>CM055120.1:447401328-447813828 GCA_029206835.1 Rana muscosa | reverse complement strand
TAAAATAGGACGGCCGCAGCATTCCAAAAAGATTGAATGGCGGTCTGTTGTCCTTTTTCAAGAAATACTCCTCAAAAAGGATATCCCCCCCCCCCTATGGGGCCCCCCGGCATTTAGGAAATTACCACGGTCCGGTACCCTGCGGACAGGAGGACTGAGGCGTGGCCCGGTCCTTGTAAAGCCCATAGTATAACAGCACGCCGGATTGGCAATGCTGAGGGTCAAAGGTTCGAATCCCCATGGGGCTGCTGCCTAAACAGCTGCCAGCGTGCACAGCCATTGACAAGTGGGTAATGGCATAACCAAAGAGGGCTATTTGCATGGTATTGGGGTTAGCATTGCGGCCACTGTTGGCCACAACCCTGGTGTCACTGGCGCTTCCTTAAATGGGCAAAGATTGCTGCACCATGGTTGAATAGCAACAGGCTTCTCCGGTCTGCATGATAGCGGACCAGTTAATGCATGGCCTCAAGTATGTCTGCAATGTGGCCTTAGATGCGGCTCCCTGACTGTCCGGAACTTTCAGTATCTGCGGTGGGGCTACGCTGCATGATTTGACTGACATGCTGGTCTGCGGACAAGAAGACTGGCGGATTTTCTCTTCCAGGGTTGGGGGCTTTTTGGAGCCTCACTGGATGACATTATTAAAAATGTCGTTGGGGTGGGAGCACGGCGCTCCCACAATCCAGAAAGGGTAAGGAGCCACGCCGTAGGCCAGGGGCCCCCCCTTTTTTCCCCACTCACAAGCAGTATTTTCTTTCCGCCGGGCCCACAGGTGAGCGTTCCCAGGCCGACAAGGGGCCAGCTGAGGGGCAAAAGTGTCCCTGGGCTCTCCAGCCAGACGGCCTGCAAACAAATCTGCGACTGCATGACGGGCTGCCCCTGCCCGGCTCTCGGGTGGTTGATCGCCTTCGCGTGTTTGTGGCTCTGTGGACTCCCCTGCTTTCCAACCAGTGGGTTTGCGAAATGGTTTTATCAGGGTAATAGATCTACTGTCTTGTCCAAAACTAATTTTTTTTTCCCCTCCATCCTTCTTCCGGCTCGTCGGAATGCCCTGTTTGGGGCAGTGCAGGACCTGCTGAAGCGCGGGGTGATAGCTTCTGTGCCGCTGCCAGAAAGGCTTCAGGGATTCTATTCCAATCTGTTTGTAGTCCCACAGTAGGACGGGGTTCGTCCAATCCTGGACCTCGTGGCCCTCAACTACTTTGTAAAAGTACGAAGGTTCAGGATGGAATCGGTTCGCTGCTCTCCATCCGGGGGATTTTTTTTGGCGTTCTTGGACATCAAGGATGCATATTTTACAGGTCCCTGTATATGTCGGGCATCAGGAATTTCTGCGTTTTGCAGTCAGGGGCGATCACTATTTTGGTCTGGCATCGGCACCATGGGTTTCTCCAAGGTGCTCACCACGACCCTGGCCTTGCTTAGACAGCAAGGCATTGCTATTTTGGGCTTCCTGGACTACCTCCTTCTGAGGGCTACTGCGTACTCAGAATTAGAGGAGGATGTGGCGATTGACAGTTAGACACTTCAAAAATTTGGTTGGGTACTGAACCTCCTGAAGTCGGTGTTGGTGCCGACTCGACGCCTAAAATACCTGGGCTTGATCCTGGTATCTTCAGAGGCGCAAGGGTTTTTTCTCCCATTGAAAAAATTGCAGGCTCTTCAGACGGTGGTGAAGCTCTGGCATCACACTGGTGGTCGTCGCTGCGCTTATGCATGCGAGTCCTGGGCTTATGGTAGCCTCCTTCGAGACAGTTCCTTATGCTGAAATTCCATACTCGAGTCTTGCTAAGGGAAGAGATCCTGTCCAAATGGGATGCGTCTCCGTCGTCCCTGGATTGTCAAACCTGGGTGAGCCACCTAGTCAGACCTCCCCTGGTCTGGTGGCTGAAATCTCCGGCCCTTCAGTCCGGAAAGTCGTTCCTTCATTTTCACTGGACAATACTCAGACAACGCCACAACGGTGGCATATGTCTACCGTCAAGGCAGCTCGGCTGCAGCATTGGAGGTCGCTCACATCCTGCGGTGGGCAGAACGGAGCGGGCCGGCTCTATCAGCCGTGTTCATTCTGGGTGTAGAAAACTGGCAAGCTGACTACCTAAGTCGCCAGATGCTGGACCAAGGAAAATGGTTGCTACCCCCGGATGTGTTTTGACTCTCTTGCCTGAGATGGCCGTGGATCTCCTGGCTTCTCGATTCAATCGGAAGGTATTGAAGTTTGTGGCCAGGGCCAAGGATCCCTGGGCGGACGCGACGGACGCGTGGGTGGCCCCGTAGGGTCAGTATTGGCTAAGTTATACCTTTCCCCCACTGATTCATCTGCCTCGTCGGCTCCGCAGAGTGGGGACTGAGGGGATTCCGGTGACTCAAATTGCACCAGATTGGCCTCGGCGTCCCAGGTACGCCGACCTAGTGCGCCTGGTGGCAGATGCTCCTTAGGTCCTATGCTTCAGCCTGCTTTGCAGTCCCTGGCTTTAACGGCTTGGGTGTTGAAAGTCTGGTTCTGAGGGACCGAGGCCTGTCGGACTCCGTAAATTCCTCCATGCTGAGGGCACGGAAGTCATCTCCTCGGAAGATATATCATCGCACGTGGAAGGCGTACATCTCTGTGTGAGGATATTGGTTGGCGCCCACGGGCATAGTCGGTTTCCAGGATACCTGCTGTTTTTATAGCATGGTGTGGATCAGAAACTTGCCTTAAGCACCATTATGGGGCAGTTTTTTCAGCCTTTGCTGTTTTCCTTTAAAGTACATTTGGCGGCTCATTCACTGGTGAGTACGTTTGTGCAAGGGGTCCGACATGTGGCTCCTCCGTTTCGGCCACCACTACCTCCGTGAGTTTTGAATTTGGTACCCTCGGTACTTCAGAGACCTCCCTTTTGTGAACATCAGGGAGATTCCTTTATTTGACACTTTTTCAGAAAGTTGCCTTTCTGGTGACTTGACCTCTGTCAGGAGGGTTTCTAAATGGCGGCATTGTCTTGCAAGTCCCTCTACTTGATCCTCCATACGGATAAAGCGGTGCTACGCCCGCAGCCTTAGTTTTTGTCCGAAGGTGGTTTCGGCCTCTTTTGAATAAGGACATTGTACTTCCATCCTTGTGTCCTCGGCCGTCACATCCCAAAGGGGTTGCGTTACATTCCTTTAAATGTGATATGTGCTCTGCGGGTGTATTTGTCTGCTACGGCTCCGTTCGGAGGTCAGACTCACTGTTTGTTTCTGTGACTGGCCCATTAACGGGCCTGGCGGTGTCGTCGGCCACCATTCTCGATGGATCAGACAGATTGTGCTTCAGGCCTATGCCCTTAAAGGGCGGGCACCTTCCTTTTCTGTTGCGGCGCATTCGACCAGGGCTCTTGGTGCCTCCCGGTCCTTCCGATATCGAGCATCTGTTTTACAGGTGTGCAAGGCGGCGACCTGGTCGTCTGTTCATACCTTTTCTAAATTTTAGAAGGTTGATGTGGCTGCATCTTCGGATGCTTCCTTCGGCCGCAAGGTGTTGCGGGCCACTGTTTACAGTTGCAACTCCTCCGTTGAGGAGCTCTGCCTTGTTTGGAGTGAAGTTTTTGGTTTTTCCATTTATACTGCTCCCATCCCTCTTGACACTGCTTTGGGACATCCCACACGTTCAGTGAATAAGAGCCGCCGTGTCGGTCCATGAAAGATAAGAGAAAAAAGGATTTTTGTACTCACCGTAAAATCCTTTTCTCTGACATCCATGGACCGACACGGCACCCACCCTTCCTTTAAGTTTGTACTGCTTTGTTACGAACTGAGGTCTGCGGACTGCAGGGGGTGGGTTATGTCCGGAGGGACCGCCCCCTGGGCGGGGCTGTTCAGCTCTGGCTTTTAGAATGTATGTATAAACATCTCACATTCTGCCTAGGTCTTCTCCTGCAAGCAAGGACATAACCACACACGTTCAGTGAATAAGAGCCGCCGTGTCGGTCCATGGATGTCAGAGAAAAGGATTTTACGGTGAGTACAAAAGTCCTATTTTTTGTGCCATAAAAAAAAAGACCAACCATTTTGAAAAAGACAACAATATTTTTGCAATAATACATATCCAATAAAAAAAAAATGTATTCCTCAGATTTAGGCCAATATGTATTCTGCTACATATTTTTGGTTAAATCAAAATAGGCGTATATTGATTGTGCAAAGGTTATAGCATCTACAAAATAAGGGATAGATTTATGTAATATTTTTTTTTTTACTAGTAATGGCGGTGAGTAGCTTTTTTTTTTTGTAGTGGTACTGCGGCGGACAGATCAGACACTTTTGACACTCTTTTGGGACCAGTGACATTATTACAGTGATCAGTGCTAAAAAAAAATCTACTGATCACTGTATAAATGACACTGGCAGGGAAGGGGTTAACACTAGAGGGCGATCAAGGGGTTAAGTGTGTCCTAGGGAGGGGTTTCTAACTGGGGGGGTGGACTGACTGGGAGTACAGAGAGATCGCTGTTCCCAATTACTCTCCTTTTCAGAATGGAGGATCTGCTTTGTTTACATTGTTGTTCCCAGTTCTGCCTCTCTGAAGAGCGATAACGGGTGGCCGACTGACATCGTGGCTGCTAGACCCACGCATCAGCTCCCCCTCTGTGCAGCAGGCGCGAGCCCACAATGTCTCGTGCATGAAATGACGTACAGGTACATCGATTCGCGCAATAGGGCCACTCTGCCGCAGTATATATGCGGTGGGTGGTCCTTAACCACTTAACGACCGCTCACTGTATATGTACGTCGGCAGAATGGCACCGACAGGCACAATCATGTACAGTGCACGTGATTGCCTTTGTACAGTTGGGGGGGTCCGATCGGACCCCCCTCCTATACAGTGAGCGGTCCGTATTCGTTGGGGAGCGATCCGAGATGAGGGGACGGCCGTTCGATTCCGGCCACCCCCCCGCGATCGCTCCCGGCCAATGAAAATGCTTCCTCTGTCCTGTAATGTAAACACAGGCAGAGGAAGCAGGAGGAAGTGATGTCATCTCTCATGCGGCACTCACATATACTGAGCGCCGTACAAGAGAAGACATCAGGTCAGTGCACAAAACACTACACTGACACCAGGACACACAGGCACACAAATCGCCCCTCCAGATCACCCCCCAGCCCCCAGTCACAGTGTCACTGATTGCAGTGACCATTTATTTACTGATCACTGCAATCAGTGACATTTGTGACTGTAAAAGTGTCACTAAAGTTAGTTTTATGTCCAGTGTAGCCCCCTAACCCCCCCTAATAAAAGTTTAACCCCCTGATCACCCCCCAGATAACCCTTTCACCCCCTAGCACCGCCGTCGCTAAGCAATCATTTTTCTGATCGCTGTCTTGGCGTCGGTGATGCAGATCGGTAGCCAGTAATTTTTTTTAGGTTCGCCGCAGGTTTTTATAGCGTCAGGTACCCCCATAAATTATCTAATAAAGGTTTTAACCCCCTTGATCGCCCCCCAGGTAACCCTTTCACCCCCTATCACCACTGTCGCTAAGCGATCGTTTTTCTGATCGCTGTCTTAGTGTCGGTGATGCAGATCGGTAGCCAGTAATTTTTTTTAGGTTCGCCGCAGGTTTTTATAGCGTCAGGAACCCCCATATATTATCTAATAAAGGTTTAACCCCCTTGATCGCCCCCCAGGTAACCCTTTCACCCCCTTTCACCCCCTATCACCACTGTCGCTAAGCTATCGTTTTTCTGATCGCTGTCTTAGTGTCGGTGATGCAGATCGGTAGCCAGTAATTTTTTTTATGTTCGCCGCAGGTTTTTGTAGCGTCAGGTACCCCCATATATTATCTAAGAAAGGTTTTAACCCCCTAATTGCCCCTAGTTAACCCTTTCACCAGTGATCACCATATAAGTGTTACGGGTGACGCTGGTGAGTTAGTTTGCTTTTTATAGTGTCAGGGCACCCGCCGTATATATAACCCAATAAAGGTTTAACCCCCTGATCGCCCGGCGGGTGATATCAATTAGGTTTTAGCGTCAGAGAGGGTCTGCGTCACACCCCAGGCAGCGTCAGGTTAGTGCCAGTAGCGCGAACACCCACGCGTGAAGCATACACCTCCCTTAGTGGTATAGTATCTGAACAGATCAATATCTGATCTGATCAGATCTATACTAGCGTCCCCAGCAGTTTAGGGTTCCCAAAAACGCAGTGTTAGCGGGATCAGCCCAGATACCTGCTAGCACCTGCGTTTTGCCCCTCCGTCCAGCCCAGGCCACCCAAGTGCAGTATCGATCGATCACGGTCACTTACAAAACACAACACACATAACTGCAGCGTTCGCAGAGACAGGCCTGATCCCTGCAACTCCAGTGCTGTAGGAGGTGATTTCACCACCACAGTTAAAAAAAAAAAAAAAAGCATATATGCCGAAGCATTGGGGCAGCAGGGGCGGAGGAGCGATTTTGCTCCTAATGCCGCGTACATACGGTCAAAATTCCGACGGAGGCTTGCCCGTGGAAAAGTCCGACCATGTGTGTGCGGCATAACTTTTGCGGGAGGATGCCCCCATGCTTTGGCATATATAAATGGTGCATGTATGCCCATCATTAGAAGTGGGTGGATGAAGGGCGGTATTCTAATGGTGGGCATACCCACCGATCAATCTCTTTTTTTCGTTCAGCCAACTGGCTGCATGAAAAAAAAAAAGATTACAATACATGTCCAACAAGGACCAGCAACGTACTGGTATGTTGCTGGACTTTGAATGTTTATATCAGAATGATGCCTGTGGGTTTAGGTATCATCTTGGTATCATTCTTTTCAGCCAGCGGCCGGCTTTCATGTAAAAGCAATCCTAGTGGCTAATTAGCCTCTGGTCTGCTTTTACAAGCAGTGGGAGGGAATGTCCCCGTCCCCCCCCCGGATATAAAAAGCGCCATTGGGAAATTGGGAAAGCATTTTATCACACCGATCTTGGTGTGGTCAGATGCTTTGAGGGCAGAGGAAAGATCTAGGGTCTAGAAGACCCCAGTTTTTAAAAAAAAAAAGAGAACCTGTCACTACCTATTGCTATCATAGGGGATATTTACATTCCCTGAGATAACAATAAAAATAATAAAAAAAAAAATATGGAAGGAACAATTTAAAAATAAAATAAAAAAGCAAAATTAATAATAAAAAAAAACAAAACAAAAAAAAAAAAAAGCACCCCTGTCCTGCCCTGCTCTTGCCCAATGGCGAACGCAAGCGTCGGTCTGGCGTCATATGTAAACAGCAATTTCACCATGCATGTGAGGTATCACCGCGAAGGTCAGATCGAGGGCAGTAATTTTAGCAGTAGACCTCCTCTGTAAATCTAATGGGGTAACCTGTAAAGGCTTTTAAATGCTTTTAAAAATGAATGTAGTTTGTCGCCGCTGCGCGTTTGTGCGCAATTTTAAAGCATGTCGTGTTTGGTATCCATGTACTCGGCCTAAGATCATCTTTTTTATTTCAGCAAACATTTGGGCAATATAGTGTGTTTTAGTGCATTAAAATTAAAAAAGTGTATTTTTTCCCCAAAAAATGCGTTTGAAAAATCGCTGCGCAAATACTGTGTAGAAAAAAAAAATGCAACACCCACCATTTTAATCTGTAGGGCCTTTGCTTTAAAAATATATATAATGTTTGGGGGTTCAACATAATTTTCTTGCAAAAAAAAAATAATGTTTTCATGTAAACAAAAAGTGTCAAAAAGGGCTTTGTCTTCAAGTGGTTAGAAGAGTGGATGTAAGCTTCCTAATGTTGTGTATAAAATGCCAGAACAGTTCAAAACCCCCCCAAATGACCCCATTTTGGAAAGTAGACACCCCAAGCTATATACTGAGAGGCATGTCGAGTCCATAGAATATTTTATATGTTGACACAAGTTGCGGAAAAAATACTATTTTTTATTTTATTTTATTTTTTGCACAAAGTTGTCACTAAATGATATATTGCTCAAACATGCCATGGGCATATGTAGAATTACACCCCGAAATACATTCTGTTGCTTCTCCTGAGTACGGGGATACCACATGAGTGAGACTTTTTGGGAGCCTAGCCGCGTACGGGACCCCAAAAACCAAGCACCGCCTTCAGGCTTTCTAAGGGTGTAAATTTTTGATTTCACTTCTTACTGCCTATCACAGTTTTGGAGGCCATGGAATGCTCAGATGGCACAAACCCCCCCCCCCCCCCAAATGACCCCATTTTGGAAAGTAGACACCCCAAGCTATTTGCTGAGAGGTGTTGAGTATTTTGCAGATCTCGCTTTTTGTCACAAAGTTTTGAAAATTGAAAAAAAAAAAATATATATATATATATTTTTTCTTTCTTCATTTTCAAAAACAAATGAGAGCTGTAAAATACTCACCATGCCTCTCAGCAAATAGCTTGGGGTGTCTACTTTCCAAAATGGGGTCATTTGGGGGGTTTTTGTGCTATTTTGGCATTTTATGGCCTTCAAAACTGTGATAGGTAGTGAGGAGTGAAATCAAAAATTTGCGCCCTTAGAAATCCTGAAGGCGGTGCTTGGTTTCCGGGGTCCCGTACGCGGCTAGGCTCCCAAAAAGTCCCACACAGGTGGTATCCCCGTACTCAGGAGAAGCAGAAAAATGTATTTTGGGGTGTAATTCCACATATAACCATGGCATGTGTGAGCAATATATCATTTAGTGACAACTTTTTGTAATTTTTTTTTTTTTTTTTTTGTCATTATTCAATCACTTGAGACAAAAAAAAAAAATATTCAATGAGCTCAACATGCCTCTCAGCAATTTCCTTGGGATGTCTACTTTCCAAAATGGGGTCATTTGGGCGGGTTTTGTACTGCCCTGCCATTTTAGCACCTCAAGAAATGAGATAGGCAGTCATAAATTAAAAGCTGTGTAAATTCCAGAAAATGTACCCTAGTTTGTAGACGCTATAACTTTTGCGCAAACCAATAAATATACGCTTATTGACATTTTTTTTACTAGGGACATGTGGCTGAATACATTTTGGCCTAAATGTATGACTAAAATTGAGTTTATTCGATTTTTCTTATAACAAAAAGTAGAAAATATCATTTTTTTTCAAAATTTCCGGTCTTTTTCCATTTATATCGCAAAAAATAAAAATCGCAGAGGCAATCAAATACCATTAAAAGAAAGCTCTATTTGTGGGAAGAAAAGGACGCAAATTTCGTTTGGGTACAACATTGCATGTCCGCACAATTTACAGTTAAAGCAGCGCAGTGCAAAATTCTGAAATCACCTCTGGTCCTTTAGCTACCAAATGGTCCGGGGCTTAAGTGGTTAAAGAGTCTACAAACAATACACCATAATGACAATGTATGAAAAAAAATTTTTTTTAAATCTTTGCAAATTTCTAAAACAAAAAACAAAACACATGTACATAAGTATTCACAACATTTGCCATGAATCTCGAAATTGAGCGGAGGTGCATCCTTTTTTCCTGCTGAACATCTCTGAGATGTTTCTACAACTTGATTGGAGTCCACCTGTGGTAAATTCAGTTGATTGGACATGACTCGGAAAGGCACCCATCCAGCTATATAAGGTCCCACAGTTAAGTGCGTGTCAAAGCACAAACCAAGCCATGAAGTCTAAGGAATTGTCTGTAGACCTCCGAGACAGTATTCTATTGAGGCACTGATCTGGGGAAGGTCCCAATGAGCACAGTGGCCTCCATCACTTGTAAATTGAAGAAGCTTTGGAGCCACCAGGACTCTCTCTAGAGTGAGCCGTGCAGCCAAACTGAGCAATCGGGGGAGAATGGCCTTAGGGAGGTGACCAAGAACTCGATAGTCACTCTTGACAGAGCTTCAGTGTTTCTCTGTGGAGAGAGGAGAACCTTCCAGACAAACAATCATCTCTGCAGCATTCCGCCAATCGGGCCTGTATGGTAGAGTGGCCAGACGGAAGCCACTCCTCCAGTAAAAGGCAAATGACAGCCTGCCTGGAGTTTGCCAAAAGGCACCTGAAGCACTCTCAGACCATAAACACAATTCTCTGGTATGTTGAACCAAAGATTAAACTCCTTGGCCTAAATTGCAAGCGTCATGTCAGGAGGAAACCAGGCACTGCTCATCACCTGGCCAATACCATCCCTACAGTGAAACATGGTGGTGGCAGCATCGGCTGTGGCAGGAACTGGGAGACTAGGCAGGATGGACGAAAAGATGAATGCAGTAATGTACAGATACATCCTTGATGAAAACCTGCTCCAGAGCGCTCTGGACCTCAGATTGGGGCGAAGGTTAATTTTCCAACTGGAAAACGACCCTAAGCACCCAGCCAAGATAATAAAGAAGTGGTTACGGGACAACTCTGTAAATGTCCTTGAGTGCCCCTTCAGCCAAAGCCCAGACTTGAGCTTGAGAGGTCCTGCAAAGAAGAATGGGACAAACTGCCCCAAAATAGGTGTGCCAAGCTTGTAGCATCATACTGAAAAAGACTTGAGTCTGTAATGGGTGCATAAGGTGCTTTTGCAAAGGCTGTGATTACTTATGTACATGTGATTTTTATTTTACGTTTTTTGTTTTAAGTTTTTTTTTTTATCAATTTGCAAAGATTTCAGATAAACTTCTTTCATCTTGTCATCATGGGGTATTTTTTGTAAAATTTTGAGGAAAATAATGCATTTTAATCCATTTTAGAATAAGGCTGTAACGTAACAAAATGTGGAAACAGTGAAGCAATGTAAATATTTTCCAGATGCATGGTATATTGTCACTTTACAGGCATTTAACCACTTAATGACCGCCCACTGTAATTATACATCGGCAGAATGGCACGGACAGGCACAATCACGTGCCGGTACGTGACTGCCTTCGTATGGTTGGGGGGTCCGATCGGACCCCCCTTCTATACAGGGAGCGGTGGTTATTTGTTGGGGAGCGATCCGTGATGAGGGGACGGCCGTTCGATTCCGGCCACCCCCTCGCAATCGCTCCCGGCGAATGAAAACCTTCCTCTGCCTGTGTAATGTAAACACAGGCAGAGGAAGTGATGTCATCTCTCCTCGTGGCGGTCTTTTCGATCCGGCGCGAGGAGAGAAGACATCTCACAGTAAGTGCACCAACAGCCCACTGACACCAGTACACGTAGGCACACTTTTCACCCCCCAGGCACCCCCAGTCACAGTGCAACGTTTGCAGTGATAATTTTTTTACTGATCACTGCAATCGGTGTCATTTGTGACAGTAAAAAGTTGCAGGGCAGTTAGGTTTAGGCCCCTTTAGGTCCAGGGTAGCCCCCTAACCCCCCCTAATAAAGGTTTAACCCCTTGATCGCCCCCCCAGGTAACCCTTTCACCCCCTAACGCCAGCGTCACTAAGCGATCATATTTCCGATCGCTGTATTTAGTGCCGGTGGTGCCCTAGATAGCCTGTTATTTCTTTTTAGTTTCGCCGCAGGTTTTTATAGCGTCAGGTACCCCCATATATTATATTAACCCCCTGATTGCCCCTAGAGTTAACCCTTTCACCAGTGATCACCGTATAAGTTTTACTGGTGACACTGGTTAGCCAGTTAGTTATTTAGGTTACCCGTCAGGTTTTTATATAGCGTCAGGTACCCCCATATATAACCTAATAAAGGTTTTAACCCCCTGATTGCCCCTAGTTAACCCTTTCACCAGTGATCACCATATAAGTTTTACGGGTGACGCTGGTTGGTTAGTTTGCTTTTTATAGCATCAGGGCACTCGCCGTATATAACCCAATAAAGGTTTAACCCCCCGATCGCCCGGCGGCTGATATCAATTAGGTTTTAGCGCCAGATAGGGTCTGCGTCGCCCCAGGCAGCGTTAGGTTAGTGCCAGTAACGCTAACACCCACGCGCAAAGCATACACCCCCCTTAGTGGTATAGTATCTGAACAGATCAATATCTGATCAGATCTATGCTAGCGTCCCCAGCGGTTTAGGGTTCCCAAAAACGCAGTGTTAGCGGGATCAGCCCAGATACCTGCTAGCACCTGCGTTTAGCCCCTCCGCCCAGCCCAGCCCACCCAAGTGCAGTATCGATCGATCACTGTCACTTACCAAACACAACACGCATAACTGCAGCGTTCGCAGAGACAGTCCTGATCCCTGCGATCGCTAACAGTTTTTTTTTTAAGCGTTTGATACATTTGCTGACAGTCAGGTGCTTTTTTACCTGTGAATCTTACTAGTGTACCCCTAAATTTAGAGCCCAAAATGGCAAGACAAAGGTACACTAGTAAAGAGGCCTACGAGATTCTGAGCATGACAGATGGTGAAGAGGAGGTCACGCATCTGTCAGATTCAGGCTCAGAATATCTTCCCGTAGAAGACAGTGAAGTCAGCGGCTCCATGTCAGATAGCTCTGACGACGAAGATGAGGTCCCTGCTAAGGTCAGGCGTACCCGATCCCGATCTTCTGAGGTTGTTGAGGAGCAAGAACCGCAGGTTTCTCGTTTAATGGAGCAGAGTAGTACTAGCGCCGCTATTCCTTCTGGTGAATTGGCAAGCACCAGCGGCCTAGTACAGCCTGGGCGTACATCCAGCACTGCAGTATCACGTGGCGACGTGGCGAGTTCCATAAGTGCAGTTCAAGCTGGCGAGGTGGCAAGCACAAGTAGTGTCCCGCTGCCACCAAGAAGACAAAGGCAGGCCCGTCGTGCCCTTCCTGCAGAATTCGCCTATCCTGATTGGGTCCCCACCACTTCTGCAGAACCCGTACTTCCCCCATTCACTGCCCAACCCGGTATTCAGGTGGAAACAGCTGATTTTATGCCAATTGATTTTTATTCGCTGTTTTTCACGGAAGATCTCTATAGATCTATTGTGGACCAGAGTAATTTATATGCTGGTCAATTCATCGCCGCTAGTCCCCAGTTGCCTTCCATTGCCAAAGATTGGAAACCAATTACGGTTTCCGAATTTAAGACCTTTCTGGGCCTTTCCCTCAACATGGGCACACATAAATTCCCGTCATTGCGTGCTTATTGGTCCACACACCCAATTGACCACATGCTCGTGTTCTCTGCCTCCATGCCCAGGAAACGATACGAGCAGATTTTGCGGTTCATGCACTTCAACGACAATGACCTTGGTCGTCCACGTGGAGACCCTGAATACGACCGGCTCTACAAAATTTGGCCCCTCATAAACCACCTCAACAAACGTTTTGCAGCCTTGTTTATGCCCAATCAAGTTGTCTGCGTTGATGAGTCCCTGATTACATTTTCTGGCCGCTTGTCTTTCAAGCAGTACCTTCCCAGCAAGCGTGCCAGATACGGGGTCAAGCTCTATAAGTTCTGTGAAAGGGCAACAGGCTATGTATGGAGCCTTATGGTTTGAGGGAAAAGACAGTCAGGTTGAGCTGGTCAACTGCCCGGATTACATAGGGAGCGCTGGCAAGATAGTGTGGAACTTGGTGTCACCCTTATTCAGAAAGTGGTACCACTTGTATGTGAACAATTATTACACGAGCGTGCCACTGTTAAGTCACTTGTTTGATCATCAGATTGGAGCATGTGGCACCGTGCGACCTAATCGCCGGGGCTTTCCCCAGAGGCTTGTAGATTCCCGTCTTAGGCTGGGGGAGAGAGCCTGCTTGAAGTGTAATAACTTGCTCGCTATTAAGTGGAGGGACAATAAGAATGTTTTCCTTCTTGCCTCCCTTCATGCAGACACGACAGTCCAAATTCGTACGGCGACTGGTGTTGTGGAGAAACCCCTCTGTGTCCACGAATATAACAAAAATATGGGAGGGGTGGACCTCAACGACCAGTTGTTGGCGCCGTATCTAATTGACCGTAAGGCGAGACGCTGGTACAAAAAAGTGTCTCTATCCTTATTCCAATTGGCTTTGCTGAACGCTCATGTGCTATACAGAGCTTCAGGCGGGACTTTATCTCTTCTAAAATTCCAGAATGAGATAGTCACAGAACTCCTGTATCCAGGCGGTTCTGCACTTCACCATCCCAAACCAAATGCAGTAAGCCGGCTGCATGAGAGGCATTATCCGTATGCCCTCCCGAGTACCCCTACCCAACGAACCCCCCAAAAAAGATGTCATGTCTGTAGCAAGCACAGATTTAGGCGTGACACCCGTTGTTTTTGTCCACTCTGTCCTGACAATCCTGGTCTATGCATTGGTGCATGTTTTGAACGCTTCCACTCAAAAGTGAAGTTTTAGCGTAGGGTACAGCATTTCACAGACTAGGACACGCTTACACAGGGTCTCCCAAGATGCCATCGCATTTTGAGAGACCCGAACCATTACAGTTGTTAAAGTTACAAAAAAAAGTGTAAAAAAGAAGAAAAAAAAAACGTAAAAAAAAAAAACACAAAAAAAATATTAAAAAAAATAAATAAAAAATAGTTGTCGTTTTATTGTTATCTCTCTCTCTCTCTCTCTCTAGTTTCTCTCTATTGTTCTGCTCTTTTTTACTGTATTCTATTCTGCAATGTTTTATCATGCTTGCTTTTCAGGTATGTAATTTTTTGTTTTCAGGTGCGCCATTCAGCTGCAGCGCGGAATTATTTATCTTGACAGCAACAGCGTTTGCTCCCACGATACATAAAGCCGTGACTCCAGTGCTGTAGGAGGTGATTTCACCACCACAGTTAAAAAAAAGAGCATATATGACGAAGCATGGGGGCAGCAGGGGCGGAGGAGCGATTTTGCTCCTAATGCCGCGTACATACGGTCGAAATTCCGACGGAGGCTTGCCCGTGGAAAAGTCAGACCGTGTGTACGCGGCATAACTTTTTTGCGGGAGGATGCCCCCATGCTTCGGCATATATAAATGGTGCATGTATGCCCATCATTAGAAGTGGGTGGATGAAGGGAGGTATTCTAATAGTGGGCATACCCACCGATCAATCTCTTTTTTTCGTTCAGCCAACAGGCTGCATGAAAAAAAAAAGATTACAATACATGTCCAACAAGGACCAGCAACGTACTGGTATGTTGCTGGACTTTGAATGGTTATACCAGATTGATGCCTGTGGGTTTAGGTATCATCTTGGTATCATTCTTTTCAGCCAGCGGCCGGCTTTCATGTAAAAGCAATCCTAGCAGATAATTAGCCTCTAAACTGCTTTTACAAGCAGTGAGGGGGAATGCCCCCCCACCCCCCCGGATATAAACGGCGCCATTGGGAAAGCATTTTATCACACTGATCTTGGTGTGGTCAGATGCTTTGAGGGCAGAGGAAAGATCTAGGGTCTAACCCCCCAATTTTTTTCAAAAAAAGAGTACCTGTCACTACCTATTGCTATCATAGGGGATATTTACATTCCCTAAGATAACAATAAAAATTGTAAAAAAAAATAAAAAATGTGGAAGGAACAGTTTAAAAATAAAATAAAAAAGCAAAATAAATAATAAAAAAATAAAAAAGCACCGCTGTCCCCCCCTGCTCTTGCGCAAAGGCGAGCGCAAGCGTCGGTCTAGCGTCATATGTAAACAGCAATTGCACCATGCATGTGAGTTATCACCGCGAAGGTCAGATCGAGGGCAGTAATTTTAGCAGTAGACCTCCTCTGTAAATCTAATGTGGTAACCTGTAAAGGCTTTTAAAGGCTTTTAAAAATGTATGTAGTTTGTCGCCGCTGCGCGTTTGTGCGCAATTTTAAAGCATGTCGTGTTTGGTATCCATGTACTCGGCCTAAGATCATCTTTTTTATTTCATCAAACATTTGGGCAATATAGTGTGTTTTAGTGCGTTAAAAATAAAAAGTGTTTTTTTTCCCCAAAAAATGCGTTTGAAAAATCGCTGTGCAAATACTGTGTGGAAAAAAAAATGCAACACCCACTATTTTAATCTGTAGGGCCTTTGCTTTAAAAAATTATATATAATGTTTGGGGGTTCAACGTAATTTTCTTGCAAAAAAAAAATGTTTTCATGTAAACAAAAAGTGTCAGAAAGGGCTTTGTCTTCAAGTGGTTAGAAGAGTGATTGATGTGTGACATAAGCTTCCTAATGTTGTGCATAAAATGCCAGGACAGTTCAAACCCCCCCCCCCCAAATGACCCCATTTTGGAACGTAGACACCCCAAGCTATTTGCTGAGAGGCATGTTGAGCCCATTGAATATTTTTTTTTTTGTCCCAAGTAATTGAATAAGGACAAACATAAAAAAAAAATGTACAAAAAGTGTTCACTAAATTATATATTGCTCAAACATGCCATGGTTATATGTGGAATTGCACCCCAAAATACATTCTGTTGCTTCTCCTGAGTACGGGGATACCACATGTGTGAGACATTTTGGGAGCCTAGCCGCGTACAGGACCCCGAAAACCAAGCACCGCCTTCAGGCTTTCTAAGGGTGTAAATTTTTGATTTCACTCCTCACTGCCTATGACAGTTTCGGAGGCCATGGAATGCCCAGATGGCACAAACCCCCCCCCCCCCCAAATGACCCCATTTTGGAAAGTAGACACCCCAAGCTATTTGCTGAGAGGTATGTTGAGTATTTTGCAGATCTCGCTTTTTGTCACAAAGTTTTGAAAATTGAAAAAAAATAAAAAAATGTTCTTTCTTCATTTTCAAAAACAAATGAGAGCTGTAAAATACTCACCATGCCTCTCAGCAAATAGCTTGGGGTGTCTACTTTCCAAAATGGGGTCATTTGTGGGGGTTTTGTGCTATCTTGGCATTTTATGGCCTTCAAAACTGTGATAGGTAGTGAGGAGTGAAATCAAAAATTTGCGCCCTTAGAAATCCTGAAGGCGGTGCTTGGTTTTTGGGGCCCCGTACGCGGCTAGGCTCCCAAAAAGTCCCACACATGTGGTATCCCCGTACTCAGGAGAAGAAGCAGAATGTATTTTGGGGTGTAATTTCACATATGCCCATGGCATGTGTGAGCAATATATAATTTAGTGACAACTTTTTGTACATTTTCTTTTTCTTTTTGTCATTATTCAATCACTTGGGACAAAAAACAAAAACATATTCAATGGGCTCAACATGCCTCTCGGCAAATAGCTTGGGGTGTCTACTTTCCAAAATGGTGTCATTTGGGGGGGTTTTGTGCTATCTTGGCATTCTATGTCCTTCAAAACTGTGATAGGTAGTGAGGAGTGAAATCAAAAATTTATACCCTTAGAAATCTTGAAGGCGTTGCTTGGTTTTTGGGGTCCCGTACACATGTGGTATCCCCATACTCGGGAGAAGCAACAGAATGTATTTTGGGGTGTAATTTCACATATGCCCATGGCATGTGTGAGCAATATATCATTTAGTGACAACTTTTTGTAATTTAGTTTTTTTTTAGTCATTCAATCACTTGGGACAAAAAAAAAATATTCAATGGGCTCAACATGCCTCTCAGCAATTTCCCTGGGGTGTCTACTTTCCAAAATGGGGTCATTTGGGGGGGTTTTGTACTGCTCTGCCATTTTAGCACCTCAAGAAATGAGATAGGCAGTCATAAATTAAAAGCTGTGTAAATTCCAGAAAATGTACCCTAGTTTGTAGACGCTATAACTTTTGCGCAAACCAATAAATATACACTTATTGACTTTTTTTTTACTAAAGACATGTGGCTGAATACATTTTGGCCTAAATGTATGACTAAAATTTAGTTTATTCGATTCTTCTTATAACAAAAATTAGAAAATATATTTTTTTTTTTTTTTAATTTTCAGTCTTTTTCCGTTTATATCGCAAAAAAAAATAAAAAATCGCAGAGGCAATCAAATACCATTAAAAGAAAGCTCTATTTGTGGGAAGAAAAGGACGCAAATTTCGTTTGGGTACAACATTGCATGTCCGCACAATTTCCAGTTAAAGCAGCGCAGTGCCAAATTCTGAAAACACCTCTGGTCCTTTAGCTACAAAATGGGACGGGGCTTAAGTGGTTAATATGGTTATCAACTTGGCATAATGGATGAATGTACATTCCATTCCAGAAAAGATAGTCGTCTTGTACAATGTGGCAGATTGTTCTTTTGTTCTTAAACAGAATGTATATACAGTACTGTGCAAAAGTTTTAGGCAGGTGTAAAGAAAAAGCTGTAAAGTAAGAATTTATAAAATGCAAAGTGAGCGAATAGAATAAAAATTTGGTGCGACTACCCATTGGCTTCAAACCAGCATCAGTTTTTGCACACTTTGTACACTTGCACAAAGTCAGGGATTTTGTAGGTTTAGAGAAAGGTGTATGATTAACCAATTATATCAAGCAGGTTCTAATGATCATATTCATATGTATGTTGAAACAGCCATTAAATGAAACATATCAGATGTGTAGGAGGCTTAAAACTGTCTGAGGCTACTATGGTGAATTTGTGGAAGACCCTTTCAAGTCACGGGTCATACACCATGGCAAGACTGAGCACGCAAGGCAGTTATACTGCATCAGCAAAGTCTCTACCAAGCAAAGCAGACTGGGGATTCAGTATGTGCTGTGCAAGCTCTTTTGAAGATGCCTAAAGAAAGACAATGTTGAGGACCATAGACGTGGTGGTCTGCGAAGGAAACCATGCAGCAGATGCGTCATGCTTGCTTCCTTTTAGACATTGCAAGTTGTCCAGCAGTGCCATCGGCATAAAACTGGCAGAAACCAGTGGAGCCCAGGTACATCAATCTGGCCAGAAGTGGTCTCCATGGAAGAATTGCTGCCAAAAAGCCATACCTCCTGACCTTGAAACAAGGCTAAGCAACTCAACTATGCACAAAAACCTAGGAACAGGGGTGCAGAAAAATGGTAGGTGCTCAGGACTGATGAGTCAAAAGTTTGAAATATTTGGCTGTAGCATGAGGCAGTTTTTGCACCGAAGGTCTGGAGAGCAGTAAAATATGAGTGTCTGCAGGCAACAGCGAAGCATGGCGGAGGTTCCTTGCAAGTTTGGGGCAGCATTTCTGCAAATGGTATTGGAGATGTGATCAGGATCAATAGTGTTCTTAATGCTGAAAAAAAAAAAGAAGGCAGATATTTATCCATCATGCAATTCCATCAGGGAGGCGTTTGATTGGCCCCAAATTTTATTCTGCAGCAGGACAACGACCCCAAATGTTCAGCCAGTGACATTTAGGTAAAGAAAAACAAGGCGCCCTGGAAGTGATGGTTTGGCCTCCACGGAGCCCTGATCTCAATATCAAGTCTGTCTGGAATGAAGAGGCAGAAGGATTTGAGGCAGGCTAAATCCACAGAAGATCTGTGGATAGTTCTCCGAGATGTTTGGAACAACCTACCTGCTGATTTCCTTTTTAAAAACTGTGTGCAAGTGTACCTAGAAGAATTTATGCAGTTTTGAAGGCAAAGGGTGGTCTCAAATTATTATTTCTTCTGTTCATTTACTTTTGATTTTGTTAATTTATAAAATATTAACACTTCTATTTCTGAAAGTTTTCTTAAATTACAGCATTTTTTCACACCCGCCTAAAACTTTTGCACAGTACTGTATATCTAGTAATGCAATAAGACGACTCCTTTTAACCACTTAAGACCCGGACCATTTTGTAGCTAAAGGACCAGAGGTGTTTTCAGAATTTTGCACTGCGCTGCTTTAACTGTAAATTGTGCGGACATGCAATGTTGTACCCAAACAAAATTTGCGTCCTTTTCTTCCCAGAAATAGAGCTTTCTTTTAATGGTATTTGATTGCCTCTGCGATTTTTATTTTTTGCGATATAATCGGAAAAAGACCGAAAATTTGGAAAAAAAATGATATTTTCTACTTTTTGTTATAAGAGAAATCGAATAAACTCAATTTCTTTCTCGTACATCACGGGACACAGAGCGACATAGTCATTACTAATGGGTTATATAGATACCGTCAGGTGCTGGCACTGGCAACTTCCAAAACCGGAAGTACCCTCCCCTATATAAGCCCCTCCCATCCGGGAGCACCTCAGTTTTTTGCCAGTGTCTAAGGTGTTGGCCAAGAAGAAACATGTGTTTTTCACTGAGCTTGCGTACAGGTTCTTTTGGGCCTCAGTAAGCTATTCCGGATCCGACCAAAAAAGCTTCATAGCTAAACGGTCGGTACCCGGGCCTTGCAGAGAAGAGCAAGGTTTTGCCTGTAATGCTTCTCTTAGGAGAGCTGGACCCTGGGATCCAGAGCTCTGGTCATACCCACGACCAAGATGTTTTCTGTGCAGGGTGCTATACAGGTCCAGGGGAGTGGAATCCTTGGGAACCCGGTCCCTGAAGGTTTGATTACAATGCCTGCCGTGATAGGTGAAGTTTGGGCTTTTGTGGACCAAACAAAGTCCTGCGGCGGGGAACAGGTAAGTGGGGGCCCCCAGGAACTTGGTTCTATTGGGGGACCCCCAAGCCTAATTTGTCTTTCTGTCTGTTACCTAATGGTATTCCCGCAAAATTCTGTGCATGCCTGTAACTACTAAAAAAATGTAATAATTTTTAATGGTGGTCAAGAAAAAAAAAAAAAAAAAAAAATTTTTTTTAATATATTAGACTGCGGTACCTGTGTTTGTCCACTAGAGGCCGCTGTGGAATGTTTTCTTGTCATGTGGACTAGTTTCTTCTCAGCAGAGCAAGTCCAGGCAGATGGTGAGTTCTCTTATGGGAAACTGCTTCCTCTGCCATGTTGCAATGCTCGTCCATCCCCCGGCCTGCGGCAAAGAGGGGCCCTGGCTCTTGTCCCTAGTCTCCATTTTTCAAAATTAGCGCCGAAGGCGCACGTGGCCGCGCGCGTGCGCGTGCACGCGCCTCTATATATAGAGGTGAGCCAGGAAAGGGGGCGGAGCCTGGGGGATGACGCTCTGTGTGCGCCGCAGCGCTTCTGCGCATGTGCGGGCGTCCCAGCATGTAAAAACCACAGTTTTGTGTGGTGAGCTGGCTATGAAGTACAGAGACAGAGCTGGCAACATTTAAAAAAAGGGCATACAGCAAGCAGTTGATACAGGCATCCCCTAGAAAGGCACATTAGTAGACACCAACTGTGATATAGCAGCAATTGTGCTAGACTATTCTCAGTAAAAGTGGTGTATTACGGCTGGAATACCTCAGCTTTAGGCTTAGGAATATGCCGTCCAGAAGCTCCGGAACTGAATCTTCCAGGAAGCGAAGGGGGTCTCATCGGGCTCGGAGGATCTTGGGCATACTTCTGCTGCACCAGTCTCCCCTGAAGTTCAGAGGTAAGTGACCGTAGAGACCCCGCAGGGGTACTTGGTACTGTGGCTGTCCTCAGTTCACCTGCTCCTGTGTATGTAACAGAGGAGGTTTTTTCCTCAGCTCTGGGAGGATTAGAGAGAGATTGTCAACATTTATCGCTGCCTCCCTGTCAGGGAAAGCACGCCGATCTCCATCTCCTCCTTCAAAGTGCCTGTTAGCAGAGCAACAGTCCCATACAGGGATCGACCTGCCTGAAGGGGATCAGGATGAGGTTGATTCTGTTATAGAGGAATCAACAGTGGGGGAACCTTTTCTCAGCATCTCAAGCTGAAAGATTATGGGTTCAGTCTCTGACTAACATGGTCCGATCAGCATTTAAAAATGCACCTTGCGGAACCATCAACCACTACTGTATCCTCGTTGGGGTCGCTAGAAGCCCCCAGACTGTTTGTTCTTTTCCACTTCACCCTTTACTGAAAGGGCTCATTTACCAGGATTGGGAACGTCCTGAGAAAATATTTATTCCCCCAAGAGATTTCCGGTGGTCTATCCCATGGAGGATAAGTTCATCAAAAAAAAAAAAAATGGAAGGTCCCTACAGTGGACGCAGCCATCTCTTGTATGTATAAATCACTGACATGTCCAGTGGATAATGTCCAAATGTTCAAGAACCCAATAGATAAAAGATTGGAGTCCTTATGAAAATCTGCTTGGTGATACAACCAGCAGTAGCAGCTATTGGGGTCTGCTAAGCAGTGAAGGATCAGTTGAAACAGGTCTTGAGGGACTTGACAGATCAGCAGGCTTTGCCCTAGCTGATCTACCTAGAGCCTTAGGCTTTGCGGTTGACGCCATAGAGGATTCAGTCCATCAGGCCTCCCGCCTTACGCTGTCTATAGTACATATGCGTAGGCTCCTATGGCTCAAAAACTGGTCTGCTGAAGCTCCCTGTAAAGAATGGCTGGTTAGCGTCCCATTTCATGGTGAACGCTTATTCAGGGAAAACCTGGACAAATATATCCAGAAAATTTCCAGCGGTAAAAATACGCTCTTGCCGGTTAAAAGCAGAGTTAGAGGTCCCTCTTTAAGAGGCCTGCTTCTCCAGTCCCTGGGGCATCGGCTGTGTAACAGTTCCGACGGCCTCCTCGGTCAAATCCCGGGGGTAAAAAACAGGGACAGTAGCAGGGTAATGAGAAACCCTGGGTCAGGGGAGGTACAAAACCTCCCCCAAAGTTAAATTCATTGAAGCCCCCACTCAGTCGGGTGGGGGGAGGACTCCAGTTGTTCGCAAGAGACCTGGCGGGACACGATCAAGACAGATAGGTGCTCTCCGCAGTAGGTTTGGGATACAGTTTGGAGTTAAAAGACTCTCCTCCTTCCCATTTTTGAGGTCAAACGTGCCAAGGGATCCCCGGAAGAGAGAGTCCCTCCTGTTGGCACTAGAACAACTATTGCTCCAAGGAGTAATTATGGAGGTTCCCCTGGAAGAATGAGGGTTCGGGTTTTACTCAAACCTCTTTACAGTCCCGAAGCAAACGCGGACGGGAGGCCCATATTAATTCTAAAAGGGCTATACAAATTCCTGTATATCAGGACTTTCCGATGGAGTCGATCCGATCGGTGGCCACTGCCCTACAAGGGGAGGATTGGTTAGCCGCGATCGACATCAAAGATGCTTATTTGCACATTCCCATCTTTCCAGTCCACCAAAAATTTCTACGCTTTGCAGTAGAAGGGCGCCATTTTCAGTTCAGAGCCTTACCCTTCGGTTTGGCCACAGCACCACGAGTGTTTACAAAAATTCTGGCCCTTTATTGGCCAATCTAAGAACACAAGGTGTAATGATAATGGCATATCTGGATGACTTGTTGCTGATAGACCACTCAGTGAAAAAACTAGACGTGGTCGTTCACAAGACAATCATCTGGAATCTCACGGTTGGATTATCAACCGAGACAAGTCAGCCCTAAAAACCAGTCAAAAGTCTGGAATACTTGGGGCTAAGGTTGGATTCAGGCCAGAGAAAAATATTCTTGCCTCGAGGAAAGGTGTTGTCTTTGAAAGATTTGATCCACTTAGTGGGTACAAAAAAGACAGCCGTCCATACGCCTGTATATGAGGCTGCTGGGAAAAATGGTGGCATCATTCGAAGCAGTACCCTACGGTCAATTCCATTCAAGGAATTTGCAAGGGGCCATACTGTCAGCCTGGAACAAAAAAGTTCAGGCCCTAGACTTACAATGTCCTTGTCCCCTTCCGTTCGCAAGAGCCTCCGTTGGTGGTTGGTTCCCCAGAATCTGGAAAAAAGGAAATCCTTCAGTCCGATTTCTTGGAAGGTGGTCACTACAGATGCCAGCCTTATAGGCTGGGGAGCAGTACTGGAGCAATAGTCTCTCCAGGGCAGATGGTCGGATGCAGAAAAGGCCCTGCCCATCAATCTCTTAGAGATACGAGCAGCCCGGTATGCCCTAGTAGCATGGACATCCAAACTCCAAGGGTCCCCTGTCAGAATTCAATCAGACAATGCCACAGCAGTGGCATATATCAATCATCAGGGTGGCACCAGGAGTCGTGCAGCCCAGAGGGAAGTAAATTACATCCTGAAATGGGCAGAAAAATATGTCCCAGCCATATCTGCGGTATTCATTCCAGGAGTGGAGAATTGGAAGGCGGACTTTCTAAGTCGCCAGCAATTAGGCCCAGAGGAAGGGTCCCTTCACCCCGAGGTTTTCTGGACAATATATCAGCGGTGGGGAACATCGGATGTAGATCTTCTAGCATCCAGATTCAACGCAAAGGGGGACAGGTTTGTCTCTCGGACAAGGGATCCCCTAGCTTGCGGCTCGGATGCCCTAGTGTTCCCTTGGGATCAGTTCAAGCTGATATATGCATTCACACCGCCACAATGGTTACCTCGATTACTCCGCAGAATCAGGGTAGAAAAGAAACCAGTGATTCCGGTGGCTCCAGCGTGGCCCCGAAGAGCGTGGTACGCGGAGATTGTAAAATTTCAGTGGGGAGTCCTTGGACTCTCCCACGTCGTCCGGACCTGCTTTCGCAGGGACCGATATACCACCCTTCCTTACCAGCCCTAGGTTTGACGGCCTGGCTATTGAAGCCCACATTCTAAAAAAGAGAGGGCTCTCTAATGCTGTGGTATCTACCATGATCAATGCCAGGAAGCCGGTATCCAGGCAGATCTACTATAGAATCTGGAAGGCGTACATCGCGTGGTGTGAGGCCAAGAAATGGCATCCACATAAGTACGTAATAGGTAGGATTCTGGACTTCCTACAGTGGGCTGTAGATAGGAAGCTTGCCTTGAGTACTATCAAGGGTCAGATTTCGGCCTTGTCAATATTTTTTCAAAGGCCCTTGGCTTCGCATTCACTAGTCAAAGCCTTTATACAAGGAGTGATGCGTATTAGTCCTCCGGTTAATATTCCCATATGTCCATGGGATCTAAACTTGGTTCTGTCGGTTCTACAGAAACAATCATTTGAACCATTACAGCATATTTCCTTGGTGCTTCTCACCAGGAAATTGATTTTTCTAGTAGCCATTTTTTCGGCTAAAAGAGTATCGGAATTAGCAGCTATGTCCTGTAAGGAGCCATATCTGGTTATCCATAAGGACAGAGTAGTGTTACGTCCTCATCCAGCCTTTCTTCCTAAGGTGGTATCGAGGTTTCATTTGAACCAAGATGTGGTTCTTCCTTCTTTTTTCCCCAAACCTACTTCGGTAGAGGAAAAGTTATTGCATTCTTTGGATGTAGTAAGAGCAGTTAAAGCTTATCTAAAAGCCACTGCTCAGATTCGCAGAACGGATACTTTGTTTATTCTGCTGGAAGGCCCCAGAAAGGGTCAGGCAGCGTCAAAATCTACTTTAGCCAAGTGGATTCGACAGGTCATTATGCAAGCTTATGGCTTGAGAAGGAGACCGCCTCCGTTCAAAGTTAGAGCGCACTCCACGAGAGCAGTTGGAACTTCATGGGCAGTGCATCACCAGGCCTCCCTGGCTCAAATCTGTAAGGCCGCAACATGGTCTTTAGTTCACACGTTTACTAGGTTCTACCAGGTGGACGTTAGAAGTCAGGAGGATGTCGCCTTTGGGCGCAGTGTGTTGCAGGCCGCAAAAGATCCTCATGTCTGATAGCGCTCAGCTTATATATGGTGTATCCCCCCCCTCATTTGGCATTGCTTTAGGACATCCCATTAGTAATGACTATGTCGCTCTGTGTCCCGTGATGTACGAGAAAGAAAATAGGATTTTTATAACAGCTTACCTGTAAAATCCTTTTCTTGGAGTACATCACGGGACACAGAGCTCCCGCCCCTCTTTGGGGACACTTATTGCTTTGCTACAAAACTGAGGTGCTCCCGGATGGGAGGGGCTTATATAGGGGAGGGTACTTCCGGTTTTGGAAGTTGCCAGTGCCAGCACCTGACGGTATCTATATAACCCATTAGTAATGACTATGTCGCTCTGTGTCCCGTGATGTACTCCAAGAAAAGGATTTTACAGGTAAGCTGTTATAAAAATCCTATTTTTAGTCATACATTTAGGCCAAAATGTATTCAGCAACATGTCTTTAGTAAAAAAAATGTCAATAAGCGTATATTTATTGGTTTGCGCAAAAGTTTTATGGCGTTTACAAACTAGGGTACATTTTCTGGAATTTACACAGCTTTAAATTTATGACTGCCTATCTCATTTCTTGAGGTGCTAAAATGGCAGGGCAGTACAAAACCCCCCCAAATTACCCCATTTTGGAAAGTAGACACCCCAAGGAAATTGCTGAGAGGCATGTTGAGCCCATTGAATATTTTTTTTTTGGCCCAAGTGATTGAATAATGACAAAAAGAAAAAAAAATTACAAAAAGTTGTCAATAAATGATATATTGCTCAAACATGCCATGCTTATATGTGGAATTACACCCCAAAATACATTTTGCTGCTTCTCCTGAGTATGGGGATACCACGTGTGGGACTTTTTGAGAGCCTAACCACGTACGGGGCCCCGAAAACCAAGCACCGCCTTCAGGATTTCTAAGGGCACAAATTTTTGATTTCACTCCTCACTACCTATCACCGTTTTGAAGGCCATAAAATGCCAAGATGGCACAAAACCCCCACAAATGACCCCATTTTGGAAAGTAGACACCCCAAGCTATTTGCAGAGATGCATGGTGAGTATTTTACAGCTCTCATTTGTTCTTGAAAATGAAGAAAGACATTTTTTTTTTTCAAAACTTTGTGACAAAGGGGGGGTTTTGTGCCATCTGGGCAATCCATGGCCTCCGAAACTGTGATAGGCAGTGAGGAGTGAAATCAAAAATTTACACCCATAGAAATCCTGTGCTTGGTTTTCGGTGTCCTGTACGCGGCTAGGCTCCCAAAATGTCTCACACGTGGTATCCCCGTACTCAGGAGAAGCAACAGAATGTATTTTGGGGTGCAATTCCACATATAACCATGGCATGTTTGAGCAATATATCATTTAGTGACAACTTTTTGTACTTTTTTTTTTTTTTTTTTCTTTTTGCCATTATTCAATCACTTGGGACAAAAAAAAAAAAAATATTCAATGGGCTCAACATGCCTCTCAGCAAATAGCTTGAGGTGTCTACTTTCCAAAATGGGGTCATTTGGGGGGTTTTGAACTGTCCTGGCATTTTATGCACAACATTAGGAAGCTTATGTTACACATCATCCACTCTTCTAACCACTTGAAGACAAAGCCCTTTCTGACACTTTTTGTTTACATGAAAACATTTTTTTTTTTTTTGCAAGAAAATTATGTTGAACACCCAAACATTATATATTTTTTTAAAGCAAAGGCCCTACAGATTAAAATAGTGGGTGTTGCATTTTTTTTTCCACACAGTATTTGCGCAGCAATTTTCAAACGCATTTTTTTGGGAAAAAACACACTTTTTTTAATTTTAATGCACTAAAACACACTATATTGCCCAAATGTTTGATGACATAAAAAAGATGATCTTAGGCCGAGTACATGGATACCAAACACGACATGCTTTAAAATTGCGCACAAACGCGCAGCGGCGACAAACTACATTCATTTTTAAAAGCATTTAAAAGCCTTTACAGGTTACCACGTTAGATTTACAGAGGAGGTCTACTGCTTAAATTACTGCCCTCGATCTGACCTTCGCGGTGATACCTCACATGCATGGTGCAATTGCTGTTTACATATGACGCTAGAGCAGGGGGGACAGCGGTGCTTTTTTTTTTTTTTAAACTGTTCCTTCCATATTATTATTATTTTTTTTTTATTGTTATCTCAGGGAATGTAAATATCCCCTACGATAGCAATAGGTAGTGACAGGTATCGCTGGGCGATTTTCCCCCCCAAAAAAATCTGCGATTTTTTTATAAAAAACTCGATATTCGATTCGATTTTTTTTTTTTTTATTATATTAATTAAAGTGCATCAACAAACAAAATTGCAAAGGCAAACCCTTTCTCTAACTGCAAAGTCAGTGTGCAACAAACACACAATATATTCCAGCGCTCATGGAACATACATTATTAACTATTGAAAACTCTTGAAACTCTGTGTGTGATTCCTTCTGTCCCAGCCTTGCTGCGATCCTGGCTCTGCATCCTTTTGGGTTGGAGGGCCCTCCACACGCTGGTCTGCCTGTTGTCCATCATTCAAGGCAGGGCTCGACAAACCTCGGGCGCCAGGTCGCCATTGCGACTAGAATTAGCGACCTGGCGCCTGGGGCAGCACAGCTGGGGAATCCTGTCTCTCCGTGCCCCCCCCCTCCGCGCCGCGGGATCGCGTCGGGCCGCGCCGGCCGGTAATTGAGGCCGCGCCTTTGCGGCCTTCTGCAGGCCTATGCTTCCTTCTGTGGTCTAGCGCCATCTTGTGGTGGCCGTCGGTATGACAACCAGCAATGCTAATGGAGTTTCCCTGTCTGTTTCCCCTGCCATCTCCTTCCCTCTAATTAGAACCCCCAAACATTATATATATTTTTTATTCTAACACCCTAGAGAATAAAATGGCGGTCGTTGCAATACTTTCTGTCACACCGTATTTGCGCAGCGGTCTTACAAGCGCACTTTTTTGGGAAAAAATACACTTTTTTTTAATAAAAAAATAAGACAACAGTAAAGTTAGCCCAGTTTTTTTTTTTATATTGTGAAAGATAATGTTACGCTGAGTAAATTGATACCTAACATGTCACGCTTCAAAATTGCGTCTGCTCGTGGAATGGCGTCTAACTTTTACCCTTTAAAATCTCCATAGGCGACGTTTAAAAAATTCTACAGGTTGCATGTTTTAAATTAGAGGAGGTCCAGGGCTAGAATTATTGCTCTCGCTCTACCGATCACGGCGATACCTCACGTGTGGTTTGAACACCGCTTTCATATGCGGGCGCTACTCACGTATGCGTTCGCTTCTGCGCGCAAGCTCGGCGGGACGGGGCGCGTTCCTGGCTCCTAAATTTTTTAGCTGGCTCCTAGATTCCAAGCAAATTTGTCAAGCCCTGATTCAAGGTACTGTGCTCACACGGAGATCATGCCACAGGCTTTGTTTTGACTTTAACCCCTCCTTGCTCCACGGATGTCACTGCAAGTTTAACAAGTTTGTCACCACTGGCAACTGGAGAGTTAAGATTCATTTGCCCTCTGCACATTTGGGATTGGATCCCTCTCTTTATTGTGATAAATGGACTAAGCTTTTTTATCAATTCTTCAAGAGTTTTCAATAGTTAATAATGTATGTTCCATGAGCGCTGGATTATATTGTGTGCATGTTGTGTATTTTGTACTTCTGGGTACGGATTTTTTCTTGCTGCGCTGGATCCTGTTTTTTCCCCCTTTTGGATACATTGTACTTCCCAAAATATTTGGGATTTTTTTCTTATTATTATTATCATCCATTATATTTTTTTCTTTATCCACCAATTTAGCGCTTGTGACCTTTTTGCTGTTTTTTGCAGTGTGCAACAAAGATTGATAAACATCCAAATTATTAATACTGTATTTGGATTTAGCTAATAAAACAACAAAAAATCCTGAGGTTACTCTTAGTTGAATTGAACTGTGTCCATGCCTCACTGTAAAAAAAGAAAGAAAAAAAAAAGAAAAAAGGAGGGCGCACCGACCTAGTGTATTACCACTTAGACATTTTATTTAAAATATAAAAAAGCAGTAATCTTACTCACAAACAGAGCTTAAATAAAAGCTTATCGGACAAATCAGCTGGAAATTCTTTGGCACCTGCCGACTGGACTCGATGACAGAGAGGGTCGGACAGTACTTCAGACAACTGGATCATGGACCATCTAGGCTCTGAGGAAAGGGGTGCGCCCCAGAAACGCGTCAGCTATCCAGTTGTCTGAAGTACTGTCCGACCCACTCTGTCATCGAGTCCAGTCGGCAGGTGCCAAAGAATTTCCAGCTGATTTGTCCGATAAGCTTTTATTTAAGCTCTGTTTGTGAGTAAGATTACTGCTTTTTTATATTTTAAATAAAATGTCTAAGTGGTAATACACTAGGTCGGTGCACCCTCCTTTTTTCTTTCTTTTTTTCTAGCCACATGAACACCCATTGTTCTGAGGAGGGCTGCAAGACTTTAGACTTTGCCTTTAGACGGAACCACACTACCCGTGTTTTGACGATACACCGAGAGCGCAGGAGATTTTTGTCTTTTCATGCCTCACTGTACCCTTGTCTCACTGTGCCCGTGTCTCACTGTGCCCATGCTTCAATCACTGTGCCCGTACCTGATGCAGATTTTCATGGTATACGGATTTTACTGCTACACCGGTGGCCATTCCAGTATTCAAAAGCCGCGCCTCCTCCTCGTCTGTGATAGGCGGAACACTCAATTTCCCAGCATTCAGTGTTCCGCCTATCATGGTCATCCTCATAGCACAGACGAGGATGAGAGGATGTCCGTGATAGGCTGAATACTGCCTGCTGTGAAATTGAGTGTTCCGCCTATCACAGACGACGAGGACTCGGGAGGTGCGGCTTTTGAACACTGCAATGGCCGCCGTCTGTCTGCATGACACGCTGATCAGGTGGGCAGACGGCGGCTGCAGCGAGTAGATGTAATTGGGGTAACGCTGCCCAGTGCCATTATGGATACGCCCCCTGCAGTCCTGCTACGGAAACTTTGAAGGAAAAAAATAAAATAAATATATATATATTTTTTTTTTTCAAAAAAAAAGAAATCTAAAAAAATCGATTTTCTTCAAAACTGAATCGATTTGAGCTCAAAACTCGATTCAAGATTAAAATCGATTTTTTTCCCAGCCCTAGTGACAGGTACTCTTTTTTTTGAAAAAAATTGGGGGGTTAGACCCTAGATCTTTCCTCTGCCCTCAAAGCATCTGACCACACCAAGATCGGTGTGATAAAATGCTTTCCCAATTTCCCAATGGCGCTGTTTATATCCGGGGGGGGGGGACATTCCCTCCCACTGCTTGTAAAAGCAGTCTAGAGGCCAATTATCTGCTAGAATTGCTTTCACATGAAATCCGGCCACTGGCTGAAAAGAGTGATACCAAGATGATACCTAAACCTGCAGGCATCATTCTGGTATAAACATTCAAAGTCCAGCAACATACCAGTATGTTGCTGGTCCTTGTTGGACATGTATTGTAATCTTTTTTTTTTTCATGCAGCCTTTTGTCTGAACGAAAAAGAGATTGATCGGTGGGTATGCCCACCATTAGAATACCTTCCTTCATCCACCCTCTTCTAATGATGGGCATACATGCACCATTTATATATGCCGAAGCATGGGGGCATCCTCCCGCAAAAAAGTTATGCTGCGTACACACGGTCAGACTTTTCCACGGGCAAGCCTCCGTCGGAATTTCGACCGTATGTACGCGGCATTAGGAGCAAAATCGCTTCTCCGCCCCTGCTGCCCCCATGCTTCGGCATATATGCTCTTTTTTTTTTTTAACTGTGGTGGTGAAATCACCTCCTACAGCGTTGGAATTACGGCTTTATGTATCGTGGGAGCAAACGCTGTTGCTGTCAAGATAAATAGATCCGCGCTGCAACTGAATGGCGTACCTGCTAAGCAAATGATGGTTAACATTAAAACAAAGTAACATTACAGTACAACAGTAAGACCTTACCATACCATACCTGCAAAGCAAATACCAAAACAAAACCTAGTAAAAAATAAAACTTTTTTTTAACGCAACCTGTGCCTAAAATATATGCTGACGCATGGGGGCATCCTCCGGCAAAAAAGTTATGCCATGTACACACGGTCGGACTTTTCCACGGGCAAGCCTCCGTCGGAATTTCGACCGTATGTAGGCGGCATTAGGAGCAAAATCGCTTCTCCGCCCCTGCTGCCCCCATGCTTCGGCATATATGCTCTTTTTTTTTTAACTGTGGTGGTGAAATCACCTCCTACAGCACTGGAGTCACGGCTTTATGTATCGTGGGAGCAAACGCTGTTGCTGTCAAGATAAATATTTCCGCGCTGCAGTTGAATGGCGCACCTGAAAACAAAAAATTACATACCTGAAAAGCAAGCATGATAAAACATTGCAGAATAGAATACAGTAAAAAAGAGCAAAACAATAGAGAGAAAGATGACAATAAAACGACACCTATTTTTTTTTCTTTATTTTATATATTGTGACAGCAGGAAGGTAAAGTCACCTGGTTGCATCCAGGGGGGTAGATATATTTCGCCCAGATTCAGGCTTTACGCCGACTTATACAACTAGGTGGAGAGTTGTATAAGGCTAGTGGGCTCATGGATGACTCATACCTCTAGGGAGAGGGCTGGGCGTCGTGCAGACAGGGAGTTGATGAGACCAGCTGAAGCTTGTCAGCTCATTTAGGCCTCTAAGAACTCCCAGCTTCATTAGATGTTAGCTCATGCCTGGAACCAGACCTGTGTGGACTGTCTAGGGAGAGTGAACCCCTGTACGGTGAGACAAAGCCTGTGTGGCTATTTGCTTGGACATTTAAAACCAGGGACTTAGGGACTAGGACAGCACTAGGCTGATCCCAGTTGTTAGTTAGGAAACCTGTATGTTTAGTCAGAGGTCAACTTGACCAGGATTTATTTTGGTTATGTTTCTTTTGCTTTGCTGTGTTTTGTCACTGTAAATAGAAAATAAACCGCACCTTTTTTTTGATTTTGAAAACCACAACCTCCGTTTGCTGGGCCTGTTTTGTGTGGGGAGCCCATCCCGGGGGTCACACACACCCGCTGCCGAGCTAACCCCCTCACAGTTGGTGGAGAATGCGGGCAGTTTTTTTTAAGCCAGCATGGAGGAGATACTGAAGCAGCTGGCTCTAGCAAATGCCAATCAACAGCAGACAAATACAGGTTTGCAAAGGAGCCTTGCAGCCCAGCAGCAGACAAACGCAACTTTGCAACAGAGTCTGGAGGCTCAGCAACGAGCCCAGCAGCAATCTGAGGCCCGCTTCATAGACCTGTTGCAGAAGCAAGAGCAGAGACTACAACAACAGATGGAAGCAGTAATGCAGCAACGTCCGCAGACCAGTGAGGAAAGCCGTCCCACTAATACCGCGTCCTTTGGGGTGAGTCGTTTATTGACAAAAATGACTGGAGAGGATGATCCAGAGGTATTTTTGACCACATTTGAAAGGACCGCTGAAAGAGAAAAGTGGCCTGAGGAGCAGTGGGCTGGACTGGTGGCTCCTCTGTTAACTGGTGAATCGCAGAAAGCTTACTATGACCTAGAGCCTAACCAAGCAAAAGACTATGTGATGCTAAAAGCTGAAATATTGGCAAGGCTGGGTGTCACCCAGGCTGTCCGGGCTCAGCGTGTGCATAACTGGACTTTCCAGCTTGGAAAACCCCCCAGGTCTCAAATGTATGATCTCATTCACCTGAGCAGAAAGTGGCTACAGCCAGAGACTTTGTCCGCACCAAAGATTGTGGAACGTGTTGTAATGGATCGGTTTTTGAGAGCTCTTCCTACTGCCATCCAAAAGTGGGTAAGCCATGGAGACCCAGAGCCGGCCGATGGTCTTGTGGATCGTGTGGAGAAATACTTGGCTACAGAGAACCTGACGGCCTCTTCCAGAGACACTCGGACTTTCCACCCTAAGACCAGACCATCCCCAGGGGCGGATAAGAGGATTCCAAGGGGTGAGGGTGGAGAGAGTGAGAGGGTGGGAGCTCTACCCCAAGTTTGGCGAGAACAGCCTGGGAAATCAGCGGCTCAAGAGGCGGCAAGAAGGATCGTTTGCTACCGCTGCCGGCAAGCGGGACATATTGCAGCCAATTGCCCGGTTGTGGAGGAACCCATGCAGTGTGACTTTCTGACGGGCAGACGTCAGTTGCTGTGTGCGACAGTCGCATGCACTGCCATTCGAGGAACTGAGAAACATTTATGCAAAATGTGTGTTAATGGTAGAAATGTTGTGGTATTGCTGGATTCAGGTAGCCTTGTGACCCTGATAAAGGCTGAGTTAGTTAAAACAGAGGTCTCTGGGAATAGCAAGGTAGCTGTTATTTGTGTGCATGGGGACACCCGAGAGTATCCAGTGACTACAGTGTGTTTCGAGACCCCCAAAGGTACCCTCTCTCATCCAGTGGGCTTAGTATCTCAGTTACCGCATGACGCCATTGTGGGAAGGGATTTTCCGAAGTTCTGGGAACTGTGGGATGATCCTGAGCCCCTCACTGGTGCCCCTATGTACCAGGAATGTGATAGCCAGAACTCCCCTGAGAGTGGTGAGGACTCTCCGGAATTTCCCTTATCAGTATTGGCAGGGGAGACTCAAGAAACTGGAGAGGAGCCCACCTCCTCAGACGAAAACCTACCGTCTGTGGAGTTTTCTGATCTTGAGGTTCACAGGGAAAACTTTGCCACAGAACAGTTGAAAGACCCCGCCCTAATAAAGGCACGGGAAAACGTAGTGAAAATAGATGGCGAGTTAGTGAACCCAGATAATACCTGCACTTACCCATACTTCAGCGTAGAGAAGGACCTACTGTATCGGGTGGCAAAAAGGGCAGAAGAAACCGTTGAGCAGCTTGTGGTGCCCAAACCTTACAGGAAGTTGGTGTTGGAGTTGGCCCATGGGCACATTCTTGGAGGTCATCTGGGGACAGAGAAAACCCGAGAGAGGGTATTACAGAGATTCTATTGGCCGGGGGTGATGAAGGACGTAGAAAATTATTGTTCCTCCTGCCCTGTGTGTCAGAGGTTGGCCCCGATGCCACATTTCCGTAGCCCGCTGGTCCCTCTACCCATCATTGAGGTCCCGTTTGAGAGGATCGCCATGGATTTGGTAGGTCCTATAATCAAGTCCGCTAGGGGGCACCAGTACATATTAGTTATAATGGACTATGCCACCCGTTATCCAGAAGCGATCCCTCTCCGAAATACCTCGGCCAAAACCATAGCCAAAGAGCTATCTCTTGTTTTTAGCCGGGTGGGTATTTGTAAAGAACTGCTTACGGACCAAGGTGCACCCTTTATGTCCCGGGTTATGAAAGAGCTGTGTAAATTGTTCAAAGTGACGCAATTGCGTACGTCTGTGTATCACCCCCAAACCGATGGGCTGGTTGAAAGATTCAACAAAACCCTAAAACAAATGTTGAAGAAAGTGGTGGATAGAGATGGAAAGGATTGGGACTGTTTACTTCCTTATTTGATGTTTGCTATTAGGGAGGTGCCCCAATCCTCTACGGGATTCTCCCCCTTTGAGTTACTGTATGGGAGACACCCAAGAGGGCTGTTGGATATTGCCAAGGAAACTTGGGAAAGTGAGGGTTCTCCCCACAGGAGTGTGATTGAGCATGTCGCCCTGATGCAAGATCGAATTGCACAGGTAATGCCCATCGTGAAGGAACATTTGGCCCAAGCGCAGTTGGCACAGCAGAGAGTGTACAACCGTGGAGCCAAGACCCGTACCTTTTCCCCGGGGGATAGGATATTGGTACTTGTCCCTACGGTTGAAAGTAAATTCCTTGCCAAATGGCAAGGCCCCTACGAGATAATGGAAAAAGTGAGCGAAGTGAATTACAAGGTCAGACAACCAGGAAGGCGAAAGCCCGAACAGATCTATCACGTTAATCTGTTGAAAGCCTGGAGGGATAGAGAGTCCCTAGTCGCAGACACTTGGTCACCAGCTCAAACTGGTTGCGTGATTCCTGAGGTTGGAATAGCAGCCACCTTGTCACAACCCCAACAACAGGAGGTTAAGGAGTTTGTGCTTCGCAACAAGGAGGTATTCTCTGAGCTGCCGGGACAAACATCTGGGGTAGAGCATGACATCATTACCCCGCCCGGTGAAAGGGTGAAGTTAAAACCCTATCGGATCCCAGAGGCTCGACGGGAGGCAATACGGGAGGAAGTACAGAAAATGCTGAACTTAGGGGTGATAGAGGAGTCCCAAAGTGATTGGTCTAGTCCCATCGTGTTGGTGCCTAAACCGGATGGGAGCTGGCGATTTTGTAACGATTTTCGTCAGTTGAACAAAGTTACAAAATTTGACACCTACCCCATGCCACGTATAGATGAGTTGATCGACCGGCTGGGAACAGCCCGATACATGACGACTCTTGACCTCACAAAAGGGTATTGGCAAATCCCCCTGGCCAAGTCGGCCAAAGAGAAAACCGCATTTGTAACCCCAGACGGGGCGTTCCAATATAAAAGAATGCCGTTCGGGTTACAGAATGCGCCGGCCACATTCCAGCGGAAAATGGACCAGATGCTGAGGCCCCATCGGAAGTATGCTGCGGCTTACCTGGATGACGTAATTGTCCATAGCACAGATTGGGCCTCACATCTGCCAAAAGTGCAAGCAGTCCTGGACTCTGTTCGGGAAGCGGGGTTTACGGCTAACCCCAAGAAGTGTACCATTGGGCAGGAGGAGGCCAAATATCTTGGGTACACCATTGGGAGGGGAGTAATAAAACCCCAACTCAACAAAGTCGAGGCCATCCAGAGTTGGCCACGTCCCAACAGCAAGAAGCAGGTACGAGCCTTTCTGGGAATCGCTGGGTATTATCGGCGATTCATTCCCCACTTTGCTTCTAAGGCTGTGCCCCTAACCAACCTGACGAAGGGGAAAGGGTCGGTCATGATTAAATGGACCCCCGAGGCTGAGGCAGCATTCCAATTCTTGAAACAAGCCTTATGTAGCCAGCCAGTGTTGTACTCACCCGACTTCTCTAAAGACTTTGTCGTACAAAGTGATGCGTCAGATGTGGGGTTAGGAGCAGTATTGTCCCAGGTCTGGAACGGGGAAGAGCACCCAGTCATTTACCTCAGCAGGAAGTTGAAGTCCCATGAGGTAAATTACGCCACCGTTGAAAAGGAGTGTTTAGCGGTGAAGTGGGCTCTAGATTCCCTTCGGTACTACCTGCTAGGTAGGCACTTTGACATGGTGAAGGATCACGCTCCGTTAAAGTGGATGGCTCAAAACAAAGAAACAAATAGAAGAGTGAATAGGTGGTTCCTGGCCCTCCAGGAATTCAACTTCACAGTAAAGCATCGCCCTGGCGTTCAAATGGGGAATGTGGATGCTTTGTCTCGAGTACATGAATGCCTGATTGCTGGTGTTCCAACCCCGAGGTTAAAACAAGAGGGGGGGGGTATGTGACAGCAGGAAGGTAAAGTCACCTGGTTGCATCCAGGGGGGTAGATATATTTCGCCCAGATTCAGGCTTTACGCCGACTTATACAACTAGGTGGAGAGTTGTATAAGGCTAGTGGGCTCATGGATGACTCATACCTCTAGGGAGAGGGCTGGGTGTCGTGCAGACAGGGAGTTGATGAGACCAGCTGAAGCTTGTCAGCTCATTTAGGCCTCTATAAGAACTCCCAGCTTCATTAGATGTTAGCTCATGCCTGGAACCAGACCTGTGTGGACTGTCTAGGGAGAGTGAACCCCTGTACGGTGAGACAAAGCCTGTGTGGCTATTTGCTTGGACATTTAAAACCAGGGACTTAGGGACTAGGACAGCACTAGGCTGATCCCAGTTGTTAGTTAGGAAACCTGTATGTTTAGTCAGAGGTCAACTTGACCAGGATTTATTTTGGTTATGTTTCTTTTGCTTTGCTGTGTTTTGTCACTGTAAATAGAAAATAAACCGCACCTTTTTTTTGATTTTGAAAACCACAACCTCCGTTTGCTGGGCCTGTTTTGTGTGGGGAGCCCATCCCGGGGGTCACACACACCCGCTGCCGAGCTAACCCCCTCACAATATTTTTTGTGTTTTTGTTTTTTACGTTTTTTTTTTTTTTTTTCTTTTTTACACTTTTTTTTGTAACTTTAACAACTGTAATGGTTCGGGTCTCTCAAAATGTAATGGCGTCTTGGGAGACCCTGTGTAAGTGTGTCCTAGTCTGTGAAATGCTGTACCCTACGCTAAAACTGCACTTTTGAGTGGAAGCGTTCAAAACATTTACCAATGCAAAGACCAGGATTGTCAGGACAGTGTGGACAAAAATAACGGGTGTCACGCCTAAATACGCGCTTGCTACAGACACAACATCTTTTTTGGGGGGCTCATTGGGTAGGGGTACTCTCGAGGACATACGGATAATGCCTCTCATGCAGCCGGCTTACTGCATTTGGTTGGGGATGGTGAGGTGCAGAACTGCCTGGATACAGGAGTTCTGTGACTATCTCATTCTGGAATTTTAGAAGGGATAACGTCCCGCCTGAAGCTCTGTATAGCACATGAGCGTTCAGCAAAGCCAATTGGAATACGGATAGAAACACTTTTTTTGTACCAGCGTCTCGCCTTACGGTCAATTAGATGCGGCACCAACAACTGGTCGTTGAGGTCCACCCCTCCCATATTTTTGTTATTTTCGTGGACACGGGGGTTTCTCCACAACACCAGTCGCCGTAGGAATTTGGACTGTCGTGTCTGCATGAAGGGAGGTAAGAAGGAAAACATTCTTATTATCCCTCCACTTCATAGCGAGCAAGTTATTACACTTCACGCAGGCTCTCTCCCCCAGCCTAAGACAGGCATCTACAAGCCACTGGGGAAAGCCCCGGCGATTAGGTCGCACGGTGCCACATGCTCCAATCTGATGATCAAACAAGTGACTAAACAGTGACACGCTCGTGTAATAATTGTCCACATACAAGTGGTACCCCTTTCCGAATAAGGGTGACACCAATTTCCACACTATCTTGCCAGTGCTCCCTATGTAATCCGGGCAGTTGACTGGCTCAACCTGACTATCTTTTCCCTCATAAACCATAAAGCTCCATACATAGCCTGTTGCCCTGTCACAGAACTTATAGAGCTTGACCCCGTGCCTGGCACGCTTGCTGGGAAGGTACTGCTTGAAAGCCAAGCGGCCAGAACATTTAATCAGGGACTCATCAATGCAGACAACTTGATCGGGAATAAACAAGGCTGCAAAACATTCGTTGAAGTGGTTTATGAGGGGCTGAATTTTGTAGAGCCGGTCGTATTCAGGGTCTCCACGTGGACGCGACAAAGTTCATTGTCGTTGAAGTGCATGAACCGCAAAATCTGCTCGTATCGTTTCCTGGGCATGGAGGCAGAGAACACAGGCATGTGGTCAATTGGGTGTGAGGACCAATAAACACGCAATGACAGGAATTTGTGTGCCCATGTTGAGGGAAAGGCCCAGAAAGGTTTTAAATTCGGAAACTGTAATTGGTTTCCAATCTTTGGCAATGGAAGGCAACTGGGGACTAGCGGCGATGAATTGACCAGCATATAAATTACTCTGGTCCACAATAGATCTATAGATATCTTCCGTGAAAAACAGCGAATAAAAATCAATTGGCATAAAATCAGCTGTTTCCACCTGAATACCGGGTTGGGCAGTGAATGGGGGAAGTACTGGTTCTGCAGAAGTGGTGGGGACCCAATCAGGATAGGCGAATTCTGCAGGAAGGGCACTATGGGCACGACGGGCCTGCCTTTGTCTTCTTCTTGGTGGCAGTGGGACACTACTTGTGCTTGCCACCTCGCCAGCTTGAACTGCACTTATGGGACTCGCCACGTCACCAAGTGATACTGCAGTGCTGGATGTACGCCCAGGCTGTACTAGGCCGCTGGTGCTTGCCAATTCACCAGAAGGAATAGCGGCACTAGTACTACTCTGCTCCATGATACGAGAGCCCTGCGGTTCTTGCTCCTCAACAGCAGATGATCGGGATCGGGTACGCCTGACCTTAGCAGGGACCTCACCTTCGTCGTCAGAGCTATCTGACATGGAGCCGCTGACTTCACTGTCTTTTACGGGAAGATATTCTGAGCCTGAATCTGACAGATGCGTGACCTCCTCTTCACTATCTGTCATGCTCAGAATCTCGTAGGCCTCTTTACTAGTGTACCTTCGATTTGCCATTTTGGGCTCTAAATTTAGGGGTACACTAGTAAGATTCACAGTAAAAAAGCACCTGACTGTCAGCAAATGTATCAAACGCTTCAAAAAAAACTGTTAGCGATCGCAGGGATCAGGACTGTCTCTGCGAACGCTGCAGTTATGTGTTTTGTGTTTGGTAAGTGACAGTGATCGATCGATACTGCACTTGGGTGGGCTGGGCTGGGCGGAGGGGCTAAACGCAGGTATCTGGGCTGATCCTGCTAACACTGCGTTTTTAGGAACCCTAAACCACTGGGGACGCTAGTATAGATCTGATCAGATCAGATATTGATCTGTTCAGATACTATACCAGTAAGGGAGGTGTATGATTTGCGCGTGGGTGTTAGCGTTACTGGCACTAACCTAACGCTGCCTGGGGCGACGCAGACCCTCTCTGGCGCTGAAACCTAATTGATATCAGCCGCCGGGCGATCAGGGGGTTAAACATTTATTGGGTTATATACGGCGGGTTTCCTGATGCTATAAAAAGCAAACTAACCAACCAGCGTCACCCGTAACCTTTATATAGTGATCACTGGTGAAAGGGTTAACTAGGGGCAATCGGGGGGGTTAAAACCTTTATTAGGTTAAATATGGGGGTACCTGACGCTATATAAAAACCTGACGGGTAACCTAAATAACTAACTGGCTAACCAGTGTTACCAGTGACACTTATACGGTGATCACTGGTGAAAGGGTTAACTCTAGGGGCAATCAGGGTGTTAAAATAATATATGGGGGTACCTGACGCTATAAAAACCTGCGGCGAACCTAAAAATAAATAACTGGCTATCTAGGGCACCAGCGACACGAATACAGCGATCGGAAAAACGATTGCTTAGTGACGCTGGAGTTAGGGGGTGAAAGGGTTACCTGGGGGGCGATCAAGGGGTTAAACCTTTATTAGGGGGGGTTAGGGTGCTACCCTGGACCTAAAGGGGCCTAAACCTAACTGCCCTGCAACTTTTTACTGTCACAGATGACACTAAATGCAGCGATCAGTAAAATAAATGATCACTGCAATCAGTGACACTGTGCCTGGTGACTGGGGGGTGAAATGTGTGCCTACGTGTCAGTGGGCTGTTGGTGCACTAACCTGCGTCTTCTCTCCTCGGCGCTGCGGACGAAAAGACCGCCACGAGGGTTGATGACATCACTTCCTCTGCCTGTGTTTACATTTACACAGCAGAGGAAGATTCTCATTCGCCGGGAGCGATCGCGAGGGGGTGGCCGGAATCTAACGGCCGTCCCCTCATCACGGATCGCTCCCGAACAACTAATGACCGCTCACTGTATAGAAGGGGGGTCCCACTGGACCCCCCTACTATACGAAGGCAGTCACGTACAGGTACGTAACTTTGCCTGTCGGTGTCATTCTGCTGACGTATATATACAGTGAGCGGTCGTTAAGTGGTTAAGAGATATTATCAATGTCATCCTATGGCCCCAAAGTTAAAGAATGTGTTTGGTAAACGTGCCTGGTAATTTTAATGGTAATAATTCCTGTTCCAATTTCCAACCCCCATCCCAATCGTTCAGCAGTTTTTTGGGTACAACCAGCATGCCAGATTTGTAACATGCAATTATTGCCATTAGCAGTAATCGCTGTGTTCTCCTGGCAGGGACAGCTATACAAATTTAGGCATAATTGGACAGACAGGTCATGTGTTAAAGCAGTTGTCATGTGTGGCTTGCATGAGTCAGAATCCTTTTGGGCTCATTTTCCTTGTTTTTATTTTAATCTTTGTTGACAAAATGCACACAGTTATTTAAGTGTTTCTATTCCTGGGCTATTCCTGGGCCAATCATTTATTCACCCCCCCCCCCCCCCCCTTACTAGCAGACTTAAATCTTAAAGCAGAGCTCCACCCTAAAGTGGAACTTCTGCTCATCGGAACCCCCCCCCCCCTCCGGTATCACAATTGACACCTTTCAGGGGGTAGGGGGGCGCAGATACCTGTCTAAGGCAGGTTTGCACCCACTTCCGGGAGTCGACTCTGCGGGAAACCTGCGGGAAGTACGTAACTTCCCGCAGAATACCCGTTGTGTTCTGGGAGACACTCGGCTCCCAGAACACACAGGGACCAGTGAGAAGGGCGCAGCACGACTCGTGCATGCTGGTTCCCTCACCGAGGATGGCGGTGGGGGCAGCAGAGTGACGAGTGATTGCTCGTCCTCTGCTGCGGACGTCGCTGGACTCCAGGACATGTAAGTGTCCTAATATTAAAAGTCAGCAGCTGCAGTATTTGTAGCTGCTGGCTTTTAATAATAGGATTTTTATAACAGCTTACCTGTAAAATCCTTTTCTTGGAGTACATCACGGGACACAGAGCGACATAGTCATTACTAATGGGTTATATAGATACCGTCAGGTGCTGGCACTGGCAACTTCCAAAACCGGAAGTACCCTCCCCTATATAAGCCCCTCCCATCCGGGAGCACCTCAGTTTTGTAGCAAAGCAATAAGTGTCCCTAAAGAGGGGCGGGAGCTCTGTGTCCCGTGATGTACTCCAAGAAAAGGATTTTACAGGTAAGCTGTTATAAAAATCCTATTTTCTTTCTCATACATCATGGGACACAGAGCGACATAGTCATTACTAATGGGATGTCCTAAAGCAATGCCAAATGAGGGGGGGGATACACCATATATAAGCTGAGCGCTATCAGACATGAGGATCTTTTGCGGCCTGCAACACACTGCGCCCAAAGGCGACATCCTCCTGACTTCTAACGTCCACCTGGTAGGACCTAGTAAACGTGTGTACCGAAGACCATGTTGCGGCCTTACAGATTTGAGCCAGGGAGGCCTGGTGATGCACTGCCCATGAAGTTCCAACTGCTCTCGTGGAGTGCGCTCTAACTTTGAACGGAGGTGGTCTCCTTCTCAAGCCATAAGCTTGCATAATGACCTGTCGAATCCACTTGGCTAAAGTAGACTTTGACGCTGCCTGACCCTTTCTGGGGCCTTCCGGCAGAATAAACAAAGTATCCGTTCTGCGAATCTGAGCAGTGGCTTTTAGATAAGCTTTAACTGCTCTTACTACATCCAAAGAATGCAATAACTTTTCCTCTACCGAAGTAGGTTTGGGGAAAAAAGAAGGAAGAACCACATCTTGGTTCAAATGAAACCTCGATACTACCTTAGGAAGAAGGCTGGATGAGGACGTAACACTACTCTGTCCTTATGGATAACCAGATATGGCTCCTTACAGGACATAGCTGCTAATTCCGATACTCTTTTAGCCGAACAAATGGCTACTAGAAAAATCAATTTCCTGGTGAGAAGCACCAAGGAAATATGCTGTAATGGTTCAAATGGTTGTTTCTGTAGAACCGACAGAACCAAGTTTAGATCCCATGGACATATGGGAATATTAACCGGAGGACTAATACGCATCACTCCTTGTATAAAGGCTTTGACTAGTGAATGCGAAGCCAAGGGCCTTTGAAAAAATATTGACAAGGCCGAAATCTGACCCTTGATAGTACTCAAGGCAAGCTTCCTATCTACAGCCCACTGTAGGAAGTCCAGAATCCTACCTATTACGTACTTATGTGGATGCCATTTCTTGGCCTCACACCACGCGATGTACGCCTTCCAGATTCTATAGTAGATCTGCCTGGATACCGGCTTCCTGGCATTGATCATGGTAGATACCACAGCATTAGAGAGCCCTCTCTTTTTTAGAATGTGGGCTTCAATAGCCAGGCCGTCAAACCTAGGGCTGGTAAGGAAGGGTGGTATATCGGTCCCTGCGAAAGCAGGTCCGGACGACGTGGGAGAGTCCAAGGACTCCCCACTGAAATTTTACAATCTCCGCGTACCACGCTCTTCGGGGCCACGCTGGAGCCACCGGAATCACTGGTTTCTTTTCTACCCTGATTCTGCGGAGTAATCGAGGTAACCATTGTGGCGGTGTGAATGCATATATCAGCTTGAACTGATCCCAAGGGAACACTAGGGCATCCGAGCCGCAAGCTAGGGGATCCCTTGTCCGAGAGACAAACCTGTCCCCCTTTGCGTTGAATCTGGATGCTAGAAGATCTACATCCGATGTTCCCCACCGCTGATATATTGTCCAGAAAACCTCGGGGTGAAGGGACCCTTCCTCTGGGCCTAATTGCTGGCGACTTAGAAAGTCCGCCTTCCAATTCTCCACTCCTGGAATGAATACCGCAGATATGGCTGGGACATATTTTTCTGCCCATTTCAGGATGTAATTTACTTCCCTCTGGGCTGCACGACTCCTGGTGCCACCCTGATGATTGATATATGCCACTGCTGTGGCATTGTCTGATTGAATTCTGACAGGGGACCCTTGGAGTTTGGATGTCCATGCTACTAGGGCATACCGGGCTGCTCGTATCTCTAAGAGATTGATGGGCAGGGCCTTTTCTGCATCCGACCATCTGCCCTGGAGAGACTATTGCTCCAGTACTGCTCCCCAGCCTATAAGGCTGGCATCTGTAGTGACCACCTTCCAAGAAATCGGACTGAAGGATTTCCTTTTTTCCAGATTCTGGGGAACCAACCACCAACGGAGGCTCTTGCGAACGGAAGGGGACAAGGACATTGTAAGTCTAGGGCCTGAACTTTTTTGTTCCAGGCTGACAGTATGGCCCCTTGCAAATTCCTTGAATGGAATTGACCGTAGGGTACTGCTTCGAATGATGCCACCATTTTTCCCAGCAGCCTCATATACAGGCGTATGGACGGCTGTCTTTTTTGTACCCACTAAGTGGATCAAATCTTTCAAAGACAACACCTTTCCTCGAGGCAAGAATATTTTTCTCTGGCCTGAATCCAACCTTAGCCCCAAGTATTCCAGACTTTTGACTGGTTTTTAGGGCTGACTTGTCTCGGTTGATAATCCAACCGTGAGATTCCAGATACTTGATTGTCTTGTGAACGACCACGTCTAGTTTTTTCACTGAGTGGTCTATCAGCAACAAGTCATCCAGATATGCCATTATCATTACACCTTGTGTTCTTAGATTGGCCAATAAAGGGCCAGAATTTTTGTAAACACTCGTGGTGCTGTGGCCAAACCGAAGGGTAAGGCTCTGAACTGAAAATGGCGCCCTTCTACTGCAAAGCGTAGAAATTTTTGGTGGACTGGAAAGATGGGAATGTGCAAATAAGCATCTTTGATGTCGATCGTGGCTAACCAATCCTCCCCTTGTAGGGCAGTGGCCACCGATCGGATCGACTCCATCGGAAAGTCCTGATATACAGGAATTTGTATAGCCCTTTTAGAATTAATATGGGCCTCCCGTCCGCGTTTGCTTCGGGACTGTAAAGAGGTTTGAGTAAAACCCGAACCCTCATTCTTCCAGGGGAACCTCCATAATTACTCCTTGGAGCAATAGTTGTTCTAGTGCCAACAGGAGGGACTCTCTCTTCCGGGGATCCCTTGGCACGTTTGACCTCAAAAATGGGAAGGAGGAGAGTCTTTTAACTCCAAACTGTATCCCAAACCTACTGCGGAGAGCACCTATCTGTCTTGATCGTGTCCCGCCAGGTCTCTTGCGAACAACTGGAGTCCTCCCCCCACCCGACTGAGTGGGGACTTCAATGAATTTAACTTTGGGGGAGGTTTTGTACCTCCCCTGACCCAGGGTTTCTCATTACCCTGCTACTGTCCCTGTTTTTTACCCCCGGGATTTGACCGAGGAGGCCGTCGGAACTGTTACACAGCCGATGCCCCAGGGACTGGAGAAGCAGGCCTCTTAAAGAGGGACCTCTAACTCTGCTTTTAACCGGCAAGAGCGTATTTTTACCGCTGGAAATTTTCTGGATATATTTGTCCAGGTTTTCCCTGAATAAGCGTTCACCATGAAATGGGACGCTAACCAGCCATTCTTTACAGGGAGCTTCAGCAGACCAGTTTTTGAGCCATAGGAGCCTACGCATATGTACTATAGACAGCGTAAGGCGGGAGGCCTGATGGACTGAATCCTCTATGGCGTCAACCGCAAAGCCTAAGGCTCTAGGTAGATCAGCTAGGGCAAAGCCTGCTGATCTGTCAAGTCCCTCAAGACCTGTTTCAACTGATCCTTCACTGCTTAGCAGACCCCAATAGCTGCTACTGCTGGTTGTATCACCAAGCAGATTTTCATAAGGACTCCAATCTTTTATCTATTGGGTTCTTGAACATTTGGACATTATCCACTGGACATGTCAGTGATTTATACATACAAGAGATGGCTGCGTCCACTGTAGGGACCTTCCATTTTTTTTTTTTTTTTTTGATGAACTTATCCTCCATGGGATAGACCACCGGAAATCTCTTGGGGGAATAAATATTTTCTCAGGACGTTCCCAATCCTGGTAAATGAGCCCTTTCAGTAAAGGGTGAAGTGGAAAAGAACAAACAGTCTGGGGGCTTCTAGCGACCCCAACGAGGATACAGTAGTGGTTGATGGTTCCGCAAGGTGCATTTTTAAATGCTGATCGGACCATGTTAGTCAGAGACTGAACCCATAATCTTTCAGCTTAAGATGCTGAGAAAAGGTTCCCCCACTGTTGATTCCTCTATAACAGAATCAACCTCATCCTGATTCCCTTCAGGCAGGTCGATCCCTGTATGGGACTGTTGCTCTGCTAACAGGCACTCTGAAGGAGGAGACGGAGATCGGGCGTGCTTTCCCTGACAGGGAGGCAGCGATAAATGTTGACAATCTCTCTCTAATCCTCCCAGAGCTGAGGAAAAAACCTCCTCTGTTACATACACAGGAGCAGGTGAACTGAGGACAGCCACAGTACCAAGTACCCTGCGGGGTCTCTACGGTCACTTACCTCTGAACTTCAGGGGAGACTGGTGCAGCAGGAGTATGCCCAAGATCCTCCGAGCCCGATGAGACCCCCTTCGCTTCCTGGAAGATTCAGTTCCGGAGCTTCTGGACGGCATATTCCTAAGCCTAAAGCTGAGGTATTCCAGCCGTAATACACCACTTTTACTGAGAATAGTCTAGCACAATTGCTGCTATATCACAGTTGGTGTCTACTAATGTGCCTTTCTAGGGGATGCCTGTATCAACCGCTTGCTGTATGCCTTTAAATGTTGCCAGCTCTGTCTCTGTACTTCATAGCCAGCTCACTACAATATTGTGGTTTTTTTAAAACTGCTGGGACGCCCGCACATGCGCAGAAGCGCTGCGGCGCGTACAGAGCGTCATCCCCCAGGCTCCGCCCCCTTTCCCGGCTCACCTCTATATATAGAGGCGCGTGCACGCGCGCGGGCACGTGCGCCTTCGGCGCTAATTTCAAATATGATAACAAGGGACAGGAGCCAGGGCCCCTCTTTGCCGCAGGCCGGGGGATGGACGAGCACTGCAACATGGCAGAGGAAGCAGTTTCCTATAAGAGAACTCACCATCTGCCTGGACTTTGCTCTGCTGAGAAGAAGCTAGTCCACATGACAAGAAAACATTCCACAGCGGCCTCTAGTGGACAAACACAGGTACCGCAGTCTAATATATTAAATATATATAAAAAAAAATTTTTTTTTTTTTTCTTGACCACCATTAAAAATTATTACATTTTTTTAGTAGTTACAGGCATGCACAGAATTTTGCGGGAATACCATTAGGTAACAGACAGAAAGACAAATTAGGCTTGGGGGGTCCCCCAATAGAACCAAGTTCCTGGGGGCCCCCACTTACCTGTTCCCCGCCGCAGGACTTTGTTTGGTCCACAAAAGCCCAAACTTCACCTATCACGGCAGGCATTGTAATCAAACCTTCAGGGACCGGGTTCCCAAGGATTCCACTCCCCTGGACCTGTATAGCACCCTGCACAGAAAACATCTTGGTCGTGGGTATGACCAGAGCTCTGGATCCCAGGGTCCAGCTCTCCTAAGAGAAGCATTACAGGCAGAACCTTGCTCTTCTCTGCAAGGCCCGGGTACCGACCGTTTAGCTATGAAGCTTTTTTGGTCGGATCCGGAATAGCTTACTGAGGCCCAAAAGAACCTGTACGCAAGCTCAGTGAAAAACACATGTTTCTTCTTGGCCAACACCTTAGACACTGGCAAAAAACTGAGGTGCTCCCGGATGGGAGGGGCTTATATAGGGGAGGGTACTTCCGGTTTTGGAAGTTGCCAGTGCCAGCACCTGACGGTATCTATATAACCCATTAGTAATGACTATGTCGCTCTGTGTCCCGTGATGTACGAGAAAGAATTTTTTTTTTCGGCAGAGCTCCGCTTTAAGTGAATAGGTGGATCATTGGTGAGTCCAATTACTAACAGAGATAAAACAGGAAAAAGGTGCCACTTAGTTTAAAAACTGTCACACTTTAATAACACATCGTATTAAGGCACTCACTTCTTAGTAAACTGTAACAGGCACATAGAGGTCTTGACAGTTTTTAAACTAAGTGGCGCCTTTTTCCTGTTTTATCTCTGTTTCATATGTTGGAGTCTGGCTTCGGCTCCCCCAGTAAGGCTGCCCAGTTTTATTCCAGGACTGTTCAAACTCACACCAAAGCTTTTTTATAGCTTAAAGGACTCTTGTGGTAAATATTATGTGTTTTGTCTCTATGTAACCATAAGCGCCAGTATTGTATACAATAGATGGATAGAATTTCAAAGGAAAATTCATACAAAAATGCTCAGAACATTTTGTTTTTCAAAAGATTTTTTTTTTTGCTTTTAACATTTGAATTTGCATTAAATGGACTTTACCAAATGAAAACCATATACACTGTTAGAAATATTCCAGCCTGCTCCTTCGAATTTTCTTGTCACTGCGGTAGAAAATAAACATCAATTTGACCCACTAATGATTGGAAAAATTAATGATCTTTTTTTTTTTTTAAGCAACAGCCTCTTAGTTCACTGTTTATGTGGGAGCCCATTCTACTCTGTCACTCTTTTTAAAGTCGTGCGTCTGAATAATTGTGCCTGTATAGGACATTGTGTTGACCTTATGATGCCAGAACTGACTATCCAGCACTCTGTGCTCAGGTCTGAAAGCATTACATTTATTTCCTTGACTCCATACAATCCAACTTAACTTGTTCATGTTTAAACCCTTTATTTGCTAGTTGTTTGTGTTTGCTTGAATTGCTGCATTGTTGCTTTACATTAACTGGAATTTTTCAATAGGCTCTGTCAGGCTTTTAGACCACTATTCTTTTTTCTTTTGCTTTCTTGTAGGTAACAGAACAAAAAACCAAAGTGCCCGAAGCGACAAAACCAAGTTCAAGCCAAGCGACGGCCGCCAGCCTACCTGGCAGTTCCCTCTCACCACCAGTCAATGGTGGCAACAATGCCAAAAGGGTGGCAGTGCCGAATGGACAACCGCCCAGCACCGCCCGCTACATGCCTCGGGAGGTGCCACCGCGATTCCGCTGCCAGCAGGACCACAAAGTGTTACTGAAGCGTGGGCAGCCCCCTCCTGCATCCTGTATGCTGTTGGGGGGAGGAGCAGGGACTCCACCCTCCTCCGCTGCACCAGGGGCAGGCCCAGGCAACGCACAGCCAGGGGCAGGAGCACTGCTGTCAGGGGAAAGCGGAACTGCAACAGGTATGTTTAAAGGGACAGCATTTCATGATTATTTTTTTTTGTCGGAATTACCTTTGCTCTAGTGATTAGCATGTTATAAAATACTGTTCTTGATGGATAAGTATCTATCTGTACCTCTCAGCATTAAGAACACCATTGATCCTGACCAAATCTCCAACTCTATTTGCAGTAAAGCAGCCCCAAACTTGGAAGAGACCTCCACCGTGCTTTTCACTGTTGCCTGCAGACACTAATTATTGTACTGCTCTTCAGCCCTTCAGAGAACAAAACTGCCTCCTGCTACAGCAAAATGTTTCAAAATTTGACCCAGTCCAGAGCACTTGCTTCCATTTTTCTGCACCCCAGTTGCTATGGTTTTGTGGATAGTTGTGTCGCCTAGCCGTGTTTTCATGTATAGCTCTTTGGCTGCAATTCTTCCATGAAGTCCACTAATTTATGTCAGTTCTGTGCTGATGGTACTCATGGACATCTTCTGATGTCATCTGCTGTGCTAGATTTCCTTGGCCGACCACTGCGTCCATCGTCGTCAATGTTACTAGTTTCTTTGTGCTTCTTCAAAAGGGCTTAAACGGCACATTTTAAAAGATTAGCAGAGTTTGCTTCAAATACCAAGTTATCCAAGTTGGCCATAAAAAAAGCGGAATTAATAAAAAGTAACAGTGAAATCAGCTAATGTAGGTCACTGGTTAACCACTTAACGACCGCTCAGGGCATATATACGTCGGCAGAATGGCTCGTACAGGCACAATCACGTACCTGTACGTGGCCCTTTAACTGCCTGCCATGTGATCGCGCGCGCGCCCCTGCAGTCTTTCCCGTGAGTCGGACCGTGGGTCCCGCGGTCATCTCAGAGGGATGGAGCGGGGAGATGTTAGTGACATAGCGGCTCTGGCCAATCAGCGCCAAAACCGCGATACCCGGAAGTAACCCCCGGGAGAGATGTCGCCACTTTAACATTGCCTGTTCTAAACACTTTTGCTACAAGAAATTAAAATGATGTAAATTTTTACATTTTGAAGCAAAAGTTGGCCAAGAACCGCTATAGTATCACTTTAAAGTCGACATGTTTTTCCTATTCCTAGTAAGTGAATTTGTGAGATTCTCCTGAATTTGAAAAACTGAAAATTTCCTATCAAATACCGTATTTTTCCTTTCCTGATCGACTCCATGGCAGCATACGTGTGGGTTAGTTTCGCCTCCCATAAATCTTTGCTTCGGGCTGCCAGCCGTATTCTGTAACTAGCCTACTCCAGGCATTAGGAGTCTATCAGGAAAGGAAAATTAAGGTAAGTATTTAATGGGAAATTTTTAGTGTTCCTGACAGACTCTTATGGCAGCATACATGTGGGAAATAACTCGCCGTGCACACCCGGATGGGAAAATGCTGAGCAAAGAAAATTTATTTAAGACTGTCAACCGACAGTACTTGCAAACCAAAATTGACAGACAATAGGGCAACTGGTTCAATACAGTAATAAGATACAAATGTATTGATAGAAGACCATGAAGCCACCCTGCAGATTGCTTTGGGAGCGACATGGCATGCAGCCAGCCCAGGATGTCGAGATGCTCCGGGTTGAATGTGCCGCCACTGCCTCCGGAGGAGCTAGGCCCTTCTCTTTATAAGCTCATTGGATAGCCTGAACGATCCATGGAGCAATGGATCTAACCGAAGCCCACATTCTTTTGTTTTTCCCATGGAGGAGGATGAAAAGGAAATGGGATCGACGAAAGAGCTGTGGCTTCCAGATATTGTTTCAGAGTGTGCCAAACATCAGGGGGATTGACATCTAGGTTATCTGTTGACCTAAAAGTAGGGAGCAGAATTTCATGATTTTCATGAAAAATTGTGGTCACTTTAGGGTTCAACCCCAGCATGGGGAATTGGCACTACTCTGTCCGGAAAAGGCTCTTTTGAACCCAGGTTTCTCATTTTGGACACTCTGCTGAAGAAACGACCACCAGGAAGATGGTCTTGAGAGTAAGTTCTTTAATTGAGAGAGGCTTGTCGGGATCTGATCTGAGCTAGGAAAGGAAATACAGAACAAGGAGGTCCCACTTGGGGAACCTTAGCTTCCTCTGGGGCCCGAGTCTAATGGCTCACTTGAAGAATTAGCGAACAAGGGAGTGTTTGGCCCATGATACTCCTGTGAATGCTGAGATGGACGATATTTGAACCCGGAGAGAACTGACCGATGAGGACAGTATCATAGGCACTGGAGGAAAGGCGTAAGCCTTGTGGAACCTCCACTGGTCCGTGAGGGCATCTATCCCATATTCCTGTGGGTCTTGGAACCTCAAGTAATATTTGGGCAACTTGTTTTTGCATGGGGAGGCAAAAAGGTCGACTTCTGGTCAAACTCCTTTGGTCAGGAGCCAATCGAGCACCTCTTTGTGGAGAGCCCACCAGTTGTTCATATGAAAACAAGATAAGATATCCGCCTGAACATTCTGGGTCTCCGGTATGTAGACCGTTGAAATGTTGGACAGGTTCTTCTGAGCCCAGCTCATAATTGGTTCCACATCTCGTAGCAGGGACTAGTTGCGGGTTCCACCCTGCCTCCTTGTGTAGGCTACTGCGTTTTTATTGTCCAACCTTTGCACGACTGAGGAGTTCACTGTTAGATGACGGAACGCTAGTAGCACCTGAAAGGCGGCCCGGAGTTCCAGGATGTTGGACAATATCCCATTAAAGGGGAGTTCCACCTGCCTTGCGCCACTTCTGTCAGGCAGTGTTCGCCCCAGCCCTTGTTGCTGGCGTCTGATGTTATTGTGTCCCATGTGATGGGAAGGATTGAATGGCCGTTGCAAAGATTATCCTGCTGTAACCACCAAAAGAGGGATACCCTCATAGCCGGAGTAAGGTAGATGCGCTGGTTCTTGCTGTCCGACCTCCATTGATGGGGAAACCCTTTCTGGAAAGGCCACGTCCACCACTCTGCCCATTTCACCATGGGAATTGTGTCCGCCATGGTGCCAATCACCTTCAGACATTGGAGAGCAGACAGATGGGATGAAGCGAGAGCTGAGCAACTTTCTCCTCGGGCAGAAAGATTGTGCCCCTTACTGTGTCGAAGTGGGTTCCGAGAAACACAAGGGACTGTGAGGGTTCCAGGTGACTCTCTATATTCAGAAGCCACCCAAATTCTTGAAGGGTGGAAATAACCAGGCCTCTGTGTACTAGAAGTTGATTTTTGTCTTGCACCAACAGAAAGAGGTCGTCTAAGCAATAATGGAGACAAACCCCGCTTGACTCTGAGTAGAGCCACTACAGCCAACAAGACTTTGGAGAAGACACAAGGTGACATCGTTGGCCCGAAGGGGAGACAGGTGAATTGTAAGGGCAGCTGGCCTATGGCAAATCAGGGGAATTGCTGGAAATCCGCTGCCACCGGGACGTGGAAGTAAGCGTCCTTTAGTTTGATCGACACTAACCATTCTCCTGGTTGGACCGACTGCTGGATCGTGTATAGAGACTCCATTTTGAATTTTTCCTTTTTGATGAAGCGTTTGAGATCGGTCAAATCCTATGACCGGTCTCCAAGTGCCGTTCTTTTTTTGCACAATGAACAGAGGGAAATACATGCCCTGGCCTTGCACGTCGACTGGGACAGGAATAGTCGTGCCTTGCTCCAACAAAGAGTTCACGTAGGCTAGTAGAATCTGCCTTTTTTTTCTCCTGAGGGTGGAAGGGACGTAGGGATGAATGAGCCTGGAAGTGCTGCTGAAGATCCAGGCGTGACCTGAGGAGACCCTTCTGATTGTCCAGAAGTCTTGAATTGAGGCTGCCCAGACATGCAGAAAGCGGAGAAGATGAGCCCCCATCTGGCATGCCTGAGAGGGCCCAATCTCAAAAGGACTTTGCAGATTCCCGGTTGGTGGAACCGCCCTTAGTGGGTCTCTTGAATGATGACGGTCTAGTTTTCCAGGATCTTGTGAATTCCCAACCAGGCTTGTAACTGCGTGCCTCCCTGGCCCAATCGCTATTCTGTCTTCTTGGAAAGGCCCGTCTCTGGCTCTGCAAGCGCCGATCCTGAGGGAGGAAACCCCAATTGCCACCTGTAGCCCGGGTTATGGCACTGTCTAGTTTGTTGCCGAAGAGGGAATTACCCTTGAAGGGAATTCGGCACCACACCTGTTTGGAAGCTGGATCGGCCAACTATGGTCGGAGCCATAAGGCACAACGAGTGGTGACTGCTTACAGCATAACCCGAGCCACCAGGTGAATGACCTCAATGGAAGCCTTCCCCAGAAAGGCGGAAGCCAGTCTGAGCTCCTGCATAGGTGAACTTCTGGCCACCTCAGTGGAGATGCTTCTGAGAGTCTCGTTGACGCTGTCCGACCAAGTTTCCATGGCTTTGGACACTGCAGCTAAGGCTAGGGTTGGCTTGCAGGCCATGCCTCTGCCGTTGGGTAGATGCGCTTCAGATCCGAATCGATTTCTCTTTCCAAGGGATCTTTAAAGGAAACCGTGTCTTCTAGAGGAAGGGTTACATATCTGACCAGCCTCATCGGCGCTGCGTCCACCAATGGAGCTGCCTCCCCAAATGCTTGACCTCTCCCTCCCTGAAGGGATAGAGATTTAGTATTTTCGGTTGCAAGGAACTTTTTTTTTTCTCTCTACTTTTCTCCACTTGTTGTAGATTATATCTCCCATTTCGGAGAGAAAGGGAAATATTGAGGCTCCTTGCGGAGTTGCTTAAAACATTTCCTCGGTTTCGGAGGGGAAGTTACTGGATCCTCCCAATTCAAGGCTTCTCTTACTGCTTTTACCAGAGAAGGAACCAGGGCATACGCAAAAACCCATCACAGGGTCCTCCACATCTGACTCGCTGTCTGAGGGGGCAGCGGATGGGCAGCTTGGCTGGGAAGATTCCCATGTATCGTGGATTTTTCTTTTTTCTTTTGTAGAATCGTTTTTTTTTTGTGGGAACTGTGCTACGGCTAGACCTAGAAGGGCTGTGGAAGAGAGAAAAAAAAACAGGAAAAGGAAAACTTCAGATTAGTGATGCCATACCCCGCTCCCCTCCCCTCCCAGGAGGCAAAACACAGGGAAAACCACTTATGCATACCTGCTTGCGAGAGGGCTGGCCACTAGGGGGCAGTGAAGGATCCAGGATCTTGCAGAGCAAGTCATGCGCAAACCAGGCCTCGTTTTCGAGTCTGCGCATGCACAGAGCAGGCGTCGGAAACCGGGAGAGAGAGAACGCAGGACGAACCAGCCGCCATGCCCACAGGGGAACTCGCACCAGCAGGGAGAGATAACAGGGACAGAGTCAAACGGAAGGGACAACCTTTGCATGTTACAAACACTGCTGCCATGGATAATAAATGCATTTGTCTCACCACTCTGGTCTTTGTGGCAGATAAGGGCCGCCTGCTAACAGCTAGGCTTTCTGGCCTGCGCACTTGCCTGCCTATGGCCAGGCCTCCAGCTCTTCAGCGCTACTCTGCATATACACTCCATACCCCACTAGCAGCAAAGGCTTATCGGAGGGATGCGACTCCTGGTTGTTTGGCTGATCCTCATCGCAGGGGAGACGTCTTCAGGTAGGAGAACCATCGACTTGGTCCTACGGAGGAGGACAAAAAAAGGAACAGCTGGCAGCCCGGAGCAACGATTTATGAGAGAGGTGTCCTATAGGGTAGTTATGGAGGTGGGGCTAACCCACATGTATGCAGCCATAGGAGTCTGTCAGGAAAGTAAGTTTTTCTTTGAACGCTGTGTAAAATCTATATAAAAACAGAATGTATAATGATTTGCAAATCTCGTAAACACACATTTTATTCACAAAACAAAATAGAAAACATGTTTTAAATGTAGCATTTTAAGAAAAAAATAAGATAATTTTGAAATTGATGGCAGCAACACGTCTCAAAGTTGGGACATGGCCATGTTTACCATGGAGTAGCGTCCCTTCTTTTAACCACATTCTGGGAACTGAGGAGACCAGTTGCTGGAGTTTTGGGAGGGGAATGTTGTCCCATTCTTGCCTGATATAGGGTTCTAATTGATAAATTGGCCTGGATCGTTTTTGTTTTCATTTCAAGATGCACCAAATATTTTCAATTGGTATAAGTTCTCAGCTGCAGGCAGGACAGTTAAACACCCAGACTTTTTTTAATAAGCAGCCATGCTTTTGTCATAGATTCAGTATGCAGTTTAGCAATGTCCTGCTCAAATATTCAAGGCCATTCCTGGAAAAGACGGTATCTGGATGGGAGCATATGCTGCTGTAATACCTAGATATATCTTTCAGCATTGATGTTGCCCTTCCTGATGTGCAAGCTTGCCCAATCCATACACACAAATGCACCCCCATACCATCAGGGATGCAGGCTTTTGAACTGAGCGCTGATGAGCCTGAAGGTCCCTCTCTTCTTTAGTCCGGAGAACATGGTGCCCATGGTTATCAAAAGGAATGTTAAATTTTGATTCGTCTGACCACAGAACAGTTTTCCACTTTGCAACAGACGATGAGCAATAAATGAGCGTGACTTCTTCTTTGCGTGATAGCTTTACCTTGCATGTTTGGATGGTGCAGTGAACAGTATTCAGACTGATTTTTTTTAAGTATTCCTGAGCCCATTCAGTGATATCCATCACCGAATAATGCCTGTTTTTAATGCACTACCACCTGAGGGGCTGAAGATCACAGGCATTCAATAATTCAATTTTTTTTTCTACATACTTTATCTGTAAAATCAATTTCTTAGAGTATATCACAGGAAACAAAGCAGGTTATAATCACAATTATGTGGGTTATGCGCCACCTATAGGTAAATGGACACTGGCAGATCAATCAAACAGGAAGTCCTCCCCTATATAACCTCTCCTACACAGGAAGTACCTCAGTTTTGTAGCAAGCAATGGATTACCAGAAAGAGGCGAGAGACCTCTGAGTCCTGTGATGTACTCCAAGAAATGGATTTTACAGGTCAGTATGTAGAAAAAAAACAATTTTGATTATCGTCCCTCACGGGACACAGAGCAGGTTATAATCTAACTGTGGGATGTCCCATAGCAATAAAACCTGAGGGGTGGGAGACTCCACAACAACCACTGCCATCCATGCCAAAGGATCTACTCTGCCATTTGTAATATGCTGCAGCCAAAGCCAGTATCCTTTGCAGCTCTAACATCCACCTTGCAAACCCTGTGAATTTTTGAACCAAATGCCATGTAGCGGCCTTGCAAACCTGAGCCACTAATGCCTGATGGCGGATAGCCTAAGATGCCCTCCCCCCACTCTTGGTAGAGTGCGCTCTCCCTGAAAGCGTGGAACTTTGCCATTTCAAACCATAAGCTTGAAAACTAGAAACCACTCTAGGCAACTAAGATGGACGAGGATGCAACATCACCTTATCGTGATGCAAGAACCAGAACAGCTCCTTACATGAAAGCCGACAGCTCTGACACTCCTCTTGCCTAAGTGATAGTAACCAAAGTACAGGGCTCTGAATAATAACAGCAATCCAACCTTCACCCATCATGGTGGGCTCTGTCATAAAATACCTTCAAGGACTTTGTCCCCCTTTTATCTGGGGTCCACTCCCTAGGTCCTGTATAGCCACCCTGCTGGAAAGCACCTTGTTTAGAACAAACACTGCACAGGGTTTCGTTATGCAGGGTGTAGCGCAATAAGGCTGCATTACAGGCAAACCTCGAGGAATCTTCTCTCCTATCCAACGAGGCTCGGGTACCATCCATTTAACTAACAACCTTTTTGAATGGATCCTATTTCAGTCCTTGATTCACAGAAGAACAGTTTTCGGACCTCCAGGTATGCTCCAGCAGCACATCAGTGACCATCACCTTACAGACACTGGCAAAAAAAACTGAGGTATATCCTGTATATGAGGGGTTATATAGGGGAGGACCTCCTGTTTGATTGATCTGCCAGTGTCCATTCACCTAAAGGTGGTGCATAACCCACATAGTTATGATTATAACCTGCTCTGTGTCCCGTGATGTACAATAAAGAAATAGCATTTTAGCCTTGTCACTTGCGCACAGATTTTTCCAGATTTTCAGACTCTTTTAAAATTATGTACAGTGAGGGAAAAAAGGTATTTGATCCCCTTCTGATTTTGTACATTTTCCCACTGACAAAGAAATTAGCAGTCTATAATTTAATGGTAGGTTTATTTTAACAGTGAGAGACATAATAGCAAAAAAATCCAGAAACGTGCATTTCAAAAAAGTTATACCAGTGCCCATGGTGTTTTTGGGGTCATAGGCAGCATTCCTCCTCCTCCAAACATGGCAAGTTGAGTTGATGCCAAAGAGCTTGATTTTGGTCTCATCTGACCACAACACTTTCATCCAGTTCTCCTCTGAATCATTCAGATGTTTATTAGAAAACTTCAGATGGGACTGTACATGTGCTTTCTTGAGCGGGGGACCTTGTGGGAGCTGCAGGGTTTTGGTCCTTCATGGCGTAGTGTGTTACCAATTGTTTTCTTGGTGACCATGATCCCTGCTGCCTTGATATCATTCAAAAGATTCTCCCGTGTAGTTCTGGGCTTATTCCTCACCGTACCCATGATTATTGAAACTCCAAGAGGGGAGATCTTGCATGGAGCCCCAGATTGAGGGAGATTAACAGTTATTTTGTGTTTCTTCCCTTTGCGAATAATTGCACCAACTGTTCGGCCGAATGGAAAAAAACAGCCGATACCGTAAGGGGGTGTGGTCCGCCCCAGGTGCCGCCCCTCCCTCTTCTCGCCGCGATCTCCGTGTTTCACGGAGCTGAATTGTCTGGCCGCGGTAACAGTGTCCTGTCTCCTGTGATAGACGACACACTGATCCAATGGTGGGACATTGAATCAGCGTGACGTGATTACAGGAGGCTGGACATTGTTACTGCGGCCCGGGCAAGTCAAATCCAGCTCCGTGACACATGGAGATCGCCGCTGTGGGCACTGGTGGGGCTGCATATGACGGGCACTGGTGGGGCTGCATTGATCTCCTGTATCATGTCTGCAGTCTCTGACCATCTCCTGTACTATGTCGGCAGTCTCTGACCATCTCCTGTACTATGTCGGCAGTGTCTGACCATCTCCTGTACTATGTCCGCAGTCTCTGACCATCTCCTGTACTATGTCGGCAGTCTCTGACCATCTCCTGTACTATGTCGGCAGTCTCTGACCATCTCCTGTACTATGTCGGCAGTCTCTGACCATCTCCTGTACTATGTCGGCAGTCTCTGACCATCTCCTGTACTATGTCGGCAGTCTCTGACCATCTCCTGTACTATGTCGGCAGTCTCTGACCATCTCCTGTACTATGTCGGCAGTCTCTGACCATCTCCTGTACTATGTCGGCAGTCTCTGACCATCTCCTGTACTATGTCGGCAGTCTCTGACCATCTCCTGTACTATGTCGGCAGTCTCTGACCATCTCCTGTACTATGTCGGCAGTCTCTGACCATCTCCTGTACTATGTCGGCAGTCTCTGACCATCTCCTGTACTATGTCGGCAGTCTCTGACCATCTCCTGTACTATGTCGGCAGTCTCTGACCATCTCCTGTACTATGTCGGCAGTCTCTGACCATCTCCTGTACTATGTCGGCAGTCTCTGACCATCTCCTGTACTATGTCGGCAGTCTCTGACCATCTCCTGTACTATGTCGGCAGTCTCTGACCATCTCCTGTACTATGTCGGCAGTCTCTGACCATCTCCTGTACTATGTCGGCAGTCTCTGACCATCTCCTGTACTATGTCGGCAGTCTCTGACCATCTCCTGTACTATGTCGGCAGTCTCTGACCATCTCCTGTACTATGTCGGCAGTCTCTGACCATCTCCTGTACTATGTCGGCAGTCTCTGACCATCTCCTGTACTATGTCGGCAGTCTCTGACCATCTCCTGTACTATGTCGGCAGTCTCTGACCATCTCCTGTACTATGTCGGCAGTCTCTGACCATCTCCTGTACTATGTCGGCAGTCTCTGACCATCTCCTGTACTATGTCGGCAGTCTCTGACCATCTCCTGTACTATGTCGGCAGTCTCTGACCATCTCCTGTACTATGAATGCTAGAGGTGCACCAAATGAAATGTTGCTAATACTATTGGCAGTGTGTTTAAGTTTAGGCAAGAGATTGCAGAGATGATACAAGAGATGGTTAGAGACTGCAGACTGCATTTTTCTTGACCTTTCTTGCACTAAAGGTGCCAATAATGGCCAACAATAAATTCATATTAATTTAAATTGATGATATTAATTAAAAAGTTGAATATAATACAAATATCTAAAAAAATATATATAAATATTTTTTAAAAACTGTAATCAGTTTCTGTTTTCTGCCTAGTACATCCTTCATTTTCGGTTTTGGCATCAAAATTTCCATTCAGTGCACCCCTAGTTTTTGTGCTGTCTACATTTATAATATTTGTCACTGTTTTATCTCCTCTATTCCAGCTGTTGTATTTGGCAAATATTGGCACACTTTTCTCTTCTATTTGGCTGGTCTTTTGAGTATCAAGTCCAGTTTGAGGAAGTACTAATTCCGTTAAGAATTTGGACATAGCAGTGTCCCCTTTCTCTCTGTGTTGGGATTTCTTTGGAACACAAGGGTTCGTTTTTTCAGAAAGCAAGCAGTGTACATGATCTGGAATAGTTTTTCAGGCTGTAAGAATCCCTTTCACATATCGAGGCCTCTTGAGGGGGCAATCCTTGAAGTGACCAAGACTTGCATTCAGACATCTGTGGACTCTTATGTATGTATGTCCACAAACATAGTTTAAATCCTTCTAGTAGAAATCTAAACAATATCTCTCTCATCATATACCTCTTGAATTGTAATTAGCTGAATCAATGTGTGCAGATGTACCCTATATACACTTGTCTTAATAAACCCCTCGATACTTCACTTAAAAGATGACGTTAACTCATTTAATTAGATGTTTCATTTTTGTTACTTTAACCACTTTGAATATACATCGCTACTTTGATAACTACTGTTGTTGAGGCAGCAGATAGCTGCCATAACCCCGGTATTGTTATAAACGGTCGGTGGTGCTCTTTCACATAAAAGTAATCTCAAGATTCCACCCCCCCTGCCACCTCCTGGGCGTCTTCGCCGCTTACCGGAGCCATTGGAAGCGGCGGAAATGATCCGACCGCTGGGATGGATGGGCCGGAAGTCGAGTGAGGGCATGATGGCCCCCAGTCATCTCTATCCTTGGAGGACTGGAGCGACATCAAACGTCAGTCCAGCCCTCTGGCCTTAAAGGGACTTTTCTTTTTTGCTTTTAAGTGTAAATGTTTGATATAAGGTCTTTTTGACCCCAGATCTCACATTGTTATTCTTTTTTTATATTACAAGGGATTTTTAAGTAAAATAAGGAAAATAAAATAAAAATGTTTTAAAGCGTCCCGTCCCTCCGAGCTAGCGTGCAGAAGCGAACGCATACGCAAGTCGTGCCTACATATGTAAACCGTGTTTAAACCACACATGTGCGTTATCGCTGCAATCGTTAGAGCGAGAGCAATAATTCTAGCCCAAGACTTCCTCTTCAACTCAAAACTGGTAACCTGTATACATTTTTAAACGTCAGTGACCGATGGGGATCTCTCCCCCTTTGGACGACTATACAGGGAATTGGGACTGTATATGTGGAGGAAGCTACATCCCGAAGAATGTGCTTATACATGTTACTCTAAAACACACAACACATTATCAAGAATTGATTTAGCTTTATGGTCGGCTGATCTCATACCATATATAGTAGATATAAATATTGAACCTCGAGGGATTTCAGATCACTCCCCTCTGTTGGTTACTCTAACATCAGGGCATCGGGTATCTAATATGTCATGGCGGCTGAACCTCTTTTGGTAGGAACTATTTCCTAAAGAGGATGCCAATTGTGGATTTTTGGTCCCTCAACTTGGGCTCTGCTTCCATACGAGTTGTATGGAATGCTTTAAAGGCCTATTTTCGGGGAATGTTAATCCAGAATATATTTTAAGTATTAAAAGTGCCTCCCGTAGAGAGCTTGAGCTTGCAAAGGCTGATACCTCCGCAGCAGAAGTCATGTACATTCAGAATCCTCCTCCGGATATCCAACAGGAATGGCTCTCATCTCAAAATAGGCGGAATGAACTGTTGGAATCTAGGGCTAGGAATAAACTCTTCTTCCAGAAGAGACTCAGCTGGGCTGAGGGAGAAGCAAATTGTAGACTTTTGGCTCAGATAGTAAGGTCTCAATCCAATCCTACACCTGTTTTAGCTCTAATGAATGTAGAGGGGGAAGTTTTTACTCAGACTAGCCCTATTATATCTATTTTTAAGTCCTATCATCCGGATTTGTATACTTCTAGGGCTGATTATACCCCAGCAAAGCTATCTAGTTATTTGGCCAGTATTAATCTTCTGGTTATCCCACAAGAAGAGAGAAAATCTTAATGCTCCACTCACCTTACTGGAAGTGGAAAGTGCGGTGGCTAGCTTCCCTAACTCCGAGGCCCCAGGGATTGATGGTCTCCCTATTGAGATCTATAAAAAAATATAATAAAGATGCTTCACGCCCTCCTTAGTACATTAAATGAGGCTTTTCATCTGGGCCGGCTTCCAGACACTATGGGGCTGATTTACTAATAACAGTGCGCTGCGCTGCTTCTAACCTTAATTGGTGCGCCGGATAACTCCTTCACTGGGCGCAGGAAGCAGCGGTGCACTGTTATAGTAAATAGAAATGTCAGCGGCGCTCTATTGAAAATGAATGGTTCCCTATGGGAGCCCATTGATTTGAATAGAGGTCGCCCGGGAAGTCAGATCCGACTTGCGGGCGACTCGTGTGCCGGCTGACACAGGGACAGCGCGACTCTGCGAGGCGACCTGGACATGACCTGAGCGTGAAGCAGCCGCACAAGTCGTGTCCTAGAGGCGACTAGCCGGCCGAGAATGTCTCCAGTCGCTGTCCCATGTTTGGTATGAATCATGAAGGGGAACTCCAGGCCAAATTTTAATGAAAAAACCGGCATGGGTTCCCCTTCAGGAGCATACCAGGCCCTTAGGTCTGGTCTGGATTCTAAGGTGAACCCCCTAAGCCGAAAAACGGCGCAGGGGTCCCCCCAAAATCCAAACCAGACCCTTAGGTCTGGATTTTAAGGTGAACCCCCTTAAGCCGAAATACGGCGTGGGGGTCCCCCCCAAAATCCAAACCAGACCCTTAGGTCCCCCCCAAAATCCAAACCAGACCCTTAGGTCTGGTCTGGATTTTAAGGTGAACCCCCTTAAGCCGAAAAAACGGCGTGGGGGTCCCCCCAAAATCCAAACCAGACCCTTTCCGAGCACGCAACCTGGCAGGCCGCAGGGGAAAAGGGGGGGACAAGAGAGCGGCCCCCCTCCCTCCTGAACCGTACCAGGCCGCGTGCCCTCAACATGGGGGGTTTGGTGCTCTGGGGCAGGGGGGCGACCTGCGGCCCCCCCACCCCAAAGCACCCTGCCCCCATGTTGATGGGGACAAGGGCCTCTTCCCGACAACCCTGGCCGTTGGTTGTCGGGGTATGCGGGCGGGGGGCTTTTCGGAATCAGGGCACCCCCTTTAAAAAGGGGGCCCCCCAGATGCCGGCCCCCCACCCTATGTGAATGAGTATGGGGTACATCGTACCCCTACCCATTCACCTGGTGGCAAAATAAGTCAATAAAAAAAGACAACACAGGTTTGAATAGTAATTTATTGGGCAGCTCCGGGGGTCTTTCTGCCGGGCCCCCGCTATCTTCTGCTAGCTGTTTTGCTAGCGGGGGTCCCGGACTTCCTCGCCGTCTTCGGGGGTCTTTCTGCCGGGCCCCCGCTATCTTCTGCTAGCTCTTTTGCTAGCGGGGGTCCCGGGCTTCCTCGGGATTATCGGATTCCGATAAGTCCCCCGCCCGCAGACCCCGACAACCAACGGCCAGGGTTGTTGGGAAGAGGCCCTTGTCCCCATCAACATGGGGGCAGGGTGCTTTGGGGTGGGGAGGGCCGCAGGTCGCCCCCCCTGCCCCGAAGCACCAAACCCCCCATGTTGAGGGCACACGCGGCCTGGTACGGTTCAGGAGGGACAGGGGGCCGCTCTCTCGTCCCCCCTTTTCCCCTGCGGCCTGCCAGGTTGAGTGCTCGGATAAAGGGTCTGGTGTGTATTTTTAGGGGACCCCACGCAAATTATTTTTGTTTTTGGCGCGGGGTTCCCCTTAAAATACATGCCAGACCTGAAGGGCCTGGTATGGATTCCGGGGGGACCCCCACGCCAGTTTTTTTTTCATTTTTTTTGGGGGGGGTCCCCTTTGAATCCATACTAGACCCAAGGGCCTGGTATGGACCTGGAGGGGGGATCCCACGCTGTTTTTTTATTTATGCAGCATGACCAAATTTTTTTTTGCTTTCTGAAACGCACTGGAACGGACTGCACTGGTGTGAACTATGCCATTGGCATTAATGTGATCAACTTTCTTTGCGTTTTTCAGGCATCAAAAAAACGCACTGCATCCGGTGTGAACTGGCCCTAAATATCATACCGGGGGTGTCTATAGTATGCATGTAAAGTAGCACATGTTTTCCATGTTTATAATAGTTGGAGAGCAAAATGACATTTCTAAAGTAAAATAATAGTCATTTAAAAGTCCTTGCGGCTGTAATGAATTGCTGGTTCCCGTCATACAGATAAGTCATTAAAAGTCTTTGATTACACAAAAAAAAAGCGTGGGGGTTCCCCCAAATTCCATAACCAGGCCCTTCAGGTCTGGAATGGATATTAAGGGGAACCCCACTGCAAATTTAAAAAAAAGACGTGGGGTTCCCCCCAAATATCCATACCAGGCCCTTCAGATCTGGCATGGATTTTAAGGGGAACTCCACCCCAAATTTTAAAAAAAAAATGGCGTGGAGTCCCCCCAAAAATCCACACCAGACCCTTATCCGAGCACATAACCTGGCCGGCCGCAGGGGAAAAGGGGGGGGACGAGAGAGCGGCCCCCCTCCCTCCTGAACCTTACCAGGCCACATGCCCTCAACATGGGGAGGATGTCCCCATGTTGATGGGGACAAGGGCCTCATCCCCACAACCCTTGCCCGGTGGTTGTGGGGGTCTGCGGGCAGGGGGGCTTATCGGAATCTGGAAGACCCCTTTAACAAAGGGAACCCCCAGATCCCGCTCCCCCCTGTGTGAAATGGTAATGGGGTACAAATGTACCCCTACCATTTCACGAAGAAAGTGTCAAAAATGTAAAAAATGACAATAGCCTGTTTTTGACAATTCCTTTATTATTGTCTTCTCCTTTCTTCCATCTTCTTCTTCCGTCTTCTTCTTCCGTCTTCTTCCATCTTCTTCTTTTCTCCATTCGGGTTTCTTCCTCCATCTTCCTCTTCCTCTTCCTCTTCATCTTCCTCTTCATCTTCATCTTTATCTTCCTTCTTCCTTCGGTGTTCTCGTCCGCATCTTGCTCCGGCGTCTTCCCTTCTTCATTCTTCTCCGGCCGCTCCGTTTGAATTGGAGGTTCCCGCTGTGCGACGCTTCAGTTCCCCATCGGGTCAGCTTACAACCGGTGACCCCACCCCCCTCTGATGCACATGCATTTCACGGGGACTTTCCCCGTGGTGTCAGAGGGGGGCGGTGCCACCGGGGGGCCAGCGGACCAAGTGGGGAACTGAGGCGTCGCACAGCGGGAACCTCGAATTCAAACGGAGCGGCCGGAGAAGAAAGAAGAAGGGAAGACGCCGGAGCAAGATGCGGACGAAAAGACCGAAGGAAGATAAAGATAAAGATAAAGATGAAGAGGAAGAAACCCGAATGGAGAAAAGAAGAAGATGGAAGAAGAAGAAGATGGAAGAAAGGAGAAGACATTAATAAAGGAATTGTCTAAAACCGGCTCTTGAAATTTTTTTACATTTTTGACACTTTTTTTTGTGAAATGGTAGGGGTACATTTGTACCCCATTAGCATTTCACACGGGGGGGCGGGATCTGGGGGTCCCCTTTGTTAAATGGGTCTTCCAAATTCCGATAAGCCCCCCGCCCGCAGACCTCCACAACCACTGGGCAAGGGTTGTGGGGATGAGGCCCTTGTCCCCATCAACATGGGGACATCCTCCCCATGTTGAGGGCATGTGGCCTGGTATGGCTCAGGAGGGAGGGGGGGGCGCTCTCTCGTCCCCCCCTCTTCCCCTGCTTCCGGCCAGGTTGCGTGCTCGGATAAGGGTCTGGTGTGGATTTTTGGGGGACTCCACGCCATTTTTTTTTATTTGGATTGAGTTCCCCTTAAAATCCATGCCAGATCTGAAGGGCCTGGTTATGGAATTTGGGGGACCCCCACACTTTTTTTTTTTGGTTAGCAATGACTTTCTATGACTTTTCTCTATATTGCCGGGAGCCGACAATTCATTATAGCCGAGGCTGCTTTTAAATGCCTTTTTTTTCATTTAGAAATGTCATTTTGCAGGCGCACTGGGAAGTTCAGAGCTGCGCCTGTTCAACTTATGCAAATTTAGTTTACGTGACTTGCCATTTACTAAGATTTTGCCGGCGCAGTGTCTTGGCGCATTTGAACCATTGAAATTCCCGCGCTGAGCTCAAAAAAACCTCTCGCAGCTCGTATCGGAATTGCCGGCGCAGCGGGCTGGTTTTGAAAAAGTTACTTTATCACTCAATTTTGGGCATGTTTGTTATTTGGGCAGGTGTCACTACACTTCCTCACATCACCCCACATCACCCCCATTATATTCTCACTTCCAGCTTCTTTATATTTAGATTTTAACATGCCGTGCGCCAGGTCCATAGTGGCGCACTGAGCGCCTCCTCCCGTCCGCCGACAACACTATAGTAAATGGGAAATAGGGCTGCACTACAGGCACTAATGTTTTGTAAATACCAAAACAGCCATTGCGCACGCAGATGCGCCAATACTCATGGCGCAAACGCTTCGTTAGTCCTATATAAAAACTATAAAAACTTGGTATATACTAAATCTTGCAGACCAATGTCTCTACTATCCACAGATGTTAAAGTTGTTGCCAAGATACTTGCTACTAGATTAAATAAGGTTATTAAACATATTCATTCAGATCAGGTAGGATTCATGCCCAATAAGTCAACCACATTTAATATCAGACGCGCATATTTAAATATGCAGGCTCCGGGCCACTCAAATCGTGCCTTTTTGGTGTTAGACGCAACCATAGTGTCGAATGGCCATACTTGTGGGCCATTCTCAAAATTTGGGCTTGGCTCTGGCTTCTGCCAGTGGGTGCGGTTGTTGTACTCTGCTCCGGTGGCATCGGTTAGGGTCAATGGCCTTCAATCTCCCAGTTTTAGACTAGGCGGGGGTGTCCACTGCCCCCCCTGCTTTTTGCCCTGGCTTCAGAGCCTTTGGCATGTCTTACGCGGGCCTCTTCTGATTTTACCGGTTTGATTAGGGGAGACATGGAGGAAAAGATATCATTATGTGCAGATCTTCTTCTTTTTTTCTTGAACAATATTTTCTCATTCCTGCCGGCGGTAATGAAATATATTAAGGAGTTTGTCAGGTTTTCCGGGTTGGGCATAAACTGGGAGAATTCCATGCTAATGCCTCTGGATCCCCTTCCAGATTCATTGCCATCTACACTTTCTCATCTTTAAGTGGATGTAAACCTGAATTATTATTTTTTTTATTATGGCTTGTATCTTTTACAGTATAGGGTTTCATGTCATCTGTGCCCATTCTTGCCACAAAGAGTTAATCCAGCTCTGAGCAATCCTCTTATCTTTTTCAGTAAAATGGAAAGACCGAGAAATAGGAGTCTGTTCTTCCCCCTTGCTGTGAGTGACAGGTGATTTACATACCTTCTGCACAAGTGTGAGACATTCTGTGTATATCCCACCCCCCTCCTTTCTTCTGGATGTTGGTGATCATGGGGCATAATCCACAAGACTAGCAGAAGTTCAGTGTAAGAAATATTGATGCCTGGCCAAGGGGAGTATAGAGGTGGGCGGGGGTCTACTGACATCTCGACTCCACCCACTGAGCTCCAGACAACAGACCTGCCCACAGAATCTGCAGTATTTTGGGTCTCTTAACAGACAGAGGGGAGACATTTGACAGGTAAGGATACATGCAGAAGGCATATATATCCTTATAGATAACCACTATGGCAGTAGTTTAGAAAGGATGAGAGTGGGTTTACAACCACTTTCAGGTTGTCTCCTCTATAAAATTCTTGGGTATATAATCATGTCTGACTCCCCACAGTCATATATTGTGGCTAATATACTTCCATTACTTTCTAGATTCTAAAATCAAAGTAAAACCTGGACTAAGCTCCTCTTATCGTTAATAGACCGTATCAATCTAATTAAGATGATATGGTTGCCTCAGCTTCTTTATTTTTTTACACCATGACCCGATCTGGATACCCATACGGATTTTTAATAAGATTAATATCATATTTAGGCGAATAATATGGCGGAACAAAACCCCTTGTATTAAATTGGAGATTTTACAACATCCCAAAAATGCGGGCGGTCTGGCAGTTCCTAATCCAAGGTTATATTTTGAAGATCTAAGGGGAGAGTTTTCTCTACAATCTAATTGGTTCTATCAATTCCTCCATCTAAGACACGCTTTACATGTCCAATTCTCTTCTACTAGGATATTCCCCCCCCCCATCCTTGTTTTTGATAAGATAGTACAGGCAGGGTCAACGAAAGGTCTTACCTCTGCTACATATACGGTATTGTCAGAACTACTGAACTTTCCCATCTGCTCTAGGGCTGGTTAGTAAAAAGATAGCGGTTTTATCCCCGAGGAGGTCTCGGATGATATCCTTCGGTCCTCGCCCCGGGTGTATCTCTCTCCATCACACAGACTAACACAGATCTTTAGTCTCCATAGAGTCTATAGAACTCCCCAATTTCTGTATGCAATTGGATTGAAATCTGAGCCAGCCTGTGCTAGATGTGCTAATACATCTTTTGTGGCATTGTCCGAAACTTCAAAGATACTTGAGGTGATTGGTACCCTAAACGTTTGGATATTAACATTCCGGTTGAACCACTTATGTCTATTGGGATACTGCGATACATCTATTTATACCTTTATATTGGTAACACTATAAGACGTGCACTTTTTGTTGCCGTAGACAGATTGCTCTTAAGTGGACCTCTCCCTATCCGCCGACTGTATCCGAGTGGATTTTAGATCTCAATAGGATTATTCTTTTTAAAAAACATACATACTCCCTAAGGAATTCCATTAGAAAGTTTGATGCTACCTGGTCAAGATGACTTCAATCCATGACCTAGGTATCATGTAAACTAATAGGTACTATATACTTTGTAACATTGGATGCCGTTTTTTTCTGTATTTTTAATTTTTTTATACATACTCCAAGAGCAGGGTTGGGGGGATGGGGGGGGGGGGGGTTGTTGAGGTGGGGTGTTTTTTTTTTTCTTCTCTTGGGTTGTGTTTTGTTTAATGTGATTTTGTTTGTATAATTTGGCTGTGGCGCTAATGATATATTAAGTGAGTGGTATCATTCAAAAATTAGATGATCAATAATAATTCAAAACACAGGTGAAGTGAGTGAATAATACAAAATACGTGAGGGAAGGACACCCTGTGTAGAGTGTAGTTCGTGCGACTACAAAAAATAGTGATAACCTCTAAAGATGAGCCAAAAAAATCTAACAAAATCGAAACTTGAAAATAAATGGCTACAAGTTATTATATGAAAACAAATAATAAACATGTACGTGACAGTGAATCAATCATCAACCTCAAAAAATGTTTAGCTTTCAACGAGTGATGGCAGCCTTCAGACTATTAAGGTGGTAAATATGTAGTCCATATAAACAAATGAAGACACAGTCCATAAAGTGGTGAGAAGACACACTGCAATTATTACAGCCCGGATGTCTTGCAAAATAGGTGAGATGTGCAGTCAGAATGGTTACCCGGGAGTGCTTTCAACCTTTGGATCATGAGGGGAGAATTAAATACTCTTACCAGCAGGGGAGGGCTGGCGGCCTTAGGCCTGGGGGGCAAGTCCAGTCAAGTGGCCCATTGAACCGCCGAATCAGCTCACCATCCATGGCCCACCTGGTTTTTCAATGCAGCCTCACCAGTGCCCATCAGTGCAGCCAACTTCAGTGCCCATCAATGCAGCCTGATCACTGGGGCAGGTTACATGGGGTATATGGGGGGGAGATGGGGGGTCAGCTAGGGGTGTCAGGGTCTCTCACCTCAGCGATCTCAGCTCAGCAGGTCCTTGCATGCCACGGTCTCCTGGGGGGGGTAACGCTCCTGATCCTGGGGTCAAGTTGCAGCCAGCGTCCAGCCCTGCGTCCCGACTCCCTGGCACGCCCTGCCTCTGCCTGCTTCCAAGAATCCGGTCCTAGGGAGTTGTAGTTTCCTCTGCGCTGCTGTGTTTTCCACCCACCAGAAGCTTGAGTGCGGACTACAACTCCTGGAATGCAATAGCTAGTGGTCGGCCACCATGGCCATGCCCCCGGCCCGACTTCCTAGACCAGAATAAAAAAGAAAATGGTAGCGGGCAGCGGCTGCCGGCCATTTTGAACATAAGTTAGGGCGGCCTGGGAGGCAATTGTCACCCTGCCCCCTGGCCCAGCCCTCCCCTGCTTACCAGCAGGCGTGGACCCAACTAACCTTACGGTTGTGGGTCAATCAGGCTTGTGTCCACCGGTAGTGAAACCCAGAATGTGAGTCCTCTAGTAATCTCTTCCTGCTGCCAATGTCTCCAAAAGCACCAGTAACTCCAAGGAACAAGGGGAAGCTGGATGCTGAACGCTCCAATGACCAGACCTTGACTTCACCACAGATTAGATGATGAAAAAGAAAAAAAGGAGAGAGAACCTCCACATAGTGTAAATCCCAATGGTGATTTGGGTATTTATTGAAAAATGTAAAAATATTCAAACTGAATATATTTTAAAAAGGATTGCAATCAAATAGTAAAAAAAGCGCAGTGTGGAGCAGCTTAGGCTAGCATTTAGATCCGGGGTCTACATGCTAGCCTAAGCTGCTCCACACTGCGCTTTTTTTACTATTTGATTGCAATCCTTTTAAAAATATATTCAGTTGTTTGAATATTTTTAAATTTGTCTTGCAAATTCTATAGGGTGTCTGCAAAAATATGTATGGTGGTTCTAAGTAATTTTTTAGCAGAAAATAATTTAAACTTGTAAACAAGTTTTAGAAATAGGCTCGGTCCTTAACCACTTGCCGACCACCTTCCGCATATATACTGCGGCAAGGTGGTTCATCTACTGAAACCAACGTACCTGTACGTCGGTTTGTGCATGTGGTACTGCGGGCAAGCGCACGTTGTTGGGGCTCGCCAGATCTCATTTTTATAGCACCTATCACTGTATTGGTGTCACCGGTCACCAAAAAGTGTTAGGATCAGATTGGTCTGCCGCAATGTCGCAGTCCCACAAAAAATCCCCACCATTCCTAGTAAAAACAATAAAATAAAAAGTTCTTAAATCTTTCCCCTATTTTGTAGACGCTATAACTTTTGCGCAAACCAATCAATATACGCTTATTGCTATTTATTTATTTTTAACAAAAATATGTAGCAGAATACATATTGGCCTAAACTGATGAATACATTTATTTATTTTTTTGGGGATATGTATTATAGCAGAAATTTAAATATTAATATTTAATCGGCCAAGACAGCTGACTGGAGGAAAGGCGCACACACCCCCTCTTCTGTGCTAATCTATTTACAGCAACCTCCCCAACACAACTCCAGCTGCTTTTATCATGTGTGGCAGAGAACTTGTCAGGAGTCAGGCTGATTACAGAAGAACGGGGCAGGGGACCGCTACAGGACATAGTGCTTTAAAGAGAGATAACAAACACTGCAGATATGTGTCCAGCTCAAATTTCATGAATCGGGTTTACAAACACTTTTTTTTCTTTTTATTGAAGATGATTTGTATAAGTACAGAACATAGCCTTTGGGCATTCCACCGCTAACAAATACAGGTAACACAAACTGCTAAATAATACAACTTATCGAATACAAAACCTTCTATACACTGCGCTCGGCCGTTCTATCAATTTATTTCAAGGATTAATGAATCATAAGTAGTGGTGCACCGAATGGGTTTTTTGGTGCCGATACCGAAAATGAAAAATACAAGATGCCGAAAACCAATACCGAAACAGCACCGATACCAAAATGACTGTTTTTAAAAAATATTTTTATACAGGAGATGGTCAGAGACTGGGGACGTGGTACAGGAGATGGTCAGAGACTGGGGACGTGGTACAGGAGATGGTCAGAGACTGAGGGACATGGTACAGGAGGTGGTCAGAGACTGGGGACGTGGTACAGGAGGTGGTCAGAGACTGGGGACGTGGTACAGGAGGTGGTCAGAGACTGGGGACGTGGTACAGGAAGGTGGTCAGAGACTGGGGACGTGGTACAGGAGATGGTCAGAGATTGCAGACGTGGTACAGGAGATGGTCAGAGACTGGGGACGTGGTACAGGAGATGGTCAGAAACAGCAGTGTCCATCATATGCAGCTTGCACCCAGTCACAAGAAATAAAAAAGTACTCTGCTGTCAAGTTTATAGTGCATTGCACTGTGTACAAAGGGGGAACTGATATATGTGTGAGTGTGTGGGGGGGAGAACAGACGTGCAGGGGGGGTACACATGTGTATGTGGGGGGTGGCAGACGTGCAGGGGGTACAGATGGGGGAGGGAGAACAGACGTGCAGAGGCGGAACAGATGGGGTCCACTATACTGGAGTTAGGAGAGTGGCGCTGCTGCCTGCCTGCCTGCCTGTCCTCACACAACAGATCCCCGAGCGACCAGGAGGAGGGGGGAGCGGATATCGCGGCAAGCCCAGAGGTACTTGCAGGGCTTTCATCTCATCCGCCCCAGCCGGTTCCATCGATCATCCGGCACTTCCGTTTGGCTGCTCCTTGTCCCGGCTCTCTCTTCTCACTGCCGCTGCTAGGGCAGCACTGCAGGCTGGGGACAGAGCGGTCCGGGATTTCTTAAGACGCAACCGCCCCTAGCCTGGCGGCTGGCGCCATAAGGCAGAATGTATTTTAAAAATGCCGGTCCTGGAGGTATTTTAAATGTCCGAATCCCCAGCGAGTGGCTGGGGATCCGGATTTTGCCAGCCCACCCCTACCCGTGGTGAGGAGGAGGTAGTGAGGTATTGGAGGACTGGGGTACACCAGGGTGACACTCCTGCAATGGGCGGCACCCGTGGCGGACCCTGCCCCCTTCTGGTATCGGCTGATGTTTGCTATCGGCCGATACCGAAAACACAATTTTCGGCCGATAATTTCGGTGCACCTCCTAATTATGAGGAGATTCCTGCTCCCTCTCAACCATGAGGAGAACTTTTACTCATAGTTGGATACATACCCGATCTAATGACGTGTGAGTCACTGCAAAGGAGTAAAACTGTATTTCTCTTACCGTCCATGGACTGACACAGCCTCTTCATACTTGACAAGTGTGTTTATGTCCCTGCTCATAGAAGACTAGGCAGATGTTACAACATACATTCTAAAACCAGAGCTGAACAGCCCCGCCCAGGGGGGCGGTCCCTCCGGACATAACCCTCCTACCTGCAGCCAGCAGCCCTCTCTTAGGAGCCAGTCTCCTGAAGATATTTTTTATTCCTTTAGGAATTTTATTTTATTTTTGACATCTATCAACTGTCGGCTGGGCAACAGGTTGGGTACATTGGATATCCTCGTCTTCCCTGTCCGACCATCGAGCGTGCTGATCCTCGCTTTGGCGTGAGACTCAGTTCACAACATGCCCCATGACTCCAGGGGTGGCCGGTGGGCTTTTTTATGCTCCGCGGTCCGCATAAGATTGAACAGTCCTGCTGTATCTTTCACGGTGGACCGGGCCGACAGCTACTCAGTACCGAACTGTGATAGGTCTGTCAGGAACACAGGACGGGTAAGTAGTATCTCCTGCCTCCGCAGGTGAGTACATGCTGTGTGTTCCTCTGTATGGGGGATTTTCCCTGTCTCCTCCTTGTTGGTTGTTGCTATCTGTCACCTTGCTCTGGCGCTGTGCTGTCTGGGGGTGCCTGGAGGTCACTCTGTCCTGGGGGGGGGGCTCATGGGTGTCCGCGTGAAGCTGGGGGTGTCTTTTTCACTGTTTTGGGCCTGTGCGCCGTTCGGTGCCATGTTTTTTATCTTTTCCTATGTTTTACATTGGTGCGTATGGCGGCCATCTTGCCGTGGATTCTATGGAGCAGTTACATGCAGCTGCCATTTTCTTGGAGCCGTGCATGCTTTTCATGCTGCTTGACCTCTATCGCTGCTGGAACGGCGCGATTCTCCTCACTGCTCATTCGCGCTGTACATCGCAGCACAGGCAGCGGAACTGAGCGGTCCTGACCGGGTTGGTGAGTCCCCTTGGTAACCCCCCTCAGTCAGCGCAGCCAGAGGGTGGACTTTTCTTTTATTTGGCAAAGTCTCAGAGAGTGACAGGTTATGGAGTCTGGTTCACCTGCTTCCCCATTCATGTCAGAGGCAACAGGCAGTGCTCCTGCACCTGCGGTCCCCATGGACCAGTTTTCTGCAGTCCTGATATTTCTTGTCAGGATGGAAGCAGTGTGCGAGCGCAAGGGAGCTATAAAGCACCCTCTCCCCACACAATCTCCAGTAGGGGAGTGCTCTGATTCAGATAGGGGCCTAGCTGCTGCTATGGACCCTAGCTCTGAATTTTTTGATGTTTTTGAACAGGACATTCCTTGTGAGGAAGACTCCTTCTCTGAGTCAGTACATGACAGGGTGCTTGTAAGTGAACTCATTGATGCTGTGAGGGACACTCTCAAGCTGGATGCTGCGGCTGAGGAACCTCAGGCGGAAGCTGTCTCCTTTTGGTTCTTTTAAAGCCAAGCCTTCTAAAAATATGCCTTTCTTTGACAGGTTCATAGATCAGGTTTGGGAAAAGCCGCAGAAGACTTTTGCGTTCCCGCGGCGTCTGTCTGTTAGGTACCCCTTTTGATGAGGCCCTGGTTAAGAAATTGGCTTCTCCTCCGGTGGTCGACCCTCCCGGTCGCCCGTTTGAATAAAGCCACAACTCTCCCGATGTAGGGGACTCCTGCCTTTAAGGACCCCACTGACAGGAGGTCAGAAGTGGTGAGCAGAGCCATGTTTGCCTTGCTGGGATCCGCCTTGCGTCCTATCGTAGCGGTGACCCTAGTGTCACAGACACTCACGGAATGGGCAAAGATTTTGCACCAGACCGTGCAGGAGCATAATCTTCCTCCAGAAACCATTGCACTAGCCCACCAACTGGTGCAGGGTCTAGTGTATGTGTGCGATGCCACTTTGGACGCTGCAACCTTAATATCTAGGGTCTCAGTGTCTGCAGTGGTGTTGTGTCGTCTTATCTGGTTAAAATGCTGGTCTGTTGACCTGGCCTCTAAGAAGCTCCTGACTGATTTGCCCTTTAAGGGCAGTAGGCTGTTTGGTGCTGCCCTTGATGACATTATTAAGTATGTCACGGGGGGTAAAGAGCACCCTACTTCCTCGGACTACTAAGGGTAAGGACCCGCACTTTAAGCCGGGCCCCTCCTTTCCAGCACAAAAAAGTTTTTTCCGGCAGTCAGAGCCCACGGGGAAAACCTCCCAGACTGACAAAACTGCGGCTGGGTGACAGAAGCGTCCCTGGGTGCGTACGCCGAACAAGTCGGCTGCCAAGCCCGCCACCGCATGAAGTCTTGCCCCTGCCTGACTCCGGGGTGGGGGGATGACTTCGCAGGTTTACGGATCGGTGGACCTCCCGGTTCTCCGACCGGTGGGTGTGCAGGGTGGTCAGCTCGGGGTACAGGATAGAGTTCCGCTCCTGGCCTCCAAACAGATTCTTTACCTCAAATCTCCTTCTCCTTCCAGCGCGTCAGAGGGCCCTCTTAGGGGCAGTGCAGGACTTTCTCAGGTGCGGAATAATTGTGCCGGTACCGTCACAGGAGAGGTTTCAGGGATTTTATTCTAATCTGTTTGTGGTCCCAAAGAAGGACAGAGTCCATCCAATCCTGGACCTCAAGGCCTTAAATGCCTTTGTGAAGGTTCAAAAATTCTGCATGGAATCCATTCGCACAGTGATTGCTGCGCTCCATCCTGGGGACTTTCTGGCATCCTTGGACATCAAGGACGCCTACTTGCATGTCCCAATCTGCATGTGTCACCAGAAGTTTCTGCGCTTTGCGATCGACGAAGTCCACTATCAATTTGTTGCCCTTCCCTTCGGCTTAGCGTCAGCACCGTGGGTTTTCACCAAGGTGCTTGCCCCGATTCTGGCTTTGCTGAGACAGCGAGGCATTGCTATCCTGGGCTATCTGGACGATCTTCTTCTGAGAGCAGACACTGGCTCAGAATTAGAAGAAAATGTGACAATAGTCATTTATACCCTCCGGGGCTTTGGTTGGCTACTGAACACTCCGAAGTCGGTCCTGGTGCCGACCCAGCGTCTGGAGTATCTAGGTTTGATCCTGGACTCCTCGGCCTTCCCTTGGAGAAGTTAGACTCTTCAATCTGCGGTTCGGGTTCTGACGTCCCGAAAATGGTCGTCAATCCGTTTCTACATGAGGGTCCTGGGTCTCATGGTGGCCTCCTACGATGCCGTTCCGTATGCCCAATTACACTCTCGAGCCTTGCATAAGGAGATCCTGTACACCTGAGACAAGTCCCCGTTGTCACTGGATCATCAGATCCAGATGAGCCACCAGGTCAAGGCGTCCCTTACGTGGTGTTTGAGATCACCGGCACTTCGGTCCGGGAAGTCGTTTCTTCCTATCCAGTGGACGGTGATCACGACGGACGCCAGCCTCACGGGCTGGGGTGGAGTTTGGGGAGTCCTGTCAGCCCAAGGACTTTGGTCTCCGGCCGAATCCCGTCTACCGATCAATGTTCTGGAACTCCGGGCAATCAGACTGTCTCTCCTCGTGGTCGGAGAGGCTACAGGGCCCCTCGGTCAGGATCAAGTCGGACAATGCCACAGCGGTGGCTTATGTAAACCATCAGGGGGAGCTCAGCTGCGGCGTCCGAGGTTGCCCACATCCTAAGGTGGGCGGAAAGAAGCGTGCCGGCTCTGTCGGCCGTTTACATTCCGGGAATAGACAGCTGGCAGGCGGACTATCTGAGCCGCTAGACGTTGGACCAGGGAGAATGGTCCTTACATCCGGAGGTGTTTCAACTACTTTGCCGGTGATGGGGCACGCCGGATGTGGACCTGTTGGCCTCTCGACTCAATCGCAAGGTGTCAATGTTGGGGTCAGGTCCAGGGAGCCCTGGGCAGATGCCTCAGACGCGTTGGTTGGCCCATGGGGTCAGTATCGCCTGATATATGCTTATCCTCCGCTGCAGTTGCTTCCTCGCCTTTTTCGCAGGGTGGATGCCGAGGGGATTCCGGTGATCCTCATCGCTCCGGATTGGCCATGGCGTCATTGGTACGCTGATCTTGTGCGCCTCGTCACGGACGTTCCTTGGCGACTGCCAATGAGGGAGGACCTTCTGTCTCGAGGTCCCATACTTCATCCTGCTTAAGTCGCTGGCTTTAACGGCATGGCTATTGAAAGCCAGGTGCTGAGGGACCGAGGTCTCTTGGATTCGGTCATCTCGACCATGCTGAGGGCACGGAAATCTTCCTCCAGAAAGATCTATTACCGTACTTGGAAGGCTTACATCGCTCTGTGCGAGGAGCTAGTTTGGTGTCCACGGACGTATTCCGTTCCCAGGATTCTGCTGTTCTTGCAGCGTGGTGTAACCCAAAACCTGGCTCTAAGTACCATCAAGGGTCAGATTTCGACGTTGGCTGTATTTTTTCAACGACCGCTAGCGGGGCCATTGCTTGATTAGCACCTTTGTGCAGGGGGTTCGCCATGTACTCCCCCCTGTTAAACCTCCTCTCCCTCCTTGGGATCTGAATTTGGTGCTTTCGGTTCTTCAAGAACCTCCTTTTGAAAACATCAGGGATATACCTCTCTTAACCTTATCTCAGAAGGTGGCTTTCCTGGTAGCCATTACTTCTGTCAGACGGGTGTCTGAGTTGGCGGCATTGTCTTGCAAGCCGCCTTACTTGGTCATCCATAAGGATAAGGCGGTGTTGCGTCCGCGGCCTTCTTTTCTCCCGAAGGTGGTTTCGGCCTTTCACCTTAATGAGGACATTGTTCTTCTGTCTTTGTGTCCTCATCCATCGCATCCCAGAGAGTTTGCGCTTCACACGCTAGACGTGGTACATACCTTGCGGGTGTATCTGTCCGTGACTGCTCCCATTCGGAAGTCTGACTCGCTGTTTGTGTCTGTGTCTGGTCCACAACAGGGCCATGCGGTGTCGTCTGCCACCATTTCTAGGTGGATCAGGCAGACCGTCATACAGGCCTCTGCTCTTAAGGGACGCGCGCCTCCCTTTCCGGTTACGGCACATTCCACCAGGGCAATTGGTGCTTCCTGGGCCTTCCGACATCAAGCGTTGGTTGCACAAGTGTGCAAGGGGGCGACCTGGTCGTCTGCACATACCTTTTCTACATTTTACAAGGTTGATGTGGCTGCATCTTCTGATGTGTCCTTCGGCCGCAAGGTATTGCAGGCCGCTGTTTAAAGTTGCAACTCCTCCGTTGAGGAGCTCTGTTTGTTTGGAGTGAAGTTTGGTTTTTCCTTTAATTCTGCTCCCATCCCTCTTCTTTGACACTGCTTTGGGACGTCCCACTTGTCACTCGTACTCGTATGTCCCTCAGAATGGGTGCCCGCTTGAGGCAGCGGCGCAATCCTGTAATGGCTGTGATCACAGGACACAGCCAAGACGGGATTGGGATATAGGCGATGTGATTGGCCCAATCACAGCCTTCACACTGTAAACAGACGCGTTTCTGTGTCAGTTCTCTCTGCTGAGCTTGGGGGGGGGAGGCGGGAGAGAATCTGCAACCTCTGTGACAGCTCTGTGTGTAAGGGATGATTTTACACACAGAGCTGTCAGATTCCCACACAGTACACCAAGCACCACTGTCCCTGTCCCCATAAACATCTGTATCAGTGCACAAAACATCTTTACTGGTGCCCCATCACATCTGTAGCAGTGCACAAAACATCTGTCAATGTCCTCATGAACATCTATACCACTGCAAAAAACATCTGCAATAGTGTTCCCTTGTGACATCAACATCTGTCATAGTGTATAAGTGCACAAAACATCTGTTAGTGTACCAGTTTCCCACCAATAAGTATATTTTTTACTTTCTGCTATAATGCATATCCCCCCCACAAAAAAAAAAAATCGAATTTCTTTATCAATTTAGGCCAATATGTTTTCTTCTACATATTTTTGGTAAAAAAAAATCCCAATAAGCGTATATTGGTTGGTTTGCGCAAACATTATAGCGTCTACAAATTAGTTATAGCGTCTACAACTAATAGATGGATCTATGCTCTTTTAATTTTTATTATTGTTTTTACTGGTAATGGCGATCAGCGTTTTTTTTTTTCGGGACTTTGACATTGAGGTGGACAAATCTGACAGTGACACTTTTTGGGGACCAGTGACAACAATACAGTGATCGGTGCTAAAATAATGCACTCCCACTGTATAAATGACTCTGGCAGGGAAGGGGTTAACGTCAGGGGCGATCAAAGGGTTAAGTGTGTTCCCGGTGAGTGTTTTTGTAACTGTGTTGGGGATGGACTGACAGGAAGAACACAGAGAACGTGTTGCTGCTTACAAGGAACAGAAGATCTCTGTGTACTTCCCTGTCAGAACGGGGATCTGCCTTGTTTACATAGGCAGATCCCCGTTCTGCCTCTGTGGAGTGATCGCTGGTGGCGGGCGGACATCAGGTCCGATGGACCCGCTGATTGGCTCCCGCTCCGTGCAGCGATGCGCGCCCACCCACAGTATCTATTGCACAAAATGATGTACAGCAGTATATATGCCGTGGGCGGTCTTTAAGTGGTTAATGTGACATTTTTGTGGAAAAGAAAATGTATTTGTTTATTTTCCAAATAATTGTGGGAAAAAAATTACAACTTCACAAAAACTTGTCATGCCTCTTACTAAATACCTTGGACTGTCTACTTACCAAAAAGGGGTAATTGGGGGGCGGGTGTATTTGTACTGTCTTGACATGTTAGGGCCTCCAAAAATTTGATTAGCCATCAGCACATTCCAGGTGTGATCAATTTTCAAGTGGTGGTACCATAGCTTGTAGACTCTCTAACTTTCACACAGACCGAATATACCCTGATTTGCGTTATTTTTAGCAGAAAGAAACGTAGCAGTGTGAATTTGTCAAAATTTATGAAGAAAAAATGCTTATTTGCAAAAATTGTTTAACAGAAACTAAGAAAAACGTATTTAAAAAAAAAAAAAAATTTGGTCTTTTCAGTTAATGGTTATTAAATACGACCAAAAGAAAGCTCTATTTGTGTGAAAAATAAATTTGAGTACAGTGTTGCATGACTAAGTAATTCTCATTCAAAGTGTGAGAGCACTGAAAATAGGCCTGGGTAGGAAGGGGGTGAAGGTGCCCAGTATCGGGTGGTTAACTATAAATTTCATGTGTATTTCACCAGGAGCATGCAGGCTCCTTATGTCCATATTAGTTCTCTGCCCTGCTGCTGCTCGGCCTGTTTTTCGACTGCTCAGGGTAGCACTTTGCATCAAGTCCATTTTTACACAGATCTCCCCGTTGGACTGACTTCTACTTCATTGGGATCAGTCCCACAGCCAGTCTCTTCCAACACTGCATCAATCTTTTATTGTTTTTTTTTTTTTTTTTTTTAAACCTTGTCTTCAAAAAAGTGTGTGCACCAGTCATAAAAATTCATGGATTTGTAACAATACAGCATAATGGACAGTATTAACAAGAGATATATATTCACACAGTAATAGTCTTCATTATGGTACAAGTGTATGCGTAGTGTAAAAAATAAAAAAAGTGTGTGTGTGGCGGGGCTTTGAAATTTAGGGGGATGTTTGAGTGGTAGTTGTGCTCAAACACATTATTTGATAGGGATCAGTAAAACCCAATTTTTGCTGCAGGCGGGATACTGGTGTGCAGTTCCCCGTGGCCTGTTGGTGGCACTGCCATCGGAGGCCAGGGTTGAACCGCTGGTACAGTGCTGTGCTTTGGATGTCCCCTGTCGGCGGTGGTATGGTGGGCGTGTGTTGGCCTGATGTGCATCCCGGGAGGGGATATAAAAGGGGCAGACCCTGGCTGTTGGGGGTGAGTTCCCGGGATCCGACCCCGGGAGCGTGTGATTCTGTTCGTGGCCACCCCAGGCGCCTTTAGCTATGGGGTGGAGTTCCTGGTTCGGTACACTGGCGGATCAGTCCCAGGCACCTTTAGCCCTGGGGCTGCAACTGGAGGCCTTGGGCTCTGCACCTTTGGCTGAGGCCCACAGAGGATCGAGGAATCCCAGGGGGCTGCCTTGCGAGGAGACCCGTATCTTAGATGAGGAGGCCAGGGGAGGACTGCTCTGAGGGACTGGTGAGGAACTCAGTGAAGGAAGGGGCCCAGTAACTCTCTGGAGGGATGTCATCTCCCTGAAAGAGGCTTAATGTTGCAACCAAGTTCACCAGGTCTGTGGCAGAGACTGTGTGTATCTAGTTCGAGCATCATTCCGGCTGCTAGGGCCCACTCCATTGGGAGACTATCCGGATGGGCTGAGTCTACCTGAAGATATGGGTAGTGAATAAGAATTCATTTGTGCCTGGACCTATTCCCACCCCTTTTGCTGTCCTGCTCTTCTTCCAACCTTCTCCTGTCCAGTTATCGTGCATAACAGAAAAATAAACTCCAAGTTGGAGTTGCAATCGGTGTGGACCTTGAAGTTATTGGGGAATAGAGACCTGTCTTTGTTACAGTGAAGACGGGAGCCATTCTCTGAGGGAACCTGATCACAGAGACCCAGGTACATTACACTGCTCAACCTCTTTATACAGGAGGGTACGGGCATGTAGCACGGTGGGCCCTTTTTTCTGCTAAGGAGCCAAAGGCAGGAAAGAAGGTTGTCGCTACATATATAAAAATATATATATATACATGAAAAGATAAAGCAAAGAACTAAAACGTTCTGTAAACTTACAAGGTACATTAACAACAAATATCTGTGTCGTAAAGTGGCTATGTACACCTGTACTACCATCTCAGGCAGGACCTATCAATCCAATTGTGTCTCAATTAGCCTAGTACACGTAACACTCTACTATCAAACCTATATAGGATCAATGTAAGAGTATATTGAGGAGGGTCAGAGACTAAGTGAAGAAAATATTTGCCGGTATCCTGAGTCTATCCATGGCCCCCACACTTTGAGAAATTTCTTAAGACCGCCCCTCTCTTCATGGGGTAACTTATAAAGTGGCATGATTTGGTTAATCCATTTTTTTTTTTTTTTTTTACATAGGCCAAGGTGGAGGCTGTCAACCTTTTTATCCAATGCAAAGCAATTATTTTCCTGGCATAATAAAGCAGTAGCCTAAATAGACCTTTAGCCCTAGTCGATTAGTTCTGCATCCTCAAATATACCCACTAGATACCTCTTGGGATTACATACATTGGGAAGATCGATTATTGAGATGAATGCAGTAACATCTGACCAAAAACGCCTAAACTTGGCGGTGGCCCAAACCATATGAACGAAGTCGCCCTGTTCAGCCTCGCATTTATGACGCATAGGACTATCACATTTGTGATTGGGGGTATAATAAATTATGTTAATATATTTTAATTGGATAGGCATAAGGCCTATTCCTTAATAGGGAGTAAAATGTAGGAACTAGCCATGTATGTTCTGGGGAGAGCAGTGTACGTTCCAATTTTAAGTTATACTAGTGCACATCTCGAAGACCTAATTGCACTTCTGTTGCATGTCTGAGTTGTAAAGATCTAAAACGCCAGCCACTAGTGATACCAAGCTCTTGCAATTGTGCAAAGGATTTGAACACACCCTGCTCGTACACTGCATCGATTTTACTGCTCCTCTCGCATATGTCATAACTTTCATTTGACTGCTCTGTGTAGATTCTGCTGCAGTTGTTCTGGCTCATGCTTCCATGTGGCCACGGGACAACATTGCAGTCCATACATATTCTCTAGCACTCCCTCCTGCAGGCAAAACAGGATCCCGGTTGCTAGGGGTAACATTAGACTTGCACTCAGGATCTTGGCTATACCCCATGCAGGATGCTGGCTGTTGTGCCCTTTCCTCTAGGCTTACCACTTCACATAATTGTCCATTATATACAGATTTGCCATAACTCATGCTTACCGTTACCCCTGCTAGCCACACAAACCTCTCATCACTGTTGACACAGGCAACAACAGATACATTTGCACAGGACCTAGGACTGGTACACTGACTCAAACTTCCTTGGACCATTGCTCATCTGGTCCTTTGGCCTCCTGGTGATACTTCTCCTGTTGCTAAGTGACAAAGTCCCATACGCAATCCAATTTCATAATGTGAAACCAATCAAAAAAAATAAGTGTGAAATGTGCAGCAATATAAAATATTAGTGTCCAATCTATAACCAAGTCCCATAAAACACTCCAAAACTCATGTAATGCAAAGCTAGATCTTGTCAGTAACTCTTTACCGCCAATGTGCCCACCACCAGGGACCACCAACATGCCTACCACCAAAGACCCCTATGGATGTCTTTTCACCTGATCTTGTGAAAGCACAAAAAAAATACTAATAGTGTAGACAGCTAAAATATATTTATTTTAAAATGATAGAATTGCCACTCACAAGGAAGTACAGATACTCCTCATTTAACGACGCACTGTACATCATTGTATTGCACAGTACAGAATTTCTGTTTGTTTCGTACTTATGCAAATTAAAACAACGTTATTAAGCTGGAGTTTTGTTTTGTTTTTTTTACTTTTTTTTTTCCCAATACAGTACAAGTAGTTAAGAATGCTTAAAATATTGATTGCTTGTGGCTCTTTGTTTAGCGACCAATTAGTTTAACGGCCTGGTCATTGGAACGGAACCTGGTCGTTGGGTGAGAAGAGCCTGTATAATAAAAGTGCTTGTAGAGAAAGAAAGACGTATGCATCCAAATACGGATATCTACAAATGGTATCCTCGCCCCGCCTAGCATGATGAGGTCACCACCAGCCTGACGTGCTTGTGCCTATCCCGGCTTTCTCAAAGTCTGCGACATCACACATTAAAGCGGAGGTGCAGCCGAGAAAAAAAAAAAAGTCAGCAGCTACTAACAGTGTAGCTGCTGACTTTTAATAAAGACAAAGAAAAGGCAGGTGATCCATTGAGACCCATAAATGCCATACCCATGCCTCCATCCCTGGTACATTGGAAATGAAAAGAGAAAATGGGCTGTGGGACTTTAAATGAGGCATGGATGGGCGTAGGAAAAAGTCTAGGATATCAAAAATGAATAGACATCACTGTCCCGTTGGGGAATAGTCTGTAGCCATATATACATGCTGCATAGTCAGTCTAAAGAATGGAGATCAAGGCATGGATATAAATATAAAAATGTATTGTATCATGGTAAAAGTACACATGGATCATGCAAACAAAGGCATAATGTAAATAGGGGTTATCACAAAGACATGATCAAAATTCACTGTTGAGACATGGCTGAAGCAAGTAATGACAGTTAAATGGACATACAGAAACAGTGAAAATGATTATCCGGTTAAAAAGTCAAGAATACACTTAATAGATTCATAGTTGGGCAAGCTTTACTTGACATTCCAGAGCATGGACTCATGGATGGGCATGGGGAAAAGGGTCTAAGATATCAAAAATTGGTAAACATCACTGTCCCGTTGGGGAGTGGTCTGTAGCCAGGTATACATGCTGCATAGTCAGTCTAAAGAATGGAGATCTGTATCATGGTAAAAGTACACATAGATCATGCAAACAAAGGCATAATGTAAATAGAAGTTATCACATAGACATAATCGCAATTCATTGTTGAGACATGGCTGGAGCAAGTAGTGACAGTTAAATGGACATACAGAAACAGTGAAATTAATTAGCCAATTGAAATGTCAAGAATACACTTTGTAGATTCGTAGTTGGGCAGGCTTTACTTGGCATCCCTGAGCATGGACTCGACGCGTTTCTTGGCGTTTAAAGCCAGTCATCAGGAGTGGGGTGCATGTCATTTGACTAAAAGGGGAGATGGATAGACAGGTCAAATAAAGTCTTGAAAAAATTATGTCATGTTTGAAACATAATAAGGTAGTCTGATACGTTACCAATGGCAAAACCCGGAATGGGGTTGTCCCAAGCATTTGAAATATGGCGTAGAGTGGTGGTCCTGGATACAGTGTCTCACTGTCTCACTGGTGGTCCTGGATACAGTGTCTCACCCGGGGCTTTCCCCATGCCCATCCATGAGTCCATGCTCTGGAATGTCAAGTAAAGCTTGCCCAACTATGAATCTATTAAGTGTATTCTTGACTTTTTAACCGGATAATCATTTTCACTGTTTCTGTATGTCCATTTAACTGTCATTACTTGCTTCAGCCATGTCTCAACAGTGAATTTTGATCATGTCTTTGTGATAACCCCTATTTACATTATGCCTTTGTTTGCATGATCCATGTGTACTTTTACCATGATACAATACATTTTTATATTTATATCCATGCCTTGATCTCCATTCTTTAGACTGACTATGCAGCATGTATACATGGCTACAGACTATTCCCCAACGGGACAGTGATGTCTATTCATTTTTGATATCCTAGACTTTTTCCTACGCCCATCCATGCCTCATTTAAAGTCCCACAGCCCATTTTCTCTTTTCATTTTTAATAAAGACACTTACCTGTCCTACTCGCCCGCGATGTCGGTCCCGCCACGGCGATCGATCGCTGTTGGCAGGTCCCGGCTCCTCCATCCTGAGTAAGGTCCCGGCTCCTCCATCCTGAGTAAGGGAAACAGGCAGTGAAGTCGCACGGCGCTTTGTGAAAGGGCGACTTGCCTCCCGGGATACACACAGTTCCCAGAAGGCAGCGCGCCCCATTCACAAGAAGAGGAAGCGGAAGGAGACCCACCGCGGACGAGAAGAGGAATATTAGAGGCAGATTAGGGGACTTCCGCATCGCAACGGGCATTTAGGGTGAGTATAAATTTTTTTTTTCTTCTATCATTTTTTTTTTTTTAGGATTTTTTATGTTAAAAATTTTTCAGGGTGGACCTTCGCTTTAATGCATAGGAAACCTGGTCACCCAAGCAAACAAAGACGCTATCATAGCGGAGATCAAACCCCACCACCCATATGCCAGTAGTAGAAGTAAAAACTGCACCATTTTAACGAGGACCAAAAGTAATCCTATACTAATTGCAGTCTCATACACATATATATTATATCTCAAACTTCGGGTGGGTTACTTCTCTCTTTATATTTGGAATGAAGTGGAGAAACGTCAGGGTGGACTCCCAGCTTCCACCGTCAATTTAAATAGTCAGAACAAAGGGACAATGACTCCAGTTGCAAATAAACAATTTCCTTTACTTATGAATCCTCAATAATGCCATATACAGACTTTAAAAAGTATAGCATAGCATAGCCACTGTAAAGTTCCGAGCATCCCTGCTCTTCCTCAGGCTAACAGGCTCAGTGTGAAGGTAAAGTTCAAAGAAAACTCATTATATCCCAACACCTGAAGGCGTCAACCAACAGGTGTATCCCATCCTGCTAGATCGAGAAGCGATCGAACCAGATAAGTGAAATTTCATTAACCCCATATAGGTTTTAGAACCAATGGTCTTTAAATAACTCTCCCACATTAACCACAAAATATCATACCAAATGAAGACATACATGGCATAAATGGCACAGAATAACAAATCAAAGAGATCATTTATATCTATTTGAAAAAAACATTCCAAATGTACGTGTGTACTTTTCTCTTTTGTATTTCGTGGTCCCGACCGAACATTACTTGGTCAAAATAAATGTTGGGGTTATGTCAGTTCCATTTTTAGACACCAGGATTTATGTTGAGCAGGGCCGATTAGAATCGGACCTCTATATTAAACCAACGGATAGAAATCCGTTATTATTTGACAGTTTTCATTCTACTCATGTGTTTAGATCCATTATTAACCACTTCAGCCCTGGAAGAATTTACCCCCTTCCTGACCAGAGCACTTTTTGTGATGCAGCACTGCGTCGCTTTAACTGACAATTGCGCGGTCGTGCGACGTTGAACCTAACCAAAATTGACGTCCTTTTTCCCCCACAAATAGAGCTTTCTTTTGGTGGTATTTGATCACCTCTGCGGTTTTTATTTTTTGTGCTATAAACAAAAGAAGAGCGACATATTTGAAAAAAATGCAATATTTTTTACTTTTTGATTTAATAAATATCACAATTTATTTTTTTTAAAACAATTTTTTTTCTAAGTTTAGACCGATACGTATTCTACATATTTTTGGTAATTTTTTTTTGCAATAAGCGTATATTGATTGGTTTGCGCAAAAGTTATAGCGTCTACATAATAGGGGATAGATTTATGGCATTTTTATTTTTTTTATTTTTTTTACTAGTAATAGCGGCGATCTGCGATTTTTATTGTGACCGTGACATTGCGGCAGACACATCGGACACTATTGACGCGTTTTTGGGACCATTCACATTTATACAGCGATTAGTGCTATAAAACTGCACTAATTACTGTGTAAATGTGACTGGCAGGGAAAGGGTTAACACTAGGGGGCGATCAAGGGGTTAATATGTTCCCTATTGAGTGATTGTAACTGTAGGGGGAGGGGACTCACAAGGGGAGGAGACCGATCTGTGTTCCTCTGTACTGGGAACACACATCGGTCTCCTCACCTCTGACAGGAGGTGGATCTGTGTGTTTACACACACAGATCCACACTTCTGCCGTGATCGCGGGCAATCGCGGGTGCCCAGCGGACATCGCGGCCGCCGGGCACACTCACCGGGTCACGAGCGTTGCCGCGGGTGCGCGCGCGCGCCCCATAGACGGCCGGGGAAAAAGGACGTCATATGACGTCCGCCCGGAGGGAGGGAGGGTTCCTGCCGGCGTCATATGTCTATGACCCGGTAGGAAGTGGTTAAGAGTCAATTACTACGGGTGAAACGTATAGTGAGTAATGAAGTCACAAGAGAAATAAGGATTAAAGAAATGTGTTCCAAGTTCTGTGAACGAGGATATCCTAAAAGAATAATTTCTCAGGAACTAAATAAAATACAAGTGGAAAAGAATGTAACTATTAATAGACAAAAAGTATCAATGGCAAGATTACCCTTTTCTATTCAGTTTCACAGTTATACTGATCAGGTATTCAAAATTATCAGTAAGCACTGGCCTCTTTTGAAGCGTGCCTACCCGCAGATTGATGTCTTTCAGCAGACCCCTATCAAAGCTTTCCGAAGAAATAAGACTTTACGTGATTCTCTAGTGAGATCCGAATATAGACCTAAAGAACGGGGGGTAAAGACTACTTTCTTGGGGGGGGGGGGAGGGTGCTATCCCTGTTTAAATTGCATCCAGTGCAATCTTATGCTTAAGGGTGATCACCTTATTAATCCCAGCAATGGGGATAAGATTATTATAAAAAAACTTTTTCACATGCCAGTCCTCCTATGTTGTATACGTCCTTATTTGTCCATGTAATATGATTTACGTTGGGGAAACGACTCAAAAAATTAAGGACAGAATTGCCCAGCATCGCAGTACTATTAGACACAAACAGCCCGGTCTGCCTGTCTCCAAACATTTTTTGGAGAAGGAACATCGGGATTCAGACCTACGATTTATGGTCCTGGAAGACATTCCACGGGACAGGAGAGGGAGTGATCGGATAATGAAATTAAAACGAGAGGTTTGGTGGATTAACAGGTTACAGTCCCTGCATCCGGAGGGTATGAACAGGGACTATGACCTGTATCTGTTTTTGTAATGCCCCTGATCATTTTGGATTTTAGACTCTCTTACATTCTTTCTTGTAGATGATGACCAGGTAATGTCCGGTCGGGACCGCAAAATACAAAAGAGAAAAGTACACACGTACATTTGGAATGTTGTTTTTTTCAAATAGATATAAATGATCTCTTTGATTTGTTATTCTGTGCCATTTATGCCATGTATGTCTTCATTTGGTATGGTATTTTGTGGTTAATGTGGGAGAGTTATTTAAAGAGCTTTGGTTCTAAAACCTATATGGGGTTAATGAAATTTCACTTATGTGGTTGGATCGCTTCTCGATCTAGCAGGATGGGATACACCTGTTGGTTGACGCCTTCAGGTGTTGGGATATAATGAGTTTTCTTTGAATTTTACCTTCACACTGAGCCTGTTAGCCTGAGGAAGAGCAGGGATGCTCGGAACTGTACAGTGGCTATGCTATGCTATACTTTTTGAAGTCTGTATATGGCATTATTGAGGATTCATAAGTAAAGGAAATCGTTAATTTGCAACTGGAGTCATTGTCCCTTTGTTCTGACTATATATATATATATATATATATATATATATATATATATATATATATATATATATATGAGAGAGAGATGGAAAAAAACCTATCCTAATACAGCCAAATTGCATATTAAAAAAAAGGCTCATTATCAACATAAAGCACCCAGTAATAGAAATACAAATTAGATAAACCAATAATCAAATTTGGGCTGGGCAAGGAGAGCGATAATCAGAAAAGCAGCCATGGTAACTCTGGAGGAGCTGCAGAGATCCACAGCTCAGGTGGGAGAATCTGTCCACAGGACAACTATCATGTTGTGGGGATACTTTGACCAGCTTCCCTGTCACTGCTGAAGTAGAGTTGATGATCCGATGGATGGAGCCAAATACAGGGTGATCTTAGAAGAAAACCTCTTAGGGCTTGTCCGTAATACGGATTCCGCTTGCTCAACGGGGGATTGATCCGCTGATCCCCACTGAGCAGGCGGATGACAGGTCTGTCTCCATGCGCTGTGCAGAGATGGACCTGTCGGAGCCTCACTGACCTCTATGGGACATCGGATGAAAATGGACCGCTTGTCCGTTTTCACCTGATCCCATTCCATCCGATCCTCCATACGGATGGAAAATAGGGTTTCCATCCGTCTGGATTTCACAAACAGGATTGGATATCGGGGGATGTCAGCAGACATGTCACCGCTGACATCTGCCGCTCCATAGAAGTGAATAGAGCATCTGATCAGGTCCGCCTGAAAAACTGATAGGCGGACCTGATCAGAGCGCCCGTGAGAAAGGGGACTAAGCCTCAGTTTTTTAGGCGGATCGGATTCTCCATTCGCTTCTATGGAGTGCGGATGCCATCGGTGACATGTCTGCTGACATCCGCTGATATCTGATCCTGTCTGTGAAATCCAGATGGATGGAAACCCTATTACTCTTTCGTCCATGGACCAACACAGCTTCTCTATTGACAAAGTGGGTATTATCCGTTAATTAGGAGTGACTAGGCAGAAAAACTTGTAAAAAGTGTTGAATCACACCTTCTACAGTACCGCCCAGGGGGCGGACCCTCTGGGTATAACCTCTCAGTCTGCATCTCGCAGATCAGTTTTTTTCTGTCTAGCAAGGAGTAGGACATGGCTCCCTTCGGGCCCATTGGTCCGGGGGAAAAAATATATATATATATATATATATATATATATATATATATATATATATATATATATATATATTTTTTTTTTTATTTGTTGTTTCCTGCGATCTTCGATCAACTGCCGACTGGGTGACAGGCTGGATCCTCGATCCTTGTAGTCTCCCCAGTTTTGGCCATCGAGCGTGTGCCGACCCTAGCTACGCGCTGGGTTTTCCACGACATGCCCGTCGCTCCACGGGTGGCCGGTGAGCCTACGCTCCAGGGCCTGCATCGGACCGCTCAGCTTCGGCTGACCTTACGGCCGAGTCGCAGCAGCCTGGCCGGTGAGCTTACGCTCCAAGGCTTGCATCGGACCGCTCAGCTTCGGCTGACCTTACGGCCGAGTCGCAGCAGCCTGTCCGGTGAGCGTCATGCTCCAGGGCATACATATGATCGTCCCTTTTGGGTCCAATCACAGCATGCCTGGCCAACAGTCACCTTCCGTGCGCGGACGATGATCTGTTTGGAATGTCTTCCAGCATAATACATGCAGGATAGGTAAGTAAAACTCCCCTGCCTCGGCTGGGTGATTTAGCTGGACATTCCTGGAGAGATCAAGTAAGTGGTTGTGGCCCCTTTCTTTCCTCTCTCCCTGCCTTTCCCTCCTCCCTGGGCTTCTAGCTAAAGGTTGCTGGGTGCTGGGGGTCACCTAAGGGGTCCCACTGGAGCGGGGCTGGCTGTAACTAACATTTAAAAGAAATGTCATTTCTGCGTACCTGTGTGTGTGTGTCCTTCCTCCTCCATGCTGTCGGCGGCCATTTTGAGGTGGTCCATGCCAAGTTTGGCCTCTTGTGACTGCCCGGCGGCCATCTTCCTGTGGTTCGGCCACACCCACTGGCCCCTATCAGGTGATCGGCGGCCATGTTTGTCCACCCTGTATGTATAGATTGCCATTAGGCGGCCATCTTTTTGTGGGCTACGGCTGCTTGACCTCTATCTTCGGCTCCACAGCCATTTTCTTGGAGCCCACATTATCTTCCATACAGACGTTTTTGGCAGCCATTTTGCGAGAGCCTCCGGCCTCTAGGGTGCATTACACTGGCGCGAAAATTCACACAGGAAGTGCTGATAAAAGAAGCAGACTGACACAGCAGCAGGGGGACAGCATCACAGACGCAGCACACGGCAGCATAGCAGTACCTATCCAGGGTGGTGAGTCCTCTCGGTGACCCAGCATCTCTGCAGCACAGGAGGGTGGCCTATTGATATCTTGCCTGGAGCCCTGTGGGTGTCAGCGTGTGGTCAGCATGGCATCTGAGCCAGATGTCTTCTCCCCTGAAACACCAGATTTAGCAGCTGGTGCCCCTGAGGTGTCTATGGACGCTATGTCGGCAATCCTAGAGGCGTTTGCTGCCAGGGTGGAAGCAGCACACAGGAATACAGGGGGTAATAAACGCCCCCGTCCCCTGCAATCTTCTGGGGATATTTCTGATGCAGAACCAGGTCCAGCTACGGCTCATGGCCCAGATTCTGATGCATCAGAGACTGCAGACCGTGACCGATCGGACAGTGAGGAGGATTCAAGTCCAGGTCAGTACGCGAGATGGCTTTGGTATCTGACCTTATTACTGCAGTGCGGGATACGCTAAAGTTGGAAAATACTGCAGAAGTAGCAGATACTCCAGTCCCCTTTGGGTTTCGTAAACCTGCCCGCACTGCTAAGGTGTTCCCTTGTGTGTCTTTTGACAAACTCTTATACAAGGAATGGGAGAACCCACTGAGGGTCTTTACAGCCCCAAAGAGGTTTGCAGTACGGTACCCCTTTGAGGAGAGTTTTCTGAAGATATGGACCTCTCCCCCTATAGTGGACCCTTCGGTGTCCAGACTTAATAGAGCCACCACTATTCCAGTAGAAGGGGCTCCTGTTTTCAAGGACCCTGTGGATAAGAAGGCTGAAGCACTCGCTCGCTACCTATACTCAGTGGTAGGCTCGGCAGTACGCCCGGCTTTGGCGGGGGCCCTAGTGTCTCAGACACTTACTGAATGGGCAAAATTGCTACTCCAGGGGTTAAAGGAGCGAGATGCTCCTCCTAATGAGATAACTTTGGCCGACCAGTTGGTCCAGGGCCTTAAGTTTGTCTGCGAGTCAGACGTGGATACTATTCCCCTGCTGTCAAGAGCTTCGGTTTATGCAGTAGCAATACGCCGCCTGATCTGGCTAAAGGGCTGGTCTGCGGACCAGACTTCCAAGAAAGCCCTGTTGGATCTGCCTTTTAAGGGCGACAGACTTTTTGGGGCTTCTCTGGATGACATCATCAAGGATGCCACAGGAGGTAAAAGCACTTTGCTTCCCCAAACTAGCAAGGGTAAGGGGCCACGCCAAGGGCAAGGGCCCTCCTTTACTGCACGCAAGCGTTTTTTTCGCCCCCTTAAGGCGACAGGGAAAAGACCCCAGGCCGATAAAGCGCCTGCCCAAGGACAAAAGCGTCCTTGGTCCCGCAGACCCGACAAGCCTACGGACAAATCTGCGTCCACATGAAGGTCCGCCCCCACCCAGCTCTCGGGTGGGGGACGTCTTCGCAAATTCGCGACTCAGTGGACTGCTCTAGTCTCCGACAGGTGGGTTTGGGAAGTAATCTCCTCAGGCTACAAGATAGAATTTCTCTCTTGTCAGCCGGACAGATTCATCGCCTCCAATCTCCAGCTACTACCGACCCGTCGGGAGGCCCTGTATGGGGCGGTCCAGGGTCTACTGGAACGCGGGGTAGTTATTCCAGAACAGGAACAGGGTCAGGGTTTTTACTCAAATCTGTTCATTGTGCCGAAGAAGGAGGGGGTTCGGCCAATCTTGGATCTCAGAGCCCTCAATTGCTTTGTGAAAGTACAAAGATTTCGTATGGAGTCGGTTCGATCTGTAGTCACGGCTCTCCATCCGGGGGACTTTCTGGCCTCCTTGGACATCAAGGACGCATACCTGCATGTCCCCATATACTCCAGACACCAGAGGTTTCTGCGATTTGCTATCGGGAAGAAGCACTACCAGTTTGTGGCCCTCCCGTTTGGCCTTGCCTCAGCACCCAGGACATTCACCAAGGTGCTCGCTCCGATTCTGGCACTTCTAAGACAGCGGGGTATCGCTATCACAGGTTACTTGGACGACCTTCTACTGAAGGCCCCTTCAAGCTCAGAATTAGAGGTAAGCGTGTCTATTACCTGTCAGACTCTTCGAGACTGTGGTTGGATACTAAACACGCAAAAGTCAGTATTGGTGCCCACTCAACGCCTAGTGTACCTGGGGTTGATTCTGGATTCCTCAGAGGCAAAGGTATTCCTCCCTGTGGAGAAGTTGCAGACCCTCCGGGCTGCAGTACGGCAGCTGACGTCCAGGAATTGGTCGTCACTCCGTTTTTGCATGCGTGTGTTGGGCCTCATGGTAGCCTCCTTCGAGGCAGTCCCATATGCTCAATACCACACTCGAGTGTTACAGAAGGAAGTTTTGTCCAGATGGAACAGATGCCCTTCATCTCTGGATTATCAAATCCGAGTGAGCCACCTAGTCAGGAGATCACTGGTATGGTGGCTGACAGCACCGGCTCTAAGGGCCGGGAAGTAATTTCTTCCGGTTTACTGGATAGTGATCACGACGGACGCCAGCCTTACAGGTTGGGAGGGGAGTCTGGGGTGTCCAGTCGGCGCAAGGTCGCTGGACCCCAGAGGAAGCCCTCCTGCCGATCAATGTCCTGGAGATCCGGGCGATCAAGCTGTGCCTCTTCAAATGGTCTGAGACTGCAAGGGCGTCCAGTCAGGATCCAGTCAGACAACGCCACAGCGGTGGCATATGTCAATCATCAAGGAGGAACAAGAAGCTCAGCTGCAGCATCGGTGGTTGCTCGCATCCTGAAGTGGGCAGAGAAGAGCGTACCGGCACTATCGGCCGTGTACATTCCGGGTGTGGAAAACTGGCAGGCGGACTACCTGAGCCGACAGATGCTGGACCAGGGAGAATGGTCCTTACACCCGGAGGTGTTCCAACTCCTCTGCCAAAGATGGGGCACACCAGACGTAGATCTTCTGGCTTCCCGACTCAATCGGAAGGTATTGAGATTTGTGGCCCTGTCAAGAGACCCATGGGCAGACGCAACGGACGCGTTGGTAGCATCGTGGGGTCAGTATCGGCTAATCTATGCCTCTAGTACGTCTGGTAGCAGACGTCCCCTGGCGCCTACCACTACGGAAGGACCTGCTATCGCAAGGTCCCATATTCCATCCTGCTTTACAGTCATTGGCTTTAACGGCATGGCTGTTGAGAACTAGGTACTGAGAGACCGGGGCCTGTCAGACTCAGTAATCTCTACTAATGAGAAGTGCTCGAAAACCGTCCTCTAGGAAGGTTTATCACCGCACTTGGAGGGCTACATCTCCATGTGTGAGGAAATTAAATGGCATCCGCGTACCTATTTGGTTTCCAGAATCCTGCCATTTTTACAGCATGGGGTGGACCAAAGGCTTGCCCTAAGTACGATTAAGGGACAGATATCTGCCCTGGCTGTCTTTTTTCAGCGACCCCTGGCGACTCACTCTCTCGTGAGTACATTTGTGCAGGGGGTTCGACATGTGGCCCCTCCGGTCCGTCCCCCGTTACCTCCGTGGGACTTGAACCTGGTCCTCTCGGTGCTTCAGAAGGCACCGTTTGAGAAGATTAGAGATATTCCCCATGTTGACACTTTCTCAGAATTTGGTCTTTTTTGTGTCGCTGTTACGTCAGACGAGTCTCTGAGCTGGCAGCCTTGTCCTGCAAGGCTCCCTATTTGATTTTCCACAAGGATAAGGTGGTGCTGCGGCCGCAGCCTTCCTTTCTTCCGAAAGTCATTTCGGCTTTTCATCTCAACGAAGACATTGTACTTCCATCCTTGTGTCCTCATCCGTCGAATCCTAAGGAGTCGGCGTTGCATTCCTTGGACGTTGTCCGAGCTTTGAGAGTATACCTATCTGCTACTTCCCTGTTCCGGAAGTCAGACTCACTGTTTGTTTCGGTGGCTGGTCCCAAGAAGGGCCAAGCAGTCTCATCGGCCACCATCTCTAGGTGTATCCGACAGATAGTAATCCAGGCTTACGCCTTAAAGGGTCAGGCGCCCCCTTTTCTGTCACGGCGCATTCGACCAGGGCAATAGGTGCCTCTTGGGCTTTCCGACTTCAAGCGTCTGTTTCCCAACTATGTAAAGCGGCGACTTGGTCGTCCGCTCACACTTTCACAAAATTCTACAAAGTTGATGTAGGTGCATCTTCGGATGCCTCTTTCGGCCGCAAGGTTTTGCAAGCGGCTGTTTAGAGTTGCAACTCCTCCGTTGGAGGAGTGCTGTTTTGTGTTTTGGGGTGAAGTTTGTTTTTATGCTGTTACCACCCCTCGTTTTTTTCTCTGACACATCTTTGGGACGTCCCACTTTGTCAATAGAGAAGCTGTGTCGGTCCATGGACGAAAGAGTAAATAGGATTTTTTACTCACCGTAAAATCCTTTTCTATGAGTCCATGGACCGACACAGCACCCACCCCTCCTTTTAAGTTTGTACTGCTTTTTGACGAACTGATCTGTGAGATGCAGACTGAGAGGTTATACCCAGAGGGTCCGCCCCCTGGGCGGTACTGTAGAAGGTGTGATGCAACACTTTTTACAAGTTTTTCTGCCTAGTCACTCCTAATTAACGGATAATACCCACTTTGTCAATAGAGAAGCTGTGTCGGTCCATGGACTCAAAGAAAAGGATTTTACGGTGAGTAAAAAATCCTATTTTTCCATCTGCCTAGAGGATCGGATCATATGGGATCGGATGAGAACGGACAGGTGGTCAGTTTTCAGCCGATCTCCAATAGAGGACAGCGGGGCTCTGACCGGTCCGTCTCCACACTGTGTACGGAGATAAACCTGTCATCCGCTTGCTCAGCAGGGTTCAGCGGAGCGGTCCCTTGCTGAGCAAGCAGAATCCGTATTATGGAGTCCGTGTGAAAGGATCCTTAGTCTGCAAAAGACTTGAGACTGGGGCAGAGGTTCACCTTCCAGCAGGACAACGACCCTAACCATACAGCCAGAGCTACAATAAAATGGTTCAGATGAATTCTAAATCCAATTGAAAATCCAATCCAAATCTGTGGCAAGACTTGAAAATTGCTGCTCAGAAACTCTATCCAATCAGACAGAGTTTGAGCTATTTTGCAAAGTTGAATAGGCAAACATTTCACTCTCCTATATGTGCAAAGCTAGCAGAGACATCCCCAAAAAGACTTGCAGCCATAATTGCAGCTAAAGGATGTTATTTTGATGTGGGGGGGGGGGGGGGGTGAACACACTTTTCAGATATTTTTTTGGTAAAAAAAAAACTTGAAAACCTTGTACCAACCTCTCCAACTATCCTTTCCCTCTCTCTGACCACCACCTTATTCGTTTCTCTCTCCCCCTTTCTATCACCTCCTCTTCCTCCAACTGCCTAACTGTTACCCATGGAAACCTTCGCCTCCTCAACCCTCCTCTTCTCTGTGGCGTAAGACTAAGGCCTCGTACACATGACCGAGTTTCTCGGCAAGAACCAGCAAGAAACTTGCTGGCAGAGATGTCTTGCCGAGAAACTCGTTCGTGTGTATGGTTTCTCGTCGAGAAAACCGACAAGTAACCTCGACGAGAAAATAGAGAACCTGCTCTCTATTTTCTCGTCGAGATTCTCGACGGCTTGTTTCTCGACGAGAAAAGTGAGTGTGTGTACACTTACCTGTCCTCCCGGAAGCCCGCGCATGTTCGAAATGAATTCGACGCATGCGCGGTAGCTTCCTAGGCATACGTAGGGTATACCAAGATGGCGGCGACGGCATCGAATGTGACGAGCGCATGCTCGTCGTAGTCGATGACGTCACCACGTACACTCCATTCAAAGAACCACGGGTTCTTTGAATCGAGCGTGTGTACACTCGGCCGGGACAATTTTCTTGTCCAAGAATCTCGTCGAAAATAACGACATGTTTTTTTCGACGAGAATCTCGGCCGTGTGTACGAGGCCTCAGTCTCAAAGATTTCAACCATTATAAATCTGCTCTCCAAAAATACAATTCCTGCCTCCACACTGCCAAGCAGACCTATTTTATCGCTCTCGTTAACAACTTAACCTGTCCCCGTCAACCCTTCTCTGCCTTCAACTCTCTACTATGTACTCCACTGCCTCCACCCACTTAATCACTGCCCAGGAGATTACCAATCACTTCGAACATAAGATTGATGCAATTTTGTGAGGAGATCTCCACTGTACGGATGCCTTCTCCACCCAACACTCCATGTCCACAGGTGTACAATCATTACTTCCTTCATTCAACCTCGCCACTATAGACGAGGTTGCTAAACTTTTTTCTAACATCCACCTACCCCCTGGACCCTCTTCACCTTCACAATTGCTACGTTCACCCTCTGGCTCTATTCTACACTCCCTAACGCACATATTCAATCTCTCCCTATCTTTGGGCAGGTTCCAAACTCTCTAAAACGTGCATTAGTCACCCCATTCATACAAAGCCCTCACCAGACCCCACCAATCTTAACCAACTCAATACAGGGCACTTGCACCCCCTTCGTGCCCAGGCCATTTTTCAGCTTTCAGCACTGTCACACTTTGAATGACAATTGTGCGGTCATGCTACCATGTGAAATTTTTAGCCTTTTCTTCACACAAATAGAGCTTTCTCTTCCTAAAAATAAAATGGCCGAAATTTTTGAAAAAAAAAAAAAAACGTTTTTTAGTTTGTCAGTAAATTTTGTTAAATAATTTTTCTCCTTCACTGATGAGGCGGCACGATTATGCTGCACTTATGGGCTATGATAGGTGGCACTGATCGGCGGCCCTGGTGGGCCCAGATAGGCAGCACTGGTGGGCACAGGGCGGCATTGATGGGCAGCAGTGATGGGCGGCACTGATAGCCACCACTGACTGGCATCACTAATGGCCACTGATTGCTGGCACTTGTGGGCACTCATTACTGGCCCTGTGGGCAGTGCCCTGATTACATACCTAGATGTCCTCTGCGAGGAGATGCCACTGATCGGCTCTCCTCACACTCTGTCAGTGTGAGGCGAGGAGCGCCGATTACCGGCATCTCCGTGTTTACATGTGACCGGCTGTGATTGGACACAGCTGATCACATGGTTAAAGAGCCGCGGCTGCGGCTCTTTACAGAGATTGGGGTCGCACGGTGTCCTAGCAACACAGCGCGGCCTGGATCTCCCCGTGGGCACGCAAGAGTGGTCGTTCTGGGAAGCGGTCATATGACATCCACCCAGAACGAGAGCCGCACCGCCCGGCGGCCGCTAGTGGCGCGGTTTACTTTTTAAAAAGGTAAAAATTCACATTTTGCGGAGCTTTCAAAATGCTTTAATTCATTGCAATGGACAGGGCGTTTTGGAGTCCTATTTACAGTAGGGGTGCACCGAATGGAAATTTTGGTACCGAAAATGAAGGATGCACTAGGCCAAAAACTGAAACCGATACCGAAATTTTTTTTTTTTTTTTTTTATAAATATTTATATTTTATTATACAATTGTATTATATTCGACTTTTTAATTAATATCATCAATTTAAATTAATCTGAATTTATTGTTGGCCATTATTGGCACCTTTAGTGCAAGAAAGGTCAAGAAAAATGCAGTTTGCAGTCTCTAACCATCTTGCGTCATGTTTGCAGTCTCTAACCATCTCTTGTATCACGTCCTCAGTCTCTAACCATCTCTTGGTTCATGTCTGCAATCTCTTACTTAAACACACCGCTAATAGTATGAGCAAAATTGCCATTCGGTACACCTCTAGCAGACATGATACAGGAGACTGTCAGAGACTGCAGACTTGATACAGGAGATCAATGCATCTTCACCAGTGCCCGTCAGATGCAGCCTACCATTCAGATGCATCAGCCTGCCTGTGCCCATCAGATGCAGCAGCCTGCCTGTGCACGTCATGGAGCCTCACCAGTGCCTGTGCCCATCAGATGCAGCAGCCTGCCTATTTCTGTCATGCAGCCTCACCAGTGCCTGTGCCCATCAGATGCAGCAACCTGCCTGTGCCCATGCTATGCAGCCTGCTCCCATCAGATGCAGCAGCCTGCTCCCATCAGATGCAGCAGCCTGCCTGCTCCCATCAGATGCAGCAGCCTGCCTGCTCCCATCAGATGCAGCAGCCTGCCTGGTCCCATCAGATGCAGCAGCCTGCCTGTGCCCATGCCATGTGCAGCCTGCCTGTGCCCATGCCATGTGCAGCCTGCCTGTGCCCATGCCATGTGCAGCCTCTCCAGTGCCTGGTAGCGCGATTTCACGCTGTGTGTCAGAGATCTGAATTGCCATGCAGCCGCTGTAACGATGTCCCCGCCTCCTATGACAAACGGCACAATGATTCGTAGCAATGGATCAGTGTGCCGTCTATCACAAGAGGCGGTCTAGGAGGCGGGACATCGGCTGCACAGCGATTCAGATCTCTGACACACAGCGCGAGATCGTGCTACCAGGCACTGGGGAGGCTGTATTTCATGACACCAATGAGAAGAGCAGAAAGGAGGGGAGACTCTGACAGGGGCGCCAGGATTATACTTGTGCGGCACCAGGCGGGATGGCTCTGCCCCTTTTACGGCTCAATTGTCTGCACTTTTTTTCTTTCGGTGCACCACTAATTTACAGCGCTCCCAAGCCAGTCCAAAGATGCTGCTTGCAGGACTTTTTGCAACGTCCCACAAGCGCCAGTATGAAAAGACACACTGCAATGAATGGGAGGCGGTTTTCGGGCCGCTTTTCAGAGGCTATTTCTATTGCTAAAGCAACTGACAACCGCCTCAATGTGAAAGGGGTCTTTGTCACTGGTCCCTGAAAAGTGTTAGGTGTCCGATTTTGTTCGCTCCAATATTGCAGTGCCGCCATTACTAGTAAAAAAATTATAAAAATAAATAAATAAAAAGATACCATAGTTTGTAAGACACTGTAACTTTTGCGAAAACCAATCAATCGACACAGTGGGACTTTATTTTTACCAAAAATATGTAGCAGAATACATATTGGCCTAAATTGATGATTTTTTTTAATTTATTTTTTATTGGGAATGTTTTTATAGCAGAAATTATTAATTTGAATTGTCTTAGTTTTTTTGCGCTATATACAAAAAAAAAAAAACCCTGCTGAGGTGATTAAATACCACCAAAATAAAGCTCTATTTGTGGGGAAAAAAAGGACATTACATTTTTTTGGGGTCCAGCGTCGCACGCCTGCGCAATTGTCAGTTAAAATAACGCAGTGCCGTATCGCATAAAATGGCCTGGTCATGGAAGGGGGGTAAACCTTAGGCTCCATGTACACAGAAGCTGATAAACTGCAGTTTATTGGCGTTTTTTTTAAAAAGCCCATTAACTGCACTCTATGTTAGCCTATGTGTTCATGTAGACATAACGTTTTTTTCGCTTTAATGAACAGTGGAGTTAATGGGCTTTTTTCTGAACGCAAGAAATTCGCGTTCAAAGTGCAGTTTTTCGGCAGAAAAAACGCTGAACGCCGATAAACGCTCAAACGCTGGCGCGAGCGGTTTTTAGCGTTTTTGGTCCATTGAAAAAAAATTTTTATTTTTTTTAAAAAAACGAAAAAACGCTACACTGAAAAACGCTAATAAAAGCTAGTAAAAAAAAAAAACGCTGATAAAAGCTAGCTTTTTCTGCTGCTTTAAAAACGACAGTTTTTGAGCTTCTGTGTACGTGAAGGCATTTCTTTGTTGTTTTGGATGTATGCTTTGGGTCGTTCTCTGAAAAATTAAATTCCTCTTCTTGTTCAGCTTTCTAGCAGAAGCCTGAACGTATTGTGCAAATATTGACTGGTATTTGGATCTGTTCATAATTTCCTCTACCCTGACTAAGGCCCCTGTTCCTGCTGAAGAAAAACGGCCCCAAAGCATGATGCTGCCACCACCATTCTTCACTGTGTGTATGGTATTCTTTTGGTGATGTGCAGTGTTTTTGCATAAAACTTATCTTTTGGAATTATGGCCAAAAAGTTCAGCCTTGGTTTCATCAGACCAGAACACATTTTCCCACATGCCATTTAGCCGGGCTTGGATGTTTTTCTATGTAAGAAAAGACTTCCGTGTTGCCACTCTACCCCATTTCCCAGACATATGAAGAATACGGAAGATTGTTATCACATGTACCACACAGCCAGTACTTGCCAGATATTCCTGCAGCTCCTTTAACCACTTAAGCCCCGAGCCATTTTGAAGCTAAAGGACCAGGCCACTTTTTGCGATTCGGCACTGCATCGCTTTAACTGACAATTGCGCGGTCGTGCGACGTGGCTCCCAACAAAAATTGGCGTCCTTTTTTTCCCCACAAATGGCTTTCTTTTGGTGGTATTTAATCACCTCTGTGGTTTTTCTTTTTTGTGCTATAAAAAAAATTAAAGTGACAATTTTTTAAAAAATGCAATATTTTTAACTTTTTGCTATAATAAATATCCTCAAAAAAATATATAAAAAAACATTTTTTCCCTCAGTTTAGGCCGATACGTATTCTTCTACATGTTTTTGGTAAAAAAAAATTGCAATAAGCGTTTGGTTTGCGCAAAAGTTATAGCATCTACAAAATATGGGATAGTTTTATGGCATTTTTATTATTTATTTTTTTACTAGTAATGTCGGCAATCAGCGATTTTTTTTTTTTTTTATCGTGACTGCGACATGGTGGACACTTTTGACACTATTTTGGGACCATTGTCATTTTTACAGCGATCAGTGCTATAAAAATGCACTGATTACTGTGAAAATGACACGGGCAGTAAAGGGGTTAACCTGTATGGGGCGCTGAAGGGGTTAAGTGTGACCTAATGTGTGATTATTACTGTGTGGGGGCGTGGCTTGGCGTGTGACGTCACTGATCGTCGTTCCCTATGACAGGGAACAGACGATCAGTGACAGTCTCACTAGGAAGCACGGGGAGAGGTTTGTTTACACTTAACTCTCCCTGTTCTTCAGCTCTGTGACCTGATCGCGGGACACCGGAGGCGATCGGGTCCCGCGGTCACAGAGCTCAGGACCGGGTCGCGAGTGCGTAACCGGCTTGGCATCTTTAAGAGGACGTACCTGTACGTGCTTGTGACCAGCCGTGCCATTCTGCCGACGTATATATACAGGCGGCGGTCCTTAAGTGGTCAATGTTGTAGGCCTCTTGGCAGCCTCCCTAAACAGTTGTCTTCTCAGCTTTTCATCAATTTTGGAGGGGCATCCAGTTCTTAGTAATGTCACTGTTGCACCATATTTTCTCCACTTGATGATGACTTCACATTGTTCCATGCTATATTTAATGCCTTGGAAATTCTTTTGTACCCTTTTCCTGACTGATCGCTTTCAACAATGAGATCCCTCTGATGCTTTGGAAGCTCTCTGCGGACCATGGCTTTTGCTGTAGGATGCGACTAAGAAAATGTCAGGAAAGACCTACTAGAGCAGCTGAACTTTTTTGAGGGTTAATCAGAGGCACTTTAACCACTTCAATACAGGGCATTTTCACCCCCTTCCTGCCCAGACCAATTTTTAGTTTTCAGCGCTGTCGCACTTTGAGTGACAATTGCGCTGTCGTGCGACGTGGCTCCCAAACAAAAAATTGACGTCCTTTTTTTTTTCTCACATATAGAGCTTTCTTTTGGTGGTATTTGATCACCACTGCGTTTTTTATTTTTTTGCGCTATAAACAAGAGGAGTGACAATTTTGAAAAAAACACAATTATTTTTTTTTACTTTTTGATTTAATATCACAATTTTTTTTTTCAAAACAATTTTTTTCCTCGGTTTAGGCCGATATGTATTCCTCTACATATTTTTGGTAAAAAAAAAATCGCAATAAGCGTATATTGAATGGTTTGCGCAAAAGCTATAGCGTCTACAAAATAGGGGATAGATTTATTGCATTTTTTTTTTTTTTTTTAATTGTGACATTGCGACGGACATATTGGACACTTTTGACAAATTTTTGGTGATTTAGTGCTATAAAACAGCACTGATTACTGTGTAAATGTGACTGGCAGTGAAGGGGTTAACACTAGGGGGCGCTGAAGGGGTTAAATATGTTCCCTAGTGAGTGATTCTAACTGTAGGGTGAGGGGACTCGCAAGGGGAGGAGATCGATCTGTGTTCCTCGGTACTGGGAACACAGATCTCCTCACCTCTGACAGGACGTGGATCTGTGTGTTTACACACATGGATCCACGGTCCTTCTGTAATTACGGGCAATCGCGGGTTGCCCGGCGGACATTGGGGCTGCCAGGCACGCACACCGGGTCCCGAGCTAAGGCGCGCGCCCCCTAGATGGCAGGGAAGCCCAGGACGTCATTTGACTATGGGCGGGTAGGGAAGTGGTTAAATGATGGCAGGTGTGTACTGACTCCTATTTAACATGATTTTGAATGTGATTGCTTAATTCTGAACACAGCTACATCCCCAGATATGAGAGGGTGTGCACACTTATGCATGCAACCACATTATTTTTGTTTTTTTACTTTTACCCCCCCCCCCCAAAGGGATTTCAGTTTGTTTTTCAATCAAGTTGTACCGCTTATAGGTCACATTAAAGGTGGAAAAAGTTCAGAAATTATTGATCTTTGCCTAATTTTTTTTATATCACAGAAACCTGACACAGAGATAGAGAGAGCGCGTAGTGGCTAGCAAAAGGATCACTGGTTCGAATCCCAACCACAACACTAGCTGCCTGGATTTTACACGTTCTCCCTGTGCCTCCATGGGTTTCCTCTGGGTACACCGGTATCCTCTCACACTCCAAAGACATGCTGGTAGGTTAAAGGGGTTATAAACTCTTGCGGTTTTTCATCTCGGTGCATTCTATGCATTGAGATGAAAAACCTCTTGTAGTGCACCAAACCCCCTTTTACTTAACTGAGCCCGATCGTTCCTGCACAGGGGACAAGCACACCCGTTCCAGCCGGTGTCTTGGGTCCCGATTGGATAAATTGATAGCAGCACAGCCATTGGCTCCTGTTGCTGTCAATCAAATCCAATGACACGTGAGCCAGGGGCCGAGCCGAGTCCTGCTGTCTGTGTCAAACGCTGCAGTAGGACATGGGAGCGCGCCCGCATGGGTGCCCCAAGGGGAAGCCCTTTTCCAACGGGGCACTTAAGAGGAGGAGCCAGGAGTGCCGCTGAGGGACCCCAGAAGAGGAGGATTGGGGCCCCTTTGTGCAAAACCAACTGCACAGGGGGGGTAAGTATGACATGTTTGTTTAAAAAAAAAAAAAAAAAAGGAACCTTTTAGTTGTTCTTTAATTGGTTCCTGTCTAAATTGGCCTTAGTATGTGTATATGAATGTGTGTTAGGGACCTTAGACCTTGTAAGCTCCTTGAGGGCAGGGACTGATGTGAATGTTCGATGTATATGTAAACTGGCGTCACTATAGAAGATCCTGAAATAAATAAATAAGTACTGAATACTTCACCATTCTTCCAGGTAAATATATTTATAAAGGTGCTATTGACATAAAATGTTCACCACATGTCGGTAACAACCCATGCAATCCATACATATAAAGAAACCAAAACAAATAAGTTCAGAAATTAGGGAAAAAGTAGTGAACACACTGAAATGTATTTAATACTTCGTACAAAACCCTTTGTTAGTAATGACAGCTTCAAGATGCCTCCTGTATAGAGAAGCTTGTCGAATGCATTGCTCAGGTGTGATTTTGGCCCATTCTTCCACACACAGTCTTCAAATCTTGAGGGTCCTGTGGGCCTTTTCTTTAGTTCTTTCCATAGATTTTCTATTGGATTCAAGTCAAGTGATTGGCTGGACAAATCTAGCAGCTTTATTTTCTTTCTTTTAAACCAATTGAGAGTTTCCTTGGCTTTGTGTTTGGGATCATTGTCTTGCTGAAATGTCCACCCTTGTTTCACCTTCATAGTCCTGGTAGATGGCAGCAGATTTATATCAAGAATGTCTTGGTACATTTTTCCATTCATCCTTCCTTCAATGATATGAAATTTGCCAATACCGTATGCTGAAAAACTGCCCCACACCCTTATGTTCTCAGCTCCAAACTTCACTGTTGGTATGGTGTTTTTGGGGTGATGTGCAGTGCCATTTTGCCTCCAAACATGGTGTTTATTATGGCATCCAAACAGATCAATTTTGGTCTCATCTGACCAGACTGTATTCTTCCAGTATCTCACAGGCTTGTCTAAATGTTCTGCAGCAAACCTTAAAGGAGTTGTAAAGGTACATTTTTTTTTTTCTAAATAGGTTCCTTTAAGCTAGTGCATTGTTGCTTCACTTACCTTTTCCTTTGATTTACCTTCTAAAGGTTTGTTTTCTTTGTCAGAATTTCTCACTTCCTGTTTCTCCTCACTGAACTCCACACCATCATCCGAGTGGTGTGGAGTCATCCAGAACAGCTTACTGAACAGCTTACTGAGGATAAACAGGAAGTGAGAAATTCAGACAAAGAAAACAAAGAAAAAAAATATTTAGAAGGGAAATCTAAGGAAAAGGTAAGTGAAGCAACAATGCACTAGCTTAAAGGAACCTATTTAGAAAATAAAAAATGTACCTTTACAATTCCTTTAACCACTTAAGGACCACCCACCACATATATAAATAAAATACCTTTCTCTTATCGTCCATGGACTTACACAGCCTCTTCATACTGAAACACGTGGGTATATGTCCCTGCTTGCAGGAGAAGATCTAGGCAGAATGTTAGATGTTATAACATACATTCTAAAAAAACAGAGCTGAACAGCCCCGCCCAGGGGGCGGTCCCTCCGGACATAACCCTCCTACCTGCAGTCATCAGCCTCAGTTTTTTTCTGCCTAGCAGTAGAAGACGTGGCTCTCTCAGGAGCCAGTCTCCTGGAAGATTGTTATTCCTTTGAGAATTTTATTGTTTTATTTTTGTGATCTTCAATCAACGGTCGGCTGTGCAACAGGTTGGGTACAAGGTATCCTCGTAGTCTTCCCTGTCCGACCATCGAGCGTGCTGATCCTCGCCTTGTGTGCGTGAGACTCGGTTCACGACTTGCCCCACGACTCCAGGGGTGGCTGGTGGTCCTTCATGCTCCGCGGTCCTCACAAGATTGAACAGTGCCTGCTGTATCTTTCACTGTGGACCGGGCCGACAGCTACTCAGTACTGCACTGTGATAGGTCTGTCAGAAACACACCTGTGGGTCCCTCTGGGACGGCTAAGTAGTCTCTCCTGCTTGCAGGTGAGTACATGCTGCGTGTTTCTCTGTATGGTGGATTTTCCCTGTCTCCCCCTTGTTATGCTGCTCTCTGCACCCTAATCTGGCGCTGTGCTGTGTGGGGGTTCCTGGGGGTCCCTCTGGCCTGGCGGGGGGCTCATGACTGTCTGCATAGAGCTGGGGGACTTTTTGTGTGTGGTGGGCCTGGGCGCCTTGTCTGTAGTATTTTACTGTGTGCATGGCGGCCATCTTGCCACGGATCAATGGCGCAGTTACATTCGGCCAGCGGCCATTTTCTTGAAGCCGCGCACGCCTTTCTCTTTACTTTGGCCTCTATCGCTGCTGCAGTGGCGCTAATCTCCTCACACTCTCCTCGCGGCTCACTGGCGCTGGTTCAGTGCGGAACTGAGCGGTCCTCTCCGGGTTGGTGAGTCCTCTGGGTATCCCCTCCTCAGTCAGCCCAGCCAGTGGGTGGACTTTTATTCACTTTGTGCATTAAGGTCTCAGAGGGTGGCGAGTTATGGAGTCTGGTTCACCTGCTTCCCCACTCTTGTCAGAGGCAACGGGCAGTGCTTCAGCACCTGCAGTCCCTATTGACCAGCTGTCGGCAGTCCTGGAAACATTTCTTGCCAGGATGGAAGCTGTGTGCGAGCGTAAGGGAAGCTATAAAGCGCCCTCTCCCCTCACAATCTCCACATGGGGAGTGCTCCGATTCAGATATGGGCCTAGCTGTTGCTGCTCAGGACCCTAGCTCTGAATGTTTTAATGTTTTTGAACAGGACATTCCTTGTGAGGAAGACTCCAGTTCTGAGTCAGTAAATGACAGGGCACTTATAAGTGAACTCATTGATGCTGTGAGGGACACTCTCAAGCTGGATGCTGCGGCTGCGGAACCTCAGGTGAAGGCTGTCTCCTTTTGGTTCCTTTAAAGCCATGCCTTCTAAAAAGGTTTTTCCATATACGCTTTTCTTTGATAGATTCATTGATCAGGTTTGGGAAAAGCCGCAGAAGACTTTGACGGTCCCGCTGCATCTATCTATTAGGTACCCCTTTCAGGAGGCCCTGGTTAAAAGGTGAGCTTTCCCCCCGGTGGTTGACCCCCCGGTCGCCCGTTTGAATTAGGCTACTACTCTCCCGATAGTGGGGTCTTTAAATGCAGGAGTCCCCTCCGACAGGAGGTCAGAAGTGGTGAGCAGAACTATGTTTGCCTTGTTGGGATCCACCTTACGTCCTATCGTAGTGGCGACCCTTGTGTCTTTGACACTCACGGAATGGGCAAAGATTTTGCTCCAGACTGCAGGAGCATTATCTCCCTCCAGATACCATTGCCCTGGCCCACCAACTTGTGCAGGGTCTGGTGTATGTGTGCGATGCCACTTTGGACGTGGCCCCTTTAATATCTGGGGCCTCTATCTCTGCGGTGGTGTTGCATCTTATCTGGTTGAAATGCTGGTCAGCTGACCTAGCCACCAAGAAGCTCCTGGCTGATTTGCCCTTTAAGGGCGGTAGACTGTTTGGGCCTGCCCTGGATGACAGCATTAAGGATGTCACAGGGTAAGAGCACCCTCTTTCCTCAGTCTACTAAGGGAAAGGAGCGGCGCAGTAAGCCGGGCCCCTCCTTTCCAGCAAGAAAGGTTTTTTTTCGTCAGTCAGAATCCGCGGGTAAGCCCTCCCAGACTGACAACAGTGCGGCTGATGGACAGAAGCATCCCTGGGTGCGTAAGCCGCACAAGCCGGCTCCCAAGCCCGCCACCGCATGAAGTCTTGCCCCCGCCCGACTCTGGGGTGGGGGGATGACTTCACAGGTTCACGGATCTGTGGACCTCTCGGATCTCCGACCGGAGGGTGGGCGAGGTGGTCACCTCAGGGTACAGGATAGAGTTCCGTTCATGGCCCCCAAACAGATTCTTCCACTCAAATCTCCCTCTCCGTCGGGCGGCCCTCTTGGGGGCTGTACAGGATTTGCTCAGGTGCGGAGTTATTGAGCTGGTGAGGTTTTGGGGGTTCTACTCGAATCTGTTGTCCTGAAGGACGGGGTCCGGCCAATCCTGGACCTCAAGGCCTTGAATGCCTTTGTGAAGGTGCAAAAGTTCCGTATGGAATCCATTCATACGGTGATTGCAGCACTCCTTCCGGGGGACTTATTGGCGTCCTTGGATATCAAGGACGCCTATTTGCATGTTCCGATCTGCGTCACCAGAAGTTTCTGCACTTTGCGATAGGCGAAGTCCACTATCAATTTGTGGCACTTACCTTCGGCCTAGTGTCGGCACCACGGGTTTTCACCAAGGTGTTTGCCCCGGTTCTAGCTTTGCTGAGACAGCTAGGCATTGTTTTTGTGGAGATAATGTGCAAATAGTCCAGTCAGACCCTCCGGGCGACTCCTGAACATTCAGAAGTCAGTCCTGGTCCCGACTCAGCGTTTGGAGTATCTGGGTTTGATCATGGACTCCTCGTAAGCGAAAGTATTCCTGCCCTCGGAGAAGTTGCGAACGCTTCAGTCGGCAGTACGGGACCTGATGTCCCGAAAATGGGTCGTCAATCCGTTTCTGCATGAGAGTACTGGGACTCATGGTGGCCTCCTTCTAGGCCGTTCCGTATGCCCAATCACACACTCGGGCATTGCAGAAGGAGATCCTGTCCACTTGGGACAAGTCCCCATTGTCATTGGATCTTCAGATCCAGGTGAGTCACCCTGTAAGGGCATCCCTGACGTGGTGGCTGAGGTCTTCGGTCCGGAAGGTCGTTCCTCCCCATCCAGTGGACGGTGATCACGATGGACGCCAGCCTGACGGGCTGGGGCGGAGTTTGGGGAGTCCTGTCAGCTCAGGGGCTCTGGACCCCGGACGAATCCAGTTTACCGATCAATGTCCTGGAATTGCAAGCAATCAGACTGTGCCTCTCCTCGTGGTCGGAGAAGCTACAGGGCCGCTCGATCAGAATCCAGTCGGACAACGCCACGGCCATGGCGTATGTCAACCATCAGGGGGGAACTCGAAGCTCGGCTGCGGCATCCGAGGTCGCCCACATCCTAAGGTGGGCGGAAAGAAGCTTGTCGGCCGTCTACATTCCGGGTGTAGAAAACTGGCAGGCGGACTATCTGAGTCGCCAGACGCTGGACCACGGGGAGTGGTCCATGCACCTGGAGATTTTTCAACTTCTTTGCCGGCGGTGGGGCACACCGGATGTGGACCTGATGGCCTCTCGACTCAATCGCAAGGTGTCGGTTTGTGGCCAGGGACTCCTGGGCGTACGCCTCGGACGCGTTGGTTGTCCCGTGGGGTCAGTATCGCCTGATATGTTTACCCTCTGCTGCAGTTGCTTCCTCGTCTGCTGCGAGAGATTTTCGGTGATCCTCATTGCTCCGGATTGGCCTCTGCGTCATTGGTACACCGATCTGGTAAGTCTCATTGCGGACGTTCCTTTGCGACTGCCAATGAGGGAGGACCTTCTGTCTGAAGGTCCTATATTTCATCCTGCTTTAGTCTCTGGCTTTAACGGCATGGCAATTGAGAGCCAGGTGCTGAAGGACCGAGGTCTCACGGATTCGGTCATTTCGACCATGCTGAGGGCACAAAAGTCTTCCTCCAGAAAGATCTATCACCGTACCTGGAAGGCTTACATTGCGATGTGCGAAGAGCTAGACTGGCGTCCAAGGACATATTCCGTCCCCAGAATCCTGCGGTTCTTGCAGCGTGGTGTGACCCAAAAGCTGGCTTTGAGCACAATTAAGGGTCAGATATCGGCCTTGGCCGGTTTCTTTCAACGACCGCTAGCAGGCCATTCCTTGGTTAGCACCTTTGTGTCATGCGATTCCCCCTGTCAAGCCTCCTCTCCCTCCTTGGGATCTGAATTTGGTGCTCTCGGTTCTACAAGAACATCCCTTTGAAAATATCAGAGAGATTCCTCTCTTGACCTTGTCCCAGAAGGTGGTTTTCTTAGTGGCCATTACTTCTGTTAGACGGGTGTCTGAGTTGGCGGCCTTTGTCCTGCATGTCACCTTACTTGGTCCTACATAAGTATAAGGCAGTGTTGCGCCCGTCTTTCCTTCCAAAGGTGGTCTCGGCCTTTCACCTTAATGACAACATTGTTCTTCCGTCCTTGTGTCGTCACCCATCGCATCCCAGAGAGTTTGCGCTTCACACATTGGATGTGGTACGAGCCTTACGGGCGTACCTGTCTGCTACTGCTTCCATTCGGAAGTCTGACTCACTGTTTGTGTCTGTCTCTGGTCCAAAACAGGGCCAAGCGGTGTCATCTGCCACCATTTCTAGGTGGATCAGACAGACCGTCATACAGGCCTATGCCCTTTGGGGGCGGGCACCTCCCTTTCCGGTTACGACGCATTCCACCAGGGCAATTGGTGCTTCCTGGGCTTTCCGACATCAAGCCTCGGTTGCACAAGTGTGCAAGGGGGCGACCTGGTCGTCCGTTCATACCTTTTCTAAGTTCTATAAGGTTGATGTGGCTGCATCTTCGGATGCTTCATTCGGCCGCAAGGTGTTGCAGGCCGCTGTTTAAAGTTGCAACTCCTCCGTTGAGGAGCCCTGTTGGTTTGGAGTGAAGTTTGGTTTTTCCTTTACTATTGCTCCCACCCTCTTTATACTGCTTTGGGACGTCCCACGTGTTTCAGTATGAAGAGGCTGTGTCAGTCCATGGACGGTAAGAGAAAATAGGATTTTTGTACCCACCGTAAAATCCGTTTCTCTGACGTCCATGGACTGACACAGCACCCACCCTAACCTTTTTAAGGTTTGTACTGCTTTGTTACACACTGAGGCTGCTGACTGCAGGTATTAGGGTTATGTCCGTAGGGACCGCCCCCTGGGCGGGGCTGTTGAGCTCTGTTTTTTTAGGATGTATGTTATAACATCTAACATTCTGCCTAGATCTTCTCCTGCAAGCAGGGACATATACCCACATGTTTCAGTATGAAGAGGCTGTGTCAGTCCATGGACGTCAGAGAAACGGATTTTACGGTGAGTACAAAAATCCTTTTTTTTGTATTGAATATGTATTTCTATTATTGGGCACTTTATGATGGTATTGAGCCATTTTGTAATATGTAATTTTGTTGTATTATGGGATTAATCTGTTTTTTAATATGAATACAGTGGTGAAAATTATTATTTGATCACCTGCAGATTTTTTAAGTTTGCCCACTTACAAAGAAATGAAGGGTCTATAATTGTTATAGATCTATTTAAAATGATAGAGACAGAATATCAACCAAAAATCCAGAAAAAGACAGCTGATACAAATGTTATAAATTTGAGTGTAGTTTATTGATTAGTCCTGTCAATTTAAGAAGGTGCTCCTAATTACAACTCGTTCTGTGTATAAAAGACACCTGTCCACAGAATCTTTCTTCCATTCAAACCTCACCATCATGGGCAACACCAAAGAACTGTCAAAGGATATCGTGGACAAGATTGTAGACCTGCACAAGGCTGGAATGGGCTAAAAGACCATCAGCAAGAAGCTTTGTGAGAAGCAGTCAACTGTTGGAGCGATTATTCGCAAATGGAAGAAATGCAAAATAACCATCAATTGTCCTCGTCTTGAGCTCCATGCAAGATTTCGCATCATGGGGTATAGATGATCATGAGATAAGTGAGGGTTCAGCCCAGAACTACATGGGAGGAGCTTGTGAATGAGCTCAAGGCAGTTGGGACCACAGTCACCAAACAAACCATTGGTGACACACTACCCCGCCGTGGATTGAAATCCTGTAGCGCACGTAAGGTCCCCCTCCTTTAGAAGGCCTATATACAGGTCTGTCTGAAGTTTGCCAATAAACATTTAAATGATTCAGAGAAGGGTTGGGAGAAAGTGCTATGGTCATATGAGACCAAAATTTAGCTCTTTGGCATTACCTCGACTCGCTGTCTTTTGGAGGAAGAAATATTCTGACTATGACCCTAAGAACGCCATCCCTACAGTCAAGCACGGAGGTGGAAACATTATGCTTTGGGGCTGTTTCTCTGCTAAAGGTACAAGACCGACTTTGCCGCATTGAGGGGCCAATAGGCAGGGCCATGTATTGTAAAATCTTGGATCAGAACCTTCTTCCCTCAGGCAGAACACTGAAGATGGGTCTAACGGCATGACCATGACCCAAAACATAGCGCCAAGGCAACAAAGGAGTGGTGCAAGAAGCACATTAAGGTCATGGAGTGGCCTAGCCAGTCTCCGGACCTTAATCCTATAGAACATGGAGGGAGCTGAAACTTTGAGTTGCCAAGTGACAGCCAAGAAACCTTTAAGAATGTATAGAAGAGCTGTAAAGCAGAGTGGACCCAAATCCCCCCCTGAGATGTGTGCAAACCTGGTAACCAGCTAAAAGAAACAGCTTGGGCCCCTTTCACACGATAAGCCTGTTCAGATCCGCCTGTCCATTTTTCAGGTGGATCCGAGCGGGCCACCCATTGACTCCCATGGGCAGGCGAGTGTCAGCAGAGATGTGTCCGCCGACACCTGCCTGCCATCTGATCCGCTCAAGACAGACGTATGGCTATATGCCTGCCATTTGTCTTATCGGATATGATGAAAACGGACATGCTGTCCGTTTTTGTCCGATCTCCCCATAGAGATCAGCGGGGCTCTGACAGGTCCCTCCCTGCTCGGTGTGCAAAGATGGACCTGTTGTCCACCGGTTCAGCAGAGATCAACAGGGGAATCTCCCACTGAGTGGCTCAGCCCGGTGTGAAAGTGTACATTTGCCCCCCCCCCCCCTCCAAAATAACAACACAGCCATTAATGTCTAAACTGCTGGCAACAAAAGTGAGTACACCCCTAAGTGAAAATGTCCAAATTGGGCCCAATTAGCTATTTTCCCTCCCTGGTGTCATGTGACTCATTAGTATTACAAGGTCTCAGGTGTGAATGGGGAGCAGGTGTATAAAAAGGTGGTCATCATGCTCTCTCTCTCATACTGGTCACTGAAAGTTCAACATGGCACCTCATGGCAAAGAACTCTGAGGATCTGAAAAAAAATAATTGTTTCTCTACATAAAGATGGCCTAGGTTATAAGAAGGTTGCCAAGACCCTGAAACTGAGCTGCAGCACAGTGGCCAAGACCATACAGTAGTTTAACAGGACAGGTTCCACTCAGAACAGGCCTCGCCATGGTTAACCAAAGAAGTTGAGTGCACGTGCTCAGCGTCATATGAGACAAAGATAAACTTATTTGGTTCAGATGATGTCAAGCGTGTGTGGCGGCAACCAGGTAAGAAGTACAACGACATGTGTGTCTTGCCTTCAGTCATGCATGGTGCTGGGAGTATCATGGTCTGGGGCTGCATGATTGCTGCCGGTACTGGGGAGCTACAGTTCATTGAGGGAACCATGAATGCAAAACATGTACTGTGACATACTAAGGCAAAGCATGATCCCTTCCGAGACTGGGCCGCAGAGCAGGATTCCAACATAACGACCCCAAACACACCGCCAAGACGTCCACTACCTTGCTAAAGAAGCTGAGGGTAAAGGTGATGGACTGGCCAAGCATGTCTCCAGACCTAAACCCTATTGAGCATCTGTGGGGCATCCTCTAACAAAAGGTGGAGTGCAAGGTCTCTAACATCCACCAGCTCTGTGATGTCGTTATGGAGGAGTGAAAGAGGACTCCAGTGGCAACCTGTGAAGCTCTGGTGAACTCCATGCCCAGGAGGGTTAAGGCAGTGCTGGAAAATAATGGTGGCCACACAAAATATTGACACTTTGAGCCCAATTTGGACATTTTTACTTAGGGGTGTACTTCCTTTTGTTGCCAGCGGTTTAGACATTAATGGCTGTGTGAGTTATTTTGAGGGGACAGAAAATTTACACTGTTATACAAGCTGTACACTCACTACTTTACATTGTAGCAAAGTAGAAAAGATGCAATAAAATATTTACAAAAATGTGAGGGGTGTACTCACTTTTGTGAGATACTGTATCTGTATCTACTTCAATTCCTCACCTGGGTTCACTTTTACTGACACTATGCTTTGGGCTTCACTCCTTTACTATGTCATTGTACATGCACTATTTACATTGACATATATTTTATTACTCTCCAGAGTGTCCTTTGAGACACACATTGCATCACTTTGGGGATTCCACTTCCATGGTAGTCCATTCACCATTGCCTGTGTTATCTTTGTGCCGCTGGCCACTACCACAGCTGGAGATGAATCCCCCATCATGTCTTCGGCTCTCAGCACCCCATTTGGAACCTATAGCTGACTTGTGAGTAACCAGGGGGGATTCTCCCCCCTTCCCTTTTACTTCCCCTCTTTCTTTGTATCACATTACTACCATGTGATCAATTACTTGCTTTTACAATCATGATCCATCAATGTTTTTTTTTTTTATATTGCTTAGTGAGGTCTAGGTCCCTAACCAACACCACCCACACCACAGTGGTGCCAGCGATATGCATGTACCATATGTTACTAATGAGCAATACCACTTATTCACTGTATTTGTTTAGACTCAACACATGTATATGTACCAATAAGGCATCTTGCACACAGCAGCTTGAAAATGCTCAGTACAGCTTATTTTTTTACTGAGCTCAAATACAGCCCATTAATTGTAATGTGCCTATGCAAAAAAAGTTATAATAGAAAAATCTGCATTTTTGGTCAGTAATTTACGCCTCATGCACACATTTGCGCGCATTAGCGCAAATGCACACAGATTTGTCCATTGACATCGTCAATCCGGGAACAAGCTTCCGCACAATGCGGGAAATACATTTAAAAAAAAGTAGATGCTCAAACAGGAGTATCGTGTGCAAGAGGTCTAAAATTATATATCAATTTTTTTCATCACTTCATAGCTGTGTGCTTCATTCAAGATCCCAAATTTCTATTTTATTTTATCTATCAGGGATGGAGGCATATGACTCTACCTAGTCACTGCCTCGTTCAAAGTCCCACCTACCCCCAGTTAACTTTGGATTACAAAATCTTTGGTTTTACTCAAATTGAGGCAAAAATGAATACACCCCACAACAAAAAATACTCCATCTATTATTTTGTATGACCTCCATGATTTGTAAGAACAGCACCAAGTCGTCAAGTCAGGGAATGAACACGATGGCATATTGCAACATCTTACTTTTTCCATTCTTCAAGAACGACCTCTTTAAGAGCCTGGATGGAGAGATGCTCAACTTGTCCCCATAGGTGTTGGATTGGGTTCAGATCAGGAGACATACTTGGCCACTGAATCACTTTCACCCTGTTCTTCAGAAATGCAACAGTGGCTTTAGATGTGTGTTTTGGATCATTGTCATGTTGGAAAAGTGCACGACGACCAAGGCAAGTAATGGTAGCATCTTCTCTTTCAATATAGAGGAGTACATCTGTGAATTTGATACCATTAATGAAATGCAGCACTCATGCAGCCCCACTGAAGGACACTGCCACCACCATGTTTCACTGTAGGCACCATGCATTTTTCTTTGTACTCCTCACCTTTGCGACGCCATACGTTTTGAAGCCATCAGTTCGAAAAACCTTCATCTAGGTCTCCTCACTCCAGAGTACAGTGTCGCATTAGTCATCTTTCAGCATGGCAAATTCTAGGCAAGCTTTTTTGTACATGGGCTTTAGGAGAGGCTTGCTTTGTGGATGAGACGCATGCATGCCATTCCTCTGCAGTGTATGCCATATTGTGTCACGGGAAACAATCGCCCCAGTTTGGCTTTCTACTTCTTCAGCTAACTGCAGTAAATTTGAATGGCAATTTTTTTCAACCCTTCTATTTAGAGGACGCTCCTGTCGAGGTGTTAATTTCCATGGATGGCCTTGACGTCTCTGAGGTGGTTGCAGTTCCATCTTTGTATCACTTTTATTACAGTATTCTGACTAAGTAAAGCTTTGCCGATCTTCTTGTAGCCTTCACATTTCTTGTGTAAAGAAATAATTTTCTTCCAGGCCGTGTGACGTTTCTATTCCATGTGGTGCCATTGCTGACAGCATGAAATGGGAGGGGTTTTCTTTGTTTAATAATGCCCTTTTTCAACTAACTGTCTGATGGACACCTGTTAAATGAATAATTGGACTCACCTGTAGTTGAATTCTTGTTAATTAGGATTCTGTTGTCTAAAATTTAGCTTTTCTCCTAAGACTTTCGTTGGAGTGTATTAATTTTTGCAACATGGTCTTGAATAAATTTGTTAGGAAAAAATACTTTTTTTCTGTGTGAAAAATAACAACTCTAAAGCCCTGTACACACGATCAGATATCCTATGGATTTTCGTCTGATGGATTTGTCCATCAGAAATCCGATGAAACTGTTTTCCATCAGTCTTGCCTACACACCATCAGTCAAAAAACGACCATTCCAAACGTGGTGACGTAAAACACTCCGATGAGCTGAGAAAAATGAAATTCAATGCTACTGAGCATGTGTCGACTTGATTCTGAACATGCTTGGGTTTTTTATCTGATGGATTTCGCCACAGACGATCGGAAATTGCCATCGGTTTTTTATCCATCAGATAATTTTAAAACATGTTCTATTTTTTAAAACCGATGGAAAAAAGACTGATGGGTCCCATACACGATCGGTTTGTCTGATGAAAACAATCCATCGGACGGTTTTCATCAGTCAAACTGATCGTGTGTACAGGGCTTCAGTTGCAATCAGTGGCATGCATTTGTGGCCATATTTTGTAGTAGTGTCCCATAGAAAATGTTGATTCTGAAAGTAAAGTAAAGGTTTTCTGACAAATCTGTTGGGGGGTACTCATTTACGACGGGCACTGTATATAGCTTCAAAACTATATGGTGTCGCAAAGGTGAGGAGTACAAAGAAAAATGCATGGTGGTATAAGCTAATAAACTGCTCTTACTTCGTCCGTAGTCTGACAAAGTCCTTGGTTTTAAGGTACGTGTCCTTTATCAAGCAAATGGTTGTATCCAATTTCATGGATAAGCAGCCATGCTCCTAATTGCCACCTTTTCCTCACCAGAACACTGAAGATGGGTCATGGATGGGTCTGTCAGCATGACAATGACCCAAAACATACCACCAAGGCAACTCAGGAGTGGCTCAAGAAGAAGCACATTAAGATCATGGAGTGGCTTAGCCATTCTCCAGACCTTAATCCTATTGAAAATCTATGGAGGGAGCTGAAACTTCGAGTTGCCGATCGATGGCTAAGTAATCTTATGAATTTGGCGAAGATCTGTAAAAGAGTGGACCAAAATCTCTCCTGAGATGTGTGCAAACTTGGCCACTAACTAAAGAAATGTCTTACCTCTCTGTGCTTGCCAGCAAGGGTTTCTACACCAAGTATGTTTTGCTTGGATATCAAATACTTATTTTATTCACTGAACTGCAACTCAATTTATAACACTTGTATCCTGTTTTTTCTGGATTTATTGTGGATATTCGGTCTCTATCATTTAAAATACACCTATGATGAAAATGATAGACCCTTCATTTCTTTGTAAGTGGGCAAACTTACAAAATCTGAGGGGATCAAAAAGGTATTTTCCCCACTGTATGCGGCCTCACTGCACTGGGCTTTACGTGGGCCACATGTATTTCTCCCTTTGTGCTTGGAGCACACCGCATGACACGCTTCCAGCACAGAGACCGGGGTCTCACTGAGAGCCATGGATCTCCTGATCGCTGTGGTAACTTCTGATTGGCTACCACAGTGATCAGTCACTGTGAAGCCCGCCCCCGTGTTTTTTTATTTCTGTGAATGGAGAAGACAATGTGTCTTTCTCGTTCCTTGCAGGGGAAAAAAAAAAAAGTGTTTGTAAAAATTGTTTTAAATAATAAGAAATTAAAGAAAAATGCCTAGATTAAGGTTTGATCTAGGTCAGTGACAGGGTTATTGGGTCAAGTAAGGGACAGTATATATTTTGAACAGGATTTTTTTTTTTTTTTTATTTGCATCCGTGTCAGTAAGTGTTGGTGTGTTTTAGGTAGGACAAACCAAAAAAATAAAATGCGCTCTATTGTTTCTGGGCTGTACTACGAGTACAAACAACAAATAACATACACATATGTGGTATCGTTGTGATGGTCAGGAGCAGGAGAATTTATTTTTGGTGGTAAGTTATGGTAGTAACAAGAAATATGCAGCTAAATGTAATATATATATATATATATATATATATATATATATATATATATGACCATTTTGGGCTAGTTTTTCTTTTGATAATAAAAAAAAAAATCAGGAGATATCATAACTATTTACTACTAAATGGAAGCCCAATTTGTCCTAAAAAAATAAAACAAGGTATTATCCACCTGGATGTACATAGTTGTGGTGATATGTACGGGTTTACTAACGCATATCAAAATTGCAAAATTGAGATTTGGCATTTTAGATTTGTTTTAGGCTGGGTTCACATATGTGCGGCCGCAGTTCCCAGCATTGCCTCCGTTTTGTGCCTGTTCACCAGTTCCAGTGCGATTCAGGGCCAAATTCTTGTCTGAATTCGTACCTGAACCAGACCCAAAGACGCACAGGACCCTTAGGCCCCTTTCACATGGACGTTCCGTATGTCCGTTTTTCATCCATCCGTTTTCGGATGAAAAACGGACGTACATGTATCCCTATGGGATTGTGGATGTCAGCGGATGAACATCCGCTGACATCCGACGACATCAGTCTCCGCTATGGTCCGTTTAGCATGACGGAGGAAAATCCTACTTTCTCTTACCATCCATGGACTGACACGGTGTCTTATTACACTTTACACTTGGGTTATGTCCCTGCTTGCAGGAGAAGACCTAGACAGAATGTGAAATGTTATACATACATTCTAAAAGCCAGAGCTGAACAGCCCCACCCAGGGGGCGGTCCCTCCGGACATAACCCTCCCACTACAGTCAGCAGACTTCAGTTTTTTTCTGCCTAGCAGAAGGAGAAGACGTGGCTCTCAGGAGCCAGTCTCCTGACCTATTTTTATTCCTTTTCTGGAATTCTTTTTTATTTTATTTTTGAGAATTTTCTATCAACTGTCAGCTGGGCAACAGGTTGGGTACAAGATATCCTCGTAGTCTTCCCTGTCCGACCATCGAGCGTGCTGATCCTCGCCTTGTGTGCGTGAGACTCAGTTCACGACAGGCCCCATGACTCCAGGGGTGGCCGGGTTTGCTTTCATGCTCCCACGGTCCTCTCAAAACTGAACAGTTCCTGACTGACTGTATCTTTCGCGGTGGACCGGGCCAACAGCTACTCAGTACTGCACTGTGATAGTCCTGTCAGAAACACACCAGTGGGTCCCTCAGGGGACGGGTAAGTAGTCTCTCCTGCCTGCAGGTGAGTACAAAAGGCTGTGCGTTTCACTGTGGGGGATTTTCCCTGTCTCCCCCTGTATTTCATTGTCACTCTCTGTCACCATTGCTGGCGCTGTGCTGTGTGGGGTGCCTGGGGGTCACACTGTTCTTGGAGGGGCTAATGCTGGTCTGCAGATATGCTTGGGGCCTTTTTTTGTGTGTTTTGGGGCCTGAGCGCCGAGTGGCGCTGTGTGTGTGCTGGTTTTTTTCACTTTTGCTGAGTCATGGCGGCCATCTTGCCGCGGATTGCCTCAGTGAAATGCGGCGGCCATTTTCTTGTAGCCCGCACGCTCTTCAGCACTAGTTTGGGCCTCTAGCGCTGCTGTAACAGCGCGAATCTCCTCACAATCTCCTCACAGCTCACCAGCGCTGACACAGCGCGGTACAGACAGCGGAACTGAGCGGTCCCTGCTCCGGTTTGGTGAGTCCCCTGGGCGCCCCCTCCTCAGTCAGCACAGCCTGTGGGTGGACTTTTTATCTGAGGAGTCTCAGAGGGGGGCAATATGGAGTCTCTGTCACCAGCTTCCCCTAAATGTCAGTGGACAACAGGCAGTGCTTCAGCACCTGCGGTCCCTAGGGACCAGTTGTGGGCAGTCCTGGAATCATTTCTGAATTTCTGACCAGGATGGGAGCTGTGTGCAAGCGCAAGGGAGCAAAAAAACGCCCTCTCCCCACTTTACTACATGAGGGCAGTGCGCTGATTCAGATATGGGCCTAGCCGCTACCGCTCAGGACCCTAGTTCTGAATGTATTGGATGGTTTTGAACAGGACATTCCATATGAGGAAAACTCCAGTTCTGAGTCAGTAAATGACAGGGCGCTTGTTAGTGTACTCATGACTGCGGTGAGGGACACTCTCAAGCTAAAATGCTGCGGATGCAGAACCTCAGGCGGATACAGTCTCCTTTGGTTCTTTTAAGGCCAGGCCTTCTAAAGAGGTTTTTCCATATGTACTTTCTTTGACCAGCTCATTGATGAGGTCTGGGAAAAGCCGCAGAATAATCTTTTTATGGTCCCGCGGCGTTTGTCTATCAGATACCCCTTGAAGATGCCCTACTTAAAAAGTGGGCTTCTCCCCCAGGGTCGACCCTCCAGTCGCCCGGTTGAACAAGGCCATCACTCTCCCGATGGAGGGGACTCCTGCATTTGAGGACCCCACTGACAGGAGGTCAGAAGTGGTGAACAGAGCCATGTTTGCCTTGTTGGGATCCGCCCTACGGCCTGTGGTAGCGGCGACCCTTGTGTCTTAAACACTTACAGGTTGGGCAAAAATGTTGCACCTAGCTGTACAGGAGCATATTCTTCCTCCAGACACAGTTGCTTTGGCCCACCAACTGGTTCAGGGCCTGGTTTATGTGTGCGACGCCACGTTGGACGCGGCCCCTTTAATATCCAGGGCCTCTGTCTCGGCGGTGGTATTGCGTCGTCTTATCTGGTTGAAGTGCTGGTCTGCTGACCTAGCCTTAGGAAGCTCCTGACGGATCTACCATTTAAAGGTGGTAGACCTTTCGGTGCTGCTCTGGATGACATCGTCATGAATGTCATGGGAGGTAAAAGCACTCTTCTTACTTAGACTAGCAAGGGTGAGGAGGCCCGCCGCAAACAGGGGCCTTCCTTTCCAGCAAAACGGGGTTTTTTCGGCAGTCAGAGTCCACGGGTAGGCCCTCTCAGACTGACGGCAGTGTGGCTGGTGGGCACAAGTGCCCCTGGGTGCGTAAGCCGAACAAGCGGCTCCCAAGCCCGCCTTGCGTGAAGTCTTGCCTCCGCCCGACTCTGGGGTGGGGGGACGACTTCGCAGGTCACGAATCGGTGGTCCTCCCGAATCTCCGACTGGTGGGTGTGCGAGGTGGTCACCTCAGGATACAGGATAGTATTCCGATCCTGGCCCCCAGACAGATTCTTTCCCTCAAATTTTCCTCTCCTTCCTACCTGTCGGGCAGCCCTCTTGGGGGCTGTACAGGATTTGATCGGGTCCGGAGTGATTGTGCCAGTTCCGTCACAGGAGAGTTTTCAGGGATTCTACTCGAATCTGTTTGTCATCCCAAAAATAGGACGTGGTTCGACCTATCCTGGACCTCAAGGCCCTGAATGCCTTCGAGAAGGTGCAGAAATTCCGCATGGAATCCATTCGCACGGTGATCGCTACACTCCACCAAAGGGATTTTCTTCTGGCGTCCTTGGACTTCAAGGACGCCTACTTGCATGTTCCGTTCTGCGCAAGTCACCAGAAGTTTCTGCGCTTTGCGATCAGCGAAGTCCACTATCGATTGTGGCTCTTCCTTTCGGCCTAGCCTCGGCACCAAGGGTGTTCACCAAGGTGCTTGCTCCGGTTCTAGCCTTCTGTTACAGCGAGGTATTGCTGTCGTGGGCTATCTGGACGATCTTCTGCTAAGAGCAGAAAGTGGATCAGACTTAGAGGAAAGGTGACTATCGTCAATTAGACCCTCAGGGACTCGGGTGGTTCCTGAACATTCAGGAGTCAGTCCTGGTCCCGACTCAGTGTCTGGAGTATCTAGTTCTGATTCTGGACTCCTTTGAGGCAAAGGTATCCTACCTCTGGAGAAGTTGCTGACACTTCAGTCTGCGGTGCGGGTGCTGACATCCCAAAAATGGTTGTCAATCCGTTTGTTGCATGAGAGTCCTGAGACTCGTGGCGGCCTCCTTCGCGGCCATTCCGTATGCCCAATCACACACCAGGGCATTGCAGAAGGAGATCTTGTCCACCTGGGACAAATCCCCGTTGTCCTTGGATCTTCAGATCCAGGTGATTCACCTGGTCAGGGCGCCCCTGACATGGTGGTTGAGATCCTCGGCTCTTCGGTCCGGAAAGTCGTTCCCCTCCCATCCAATGGACGGTACTCACGACGGACACCAGCCTGACAGGCTGGAGTGGAGTCTGGGGAGTCCTGTTGGCTCAGGCCTTGGACTCCGGACGAGCCCGTTTACCAATCACTGTTCTGGAAATACGGGCCATCGGACTGTGTCTCTCTCCTCAGGTCGGAGAGAGTACGGGGTCGCTCCATCAGGAGCCAGTCGGACACCGCCACGGTGGTGGCGTATGTAAACCATCAAGGGGGAACTCGGAGCTCAGCTGCGGCTTCCGAGGTAGTCCGTATCCTGAAGTGGGCCGGAAGAAACGTGCCGGCTCTGTAGGCCTTTTTACATTCTGGGCATAGACAATGGGCAGGCGGACTATCTGAGTCGCCAATCGCCAGACACCGGACCAAGAAGAGTGGTCCTTGCATATTTCAACTCCTTTACCGACGGTGGGGCACGCCGGATGTGGACCTGATGGCCTCTCGACTCAATCGCAAGTGTCGAGGTTGTGGCCAGATCCAGGGATCCTTGGGCGATGCCTCGGATGCGTTGGTGGCCCCATAGGGTCCTTATCGCCTGATATAAACTCCGGCGATCCTAATTGTTCCGGATTGGCCTCAGCATCACTGGTACGCTGATCTGGTACGTCTCGTCGCGGACGTTCCCTGGCGGTTGCCGATGAGGGAGGACCTTCAGTCTCAAGGTCCTATGTTTCATCCGGCTTACAGTCTTTGGCTTTAAAGGCAGGGCTGTTAAAAGCCAGGTGTTGAAGGACCGAGGTCTCTCGGACTCGGTCATTTTGACCATGTTAAGGACACGGAAGTCTTCCTCCAGGCAGATCTATCACCGTGCCTGGAAAGCTTATATCGCCATGTGCGAAGCGCTGGACTGGCATCCTCGGACGTATTCCGTCCCCAGAATCCTGCGTCCTCTGCAGTGTGGAGTGATCCAAAAGCTTGCTTTGAGTACCATCAAGGATCACATTTCGGCCTTGGCCGTCTTCTTTCAGCGACCTCTAGCGGGTCATTTTCTTGGTTAGCACCTTGTGTTGGGGGTTCGCCATGTGCTCCCTCCTGTCAAGCCTCCTTTCCCACCGTGGGATCTGAATTTGGTGCTCTCGGTCCTCCAGGAACCTCCTTTTGGGAATATCCAGGATATTCCCCTCTTGTCTTGTCTCAGAAGGTGGCCTTTTTAGTGGCAATCACTTCTGTTTGACGAGTGTCTGAGTTGGCGGCTTTGTCCTGCAAGTTGCCATATTTAGTCATCCATAAGGATAAGGCGGTGTTGCATCCGCGACCTTCCTTTTTTGCCAAAGGTGGTGTCGACCTTTCACCTACATGAGGACATTGCCCTCCCGTCCTTGTGTCCTCACCCATTGCATCCCAGAGAGTTTGCGCTGCACATATTGGAGGTGGTACGAGCCTTACGGGTGTACCTGTCTGCTACTGCTTCTATTCGGAAGTCTGACTCACTGTTTGTGACTGTCTCTGGTCCATAACAGGGCCAAGCGGTTTCGTCTGCCATCATTTTTAGGGGAATCAGACAAACCGTCATTCAAGCCTATGCTCTCAAAGGGCGGGCACCTCCCTTTCCGGTTACGGCGCATTCCACCAGGGCAATTGGTGCTTCCTGGGTTTCCCGACATCAAGCGTCGGTTGCACAAGTGTACAAGGCGGCGACCTGGTCGTCTGTTCATGCCTTTTAAGTTTTATAAGGTTAATGTGGCTGCATCTTCGGATGCTTCCTTCGGCCGCAGGGTGCTGCAGGCCGCTGTTTAAAGTTGCGACTCCTATGTTGAGGAGCTCTGCCTTATTGGAGTGAAGTTTTTTGGTTTTTCCATTTATACTGCTCCCATCCCTCTTGACACTGCTTTGGGACATCCCACGTGTAAAGTGTAATCAGACACCGTGTCAGTCCATGGATGGTAAGAGAAAATAGGATTTTTTGTACTCACCGTAAAATCCTTTTCTCTGACATCCATGGACTGACACGGCACCCACCCTTCCTTTTAAGTTTGTACTGCTTTGTTACGAACTGAAGTCTGCTGACTGTAGTGGGAGGGTTATGTCCGGAGGGACCGCCCCCTGGGTGGGGCTGTTCAGCTCTGGCTTTTAGAATGCATGTATAACATTTCACATTCTGCCTAGGTCTTCTCCTGCAAGCAGGGACATAACCCACGTGTAAAGTGTAATAAGACACCGTGTCAGTCCATGGATGTCAGAGAAAAGGATTTTACGGTGAGTACAAAAAATCCTATTTTTCCATCTGTCCGTTTTCATCCGATGACGGACGGTCGGTTTTCATCCGATCCCCCCCATAGAGGAAAGCGGCGATCCGACTGGTCCGTTTCTGCACAGTGTGCAGAGACGGACAAGTCCTCCGCCGGCTCAGCGGGGATCAACGGAGCTATCTCCGCTGAGCAAGCGGATATTCACGGAGCGGATCACGGCGGGATCCGCCCAGGTAAAAAAGCCCTTATGGAATGCAGGCTGCAGCCGTCCCAGACCTTTTTCCGCATCCAATTCGCACATATGTGAATCCGGCCTTACCCTTATGTGTAGAAGGGTTAATCTAATATTGCCCTCTACTTGTTGGTGATGTAACAAGTCTTTAGGAACATTATACCGTATTTATTGGGAGTGCCCTAAAATATACCCCTTTTCCGAATCAGCCGGTACTCTTTGAATCTTGTTTTTGGCTCTTCAGATCCTCTGGATCCAGTTCATTATCTTTTAGGACTTCCCATGCCGAACACGGCTAAATCAGCTGTCAAATTGATCAACCATATTCTTACTACAGACAGCTATTTAATAGCATTAAAATGGTAACGGCATTACAGGCAGTCCCTGAGTTGCGAACATCTGAGTTGCGAATGACTCCTACTTACGAACTGAGGCGGCGTGACGTCACTGCCGGCAGCTTGCGCTCCACGCTGGTCCCGGAAATCGCAAAGTAGCCATCTTGCAGAACGGGACATATCCCACACTGCATAAATACATGCATTGCACGCCCCATATACAGGACTGCATGCCCAGAAGTGCCCAGAACACATTGCACAGCCAGAAGCGCCTGGCTGGAGTTGCACTTAAAAAAGGTACTGTTCCGTCTTATGAACAAATTCGACTTAAGAACAAACCTACAGTCCCTAGCTTGTTCGTAACTCGGGGACTGCCTGTACTGCCTTCTCAACTTGATCTTTACATTTTCATATGGTCCACGATATGGAATATTTGACAGCTTGAAACCACATCACTATCTCTAAATGTAATAAACTTTGTGCCCCTAGCATATTCTAGAATCTGTTTCCCCTTCATATTTTGTGGGGGATTGTCTTGTGAGGTGGGTCATATCACTACTTTCCTCCTCTCCCCTTTTCTTCCTCCTCCCTCCCCTTTTCTCCTTCCTCATCCTTTGTTTTTTGCTAAACAAAAAAAGACCGAACATTTTGAGAAAAAAAAAGTTACTCTTTCGTTCATTTACGGACACAGCTTCCTATTGACAAGTGGGTATTATCCTTCATTTAAGAGTGACTAGGCAGAAAACTTGTAGAAAGTGTTAACACACCACACCCTCTACAGTACCGCCCAGGGGGCGGACCCTCTGGGTATAATCCCTCTCTGTACCTCGCAGATCACTTATTTTTCTGCCTAGTAAGGAGAAGGACATGGCTCCCTTCGGGCCCACTGGTCCGGGGGATTTTTTTCTATGTTTCTACATTGGTTTTTGTTTCCTGCAATCTTCGGTCAACTGCCGACTGGGTGACAGGCTGGATCCCAGATCCTTGTAGTCTCCCCAGTTTCGGCCATCGCGCGTGTGCCGACCCTAGCTACGCGCTGGGTTTTCCACGACATGCCCGTCGCTCAACGGGTGGCCAGTGAGCTTTGCGCTCCAGGGCATGCATATGATCGTTCCCTAGGGCACAATCACAGCATGCCGGGCCGACAGTCACCTCCATGCGCGGAAGAAGATCTGTCCGGAATGTCTTCCAGCATAATCCATGCAGGAAAGGTAAGTAGCTCCCCTGCTTCGGCAGGGTGACTTGGCTGGACATTCCTGGAGAGATCAAGTAAGTGGTTGTGGCCCTTTCTTTCCTCTCTCCATGTCTTCCCTCCTCCCCTGGGCTCTGGCTAAGGCTGGTTGCTGGGGGTCACCTGGGGGGCTCCATCTGGAGCGGGGCTGCGCGGCAGCTGTCATTAAAAATGTGATTTCTCTTTCGTCCATGTAGCTCTCCTGTGGATTTTTTCTACTTTTTGATCCTGAGATCTACTATCAACTGCTGACTGAGTGACAGGCTGGATCCCAGATCCTTGCAGTCCCCCCAGTTTCGGCCATCGAGCGTGTGCTCACCATTAGCTACGTGATGGGTCGTCCACAATGTGCCCCGTTGCTCCAGGGGTGGCCGGTGAGCTATATGCTCCGGGGCACACATATGACCGGGCTATATGTCCATGTCACAGTGTGCCGGGCCGACAGCCATGCCGTAACCGCGCGGACGTTGGGTCTGTCAGGAATGCCTTCAGCGAATCCACGCAGGGATGGTTAAGCAGCAGTCCCCCTGCTCCGGCAGGGTGGCACAGCTGGACATTCCCGGGGAGGTCGATTAATGGGTTCCCACCCTCTCTTTTCTATCTCCCTGTCCTTTTCCCTCCTCCCCATGTGCTATGTGGCTGGGCTTGCTGTGCACTGACTTGGGGGTCCACTGGGGGGCCTCCGCTTGACTGTGGGCTATGCTGCGTTTGGGGGCTGCTCTCTACTGGGGTGTGCTGTCTTGCGTGTGTGTGTAGGGACCTCAGTTTGGTGCCCGGGTGTTTGCTGCCATGTTTTTTACCTCTGTGCTTGTCAGCATGGTCAGCGGCCATTTTGGCAGTGACCGGTGCCGTTTTTCTATTGGGAATAGCGGCGGCCATTTTCGTGTAGTCCGCGCTCTTTCTTTCCATAGACCAGTGGCCATTTTCTTGTGGACCGCATGCCTTTACAGGGCTGGCGGACATTTTCTTGTGTTTTTTTTTTCCACCCGGTTTCTGCCTCTAGTGGGACCAGACATCCAAGAAGACTCTGGCGGATTTGCTCTTCCAGGGTTGGGGACCTTTTGGAGCCTCACTAAATGACATTATTGAAAATGTCGTTGGGGTGGGAGCACGGCGCTCCCACAATCGAGAAAGGGTGCGGAGCCATGCTGTAGGCCCGGGGCCCCCATTTTTTTTTCGCTCACAAGCAGTGTTTTCTTTCCGCCGGTGAGCAATCCCAGGCCGACAAGGGGCCAGCTGAGGGGCAAAAAAGTGTCCCTGAGTTCGCAAGCCAGGAGGCCTGCGAACAAATCTGCGACTGCATGATGGGCTGCCCTTGCCCGACTCTCGGGTGGGGGTCACCTTCGCGCGGTGGACTTCCCTGCTTCCCAACCAGTGGGTTTGCAAAAGGGTTTTCATCAGGGTACAAGATAGATCTGCTGTCTTGTCCACAAAACAGATTTTTTTCCCTCCATCCATCATCTTCCTCTGGCTCGTCAGAGCGCCCTGTTTGGAGCAGTGCGGTACCTGCTGAAGCGCGGGGTGATGGCTCCTGTGCCGCTGCCGGAAAGGCTTCATGGATTCTATCCCAATCTGTTTGTAGTCCCACAGTAGGACGGGGTCGTCCAATCCTGGACCTCAAGGCCCTCAACTCCATTGTGAAAGTACGAAGGTTCAGGATGGAATCAGTTCGCTGCTCTCCATCCGGGGGATTTTTCTGGCGTCCTTGGACATCAAGGATGCATATTTACAGGTCCCCGTTTATGTAGGGCATCAGAAATTTCTGCGTTTTTGCAGTCAGGGTCGATCACTTCCAATTTCGGGGCTCTCCCTTTTGGCCTGGCATCGGCAACAAGGGTTTCTCCAAGGTGTTCACCACGATCCTGGCCTTGCTAAGACGGCGAGGAATTGCTATTGTGGGCTACCTGGACGACCTCCATCTGAGGGCTATTGTGTACTCGGTTAGATCCTTTAAATACTGAACCTCCTGAAGTCGTGGTTGGTGCCGACTCGGCGCCTGGAATACCTGGCTTGATCCTGGTATCTTCAGAGACGAGGGTTTTTTCTCCTTCTGAAAAAAATTGCAGGCTCTTCAGACGGCGGTGAAGCTGTGGCATTCCGCTGGTGATTGTCGCTGCGCTTTTGCATGGGAGTCCTGGGTCTTATAGTAGCCTTCTTCGAGACAGTACCGTATGCCCAAATTCCATACTCGAGTCTTGCTGAGGGAGATCCTGTCCAAATGGGACAGGTCTTCGTTGTCCCTGGCTTGTCAAACCTGGGTGAGCCACCTAGTCAGACCTCCCCTGGTCTGGTGGCTGAAATCTCCGGCCCTTCAGTCCGGAAAGTCGTTCCTTCCTTTTCACTGGATGGTACTCAGACAACGCCACGACTGTGGCATATGTCTATCGTCAAGGAGGAACAAGCAGCTTGGCTGCAGCATTGGAGGTCGCTCACATCCTGCAGTGGGCAGAACGGAGCGTGCCGGCTCTATTGGCCGTGTTCATTCTGGGTGTGTAAAAACTGGCAAGCTGACTACCTAAGTTGCCAGATGCTGGACCAAGGAGAATGGTCGCTACACCCGGATGTGTTTCGACTCTTTTGCCTAAGGTGGGCACGTTAGCCATGGATCTCCTGGCTTCTCGATTCAATCGGAAGGTATTGAAGTTTGTGGCCAGGGCCAAGGATCCCTGGGCGGGCGCGACGGATGCGTGGGTTGCCCCGTAGGGTCAATATTGGCTTTAGTTATACCTTTCCCCCACTGAATCTTCTGCCTCGTCTGCTCCGCATAGTGGGGACTGAGGGGATTCCGGTGACTCGAATTGCTCCAGGTTGGCCGCGGCGTCCCAGGTAGGCCGACCTAGTGCTCCTGGTGGCGGATGCCCCTTAGGTCCTATACTTCATCCTGCTTTGCAGTCTCTGGCTTTATCGGCTTGGCTATTGAATGTCAGGTTCTGAGGGACCTGTAATTTCTTCCATGCTGAGGGCACAGAAGTCATCTTCTCAGAAGAACTATCATCGATCGTGGAAGGCCTACATCTCTGTGTGAGGAGATGGGTTGGCGCCCACGGGCATAGTCGGTTTCCAGGATCCTGCTGTTTATATAGCATGGTGTGGATCAAAAACTTGCCTTACGCACCGTTATGGGGCAGGTTTTCAGCCTTGTCCGTTTTTCTTTAAACTACCCTGGGCGGCTCATTCACTGGTGAGTCAGTTTGTGAAAGGGGTCCGACATGTGGCTCCTCCATTTCGGCCACCACTACCTCCGTGAGATTGAATTTGGTACCCTCGGTACTTCAGAGACCTCCCTTTGAGAACATCAGGGAGATAACTCTTTTGACACTCTCAGAAAGTTGCCTTTACCTCTGTCAGGAGGGTTTCTAAATGGCGACATTGTTTTGCAAGTCCCCCTACTTGATCCTCCATACGGATAAGGCGGTGCTACGCCCGCATCCTTCGTTTTTTCCAGCGGCGATTTCGGCCTCTCTTTTGAATAAGGACATGGTATTTCCAGCCCTGTGTCCTCGGGCAGTCGCATCCCAAAGAGGTTGCGTTACATTCCTTAGACGTGGTACGTGCTCTGCGTGTGTATCTGTCTGCTACGGCTCCGTTCAGAGGTCAGACTCACTGTTTATCTCTGTGACTAGCCCATAAACAGGCCTGGCGGTGTCTTCGGCCACCATCTTGATGGATCAGACAAATTGTGATTCAGGCCTATGCCCTTCAAGAGCGGGCTCCTTCCTTTCTTGTCTCGGCGCGTTTGACCAGGACACTTGGTGCCTCCTGGGCATTCCGATATTGGACGTCTGTTTTTACAGGTGTGAAAGGCGGCGACCTGGTCGTCCGTTCACATTTCATCTAAGTTTTACAAAGTTTACGTGCATGCATCTGCGGTTACTTGCTTCGGCCGCAAGGTTTTGCAGGCAGCTGTTTAAAGTGGCAACTCCTCTTTGAGGATCTCTGATTGTTTGGGGTGAAGTTGTTTATTGCTGTTCCCACCCCTCGTTTTCTGACACTGCTTGGGGATGTCTCACAAGTCAAGATTATAGAAAGAGAGAGAAAATAGGATTTTTGTACTCACCGTAAAATCCTTTTCTCTGAAGTCCATGGACGGACACAGCACCCACCCCTCATTTTTAAGTTTGTACTGCTGTAGACAAACTGAACTCACTGCAGTGAGAGGGGTTATGACCAGAGGGACCGCCCCCTGGGTGGGGCTGTTTAGCCTTGCTAAAGATTACATGTTTAACCATTTACATGTCTGCCTAGTCCTCTCCTAATAGACGGAACATAACCCACTAGTCAAGATTATAAGGAAGCTGTGTCCGTCCATGGACTTCCGAGAAAAGGATTTTACGGTGAGTACAAAAATCCTATTTTTTTGCTTACCTGTGTGTGTGTGCCTTCTCCCTCCATGCTGTCGGCGGCCATTTTCTGGTGGTCCACGCCTGTTTCGCCTCTGGTGACTGTCCGGCAGCCATTTTCTTGTGGTTCGCTCCTATATGTATATACCGCCACTCGGCGGCCATTTTCTTGTGGTTCGCTCCTGCTTTTGACCTCTATTGACGGCTCGGCGGCCATTTTCTTATGGCCCGCATTGGTTTCAATACGGCCGATTGGCGGCCATTTTGCAGAAGTCTTCGGCCTCTACTGTGCATTTCACTGGCGCAAAATCATACAGAGAAACGCTGATAAGGATCAGACTGACACAGGCAGCGGTGGGAGAGCATCTCAGGCTGGAGCAGACGGCAGCAATATCGGTACCGTTCTATGGGTGGTGAGTCCTCTGGGAGACCCTGCATCTCTGTAGCAGCTAGGAGGGTGGCCTATTGATGCCTTGCCTGGAGTCCCTGTGGGTGTCAGGCGCGTGGGTCAGCATGACGTCAGAAGCAGACGTCTTCTTCCCTGAAAAACCTGAGTTGGCAGCTGGTGCCCCTGGAGGCTTTTGTTGCCAAGGTGTTAGCGGCGCATGGGAACACGGGGGGGGTGGTAAACGCCCCCGTCATCTTCTGGGGATAATTCTGATGCAGAACCAGGCCCGGCTGTGGCTCAGGGCCCGGATTGTGATGCATCAGAGACTGCAGACCATGGCCGGTCAGACAGTGAGAATGACTCCAAGTCCAGGTCAGCATGCGAAAAGGCTTTGGTATCTGACCTTATTACTGCAAAATTGGAGAATGCTGCAGAAGCAGCAGAGACACCCGTCCCCTTTGGGTTCCGTATACCAGCCTGCACTGCTAAGGTGTTACCCTTGTGTGTCTTATCTTGATAAGCTTTGTACAAGGAGTGGGTAAACCCACTGAGGGTTTTTGCACCCCCAAAAAATTTGCGGTTCGGTCCCCCTTGAGAGTTTCCTAAAAAAAAGAAAAAAAAATGGACCTCCCCAATAGTGCACCCCCCTGTGTGCAGACTTAACAAGTTACCACAATTTCAGTGGAAGGGGCTCCTGTCTTCAGGGACACTCGCTACCTGTACAAAGTGGGGGGCTCAGCGGTGCGTCCAGCATTGGCTGGGGTTTTCTGATGTCTCAGACACCGAGTAGGCAAAGATGCTACTCCAGGGGTTAAAAGCACACGAGACTCCTCCGAACGAGGTAGCGCTGTCCGACCAATTGGTACAGGGCCTTAAGTCTGTCTGCGAGTCAGACATGGATACTATCCCCTTGCTGTCTTGTGCCTCGGTTTATGTGATAGCGTTACCCCACCTGATCTAGCTAAGGTGCTGGTCTGCGGACCAATCTTCTGCCCTTTTAAGGTTACAGACTTTCTGGGGCCTCTCTTGATGACATCATTAAAGATGCCACAGGAGGTAAGAGCACGTTGCTTCCGCAATCCAAAAAAGGTAAGGAGCCACGCCATAGGCAAGGGCCTCCTTCACCACACACAAGAGGTACTTTTGTCCGCCTAGTGCGGCAGGTAAACAACTCCAGGCTGATAAAGCGCCTGCTGAGGGACAGAAGCGCCCCTGGGTTCACAAGCCCAACCTTGCTTGCCTACCGAACAGATTTTTTCCTTCTAAACCACCAGCTTCAGCCGACTTGTCGGGAAGCCCTATAGGGGGCGGTCCAAGACCTGCTGATACGCAGGGTGGGCCTTCCTGTCTTAGTACAGGAACGGGTTCAGGTGTTCTACTCAAATCTGTTCGTAATGCTGAAGGAGGGGGTTCGTCCAATCTTGGATCTCAGGACCCTTAACTGCTTGTGAAGGTACAAAGATTCCGGAAAGGAGTTGGCTCGCTCTGTTGTCGCTGCCCTCCATCCGGGGGATTTTCCGGCACCCTTGATCATCAAGGATGCATGCTTGCATGTCTCCATATGCACTAGGCATCAGATGTCTGCGTTGGCGGCCGGGAAAGACCACTACCAATGGTGGCTCTCCCCTTTGGCCTGGCATCGGCACCAACGGTGTTCACCAAGGTGCTTGCCCAGATTCTGATCCTACTAAGACAGCATGGCATCGCTATCATGGGCAACTTGGACCATCTTTTTCTGAGGGTCACTTCAAACTCAAAATTAGAAGTGAGCATGTCTATAACCTGTCAGACCCTCCGATACTTGGTTGGGTGCTGAACACTCAGAAGTCAGTATTGGTACCGTCCCAACTCCTAGTGTATCTAGGGTTGATTCTGGACTCCTCAGAGGCAAAAGTTTTTTCCTCCCTATGGGAAAGTTGCAGACCCTTAGGGCTGCGGTGCGGCAGTTGGCATCCCAAAGATGGTTGTCACGCCACTTTTGCAGGCGAGTCCTGGGCCTCATGGTTAGCCCCCTTCGAGGTGGTACCCTAGGCACTATTTCACATGTGAGTGTTACAGAAATTAACTCTGTCCTGAAGGGTCCAGTGCCCTTCATCCCTGGATTATCAAAATCTGGGTGAGCCACCTAATCAGGACCTCCCTAGTTGGTGGCTGACATCACCAGCATTTCTGTCTGGGAAGTCGTTCCTTCCTTTTTACTGGATGGGGGTTACTTTGGACTCCTGTCTTCCCGGTTGCAGAGGAGTCTGAGGAGCTCAGTCTACCTGGGTCGCTGGACTCAGGAGGAATCCCACTTGCAGATCATTGGCCTGAAATCTGGGCGATCTGGCTTTGCCTCTCCACATGGTCTCAGAGGCTACAAGGGCATCCAGTCAGAATCCGGTCGGACAAACACCACAGTGGTGGCGTATGTCAATCTTCTAGGAGGGGGTCAGAAAGGAGCATACCAGGCCTGTCGGCCGTATACATTCCGGGTGTGGGAAACTGGCAGGCGAACTACCTGAGTTGCCAGATGCTGGACCAAGGAGAATGGTCTTTACACCCGGAGGCGTTTCAGCTCCTTTACCAGAGGGGAAGAACGCCAGTCGTATATCTTCTGGCTTCTCGACTTAATCGGAAGGTATTGAGGTTTGTGGCCAGGTCAAGCGACCCATGGGCAAACACGACAGATGCGTTGATGGCACTGTGGAGTCAGTATTGGCTAATCTATGCCTTTCCTCCTCGGAAGCTCCTTCCTCATCTGCTTCACAGACTGGAGGCAGAGAGGATTACAATGGTCCCAATTGCTCTCTTGGCGTCCTTGGTACGCCGATCTAGTGCATCTGGTAGCAGACACCTTTTGACATCTACCGCTAAGAAGGACCTGCTGTCGCAAGTTCCCATACGCCATCCTGTTTTTTTTACAGCCACTGGCTTAACGGCATGGCTTGAGATCCAGGTGCTAAGAGACCGGGGCCTGTCAGACTCGGTGATCTCTACCATGAGGAGTGCTCGGAAATCATCCCCTAGGAAGATTACCATCACACTTGGAAGACCTGCATATCCATTGTGAGGAAATGAGGTGGCATCCGCGTACTTGTACGGTTCCAGAGTCCTGCTGTTCTTAGCAGGGAACTGGCCAAAAATGTTACTTTAAGTACAATTAGGGGGCAGGTGTCTGCCCTGGCTGTCTTTTTCAAACGACTCCTGGTGGCTCACTCTCTAGTGAGAACGTTTGTACAGTGGGTTCGGCAGGAGGCCCCTCCGGTCCACCCTCCACTACCTCCGTGGGGCTTGTGTAGCAGACGTCCTTTTGGCGTCTACCACTACGAGAGGACCTGCTGTCGCAGGGTCCCATATGCCATCCTGCTTAGTCAATGGCTTTAACGGCATGGCCTCTAAGTGCCTCAGAAACCACCGTTTGAGAACATCAGGGAGATTTCCTTGTTGAAGCTTTCTCAGAAAGTGGTCCCTTTGATGGCTGTTATGCCAGGAAGACGGGTTTCTGAGCGGGCAGCCTTGTCATGCAAGCCCCCCCAACTGATCTTCTTTGAGGATAAGGTGGTGCTGTGTCCGCAGCCTTCTTTTCTTCCTAAGGTAGTGTTTCGACCTTCCATCTCAAGGAAGACATTGTACTGCCATCCTTGTGTCCTCATCCGTCGAATCCTAAGGAGACGACGGTGCATTTCTTGGACGTTGTCTGGTACTGCTCCGGAGTCCAGACTCACTGTTTGTTTCAGTGGCGGGTTCCAAGTAGGGCCCAACGGTCTCGTCGGCCACCATCTCTAGGTTGATCCGACAGATCGTGATTAGGCTTTTGCCATGAAGGGTCAGGCGCCTCCCTTTCCCGGTGCATTCGACCAGGGCAAGAGGTGCCTCTTGGTTTACGTCAGTTAAGATGGTTTTCTGAGCCTGCAGCCTTGTCTTTCAAGGCTCCTTATCTGATCTTCCATGAGGATAGATGGTGCTGCATCCGCAGCCTTCTTTTCTTCCTAATGTCGTTTCGACCTTCCATCTCAAGGAAGACATTGTACTGCCATCCTTGTGTCCTCATCCGTCGAATCCTTGGAGACGACCTTGTATTTTTGTACGCTGTCCCAGCTCTGAGAGCATCAAGCGTCTGTTTCACCAGGTGTGTAAGGTGGCGACCTGCTCGTCTGTTCACACTTTCACTAGACTTTACAAGTTGATGTGTGTGCATCTTTGGATGCTTCTTTCGGCCGCAAGGTATTTGCAAGTGGCTGTTTAGAGTTGCAACGCCTCCGTTGAGGAGCTCTGTTTTGTTTTGGGGTGAAGTTGTTTTAATGCTGTTCCCACCCCTCGTTTTTGACACTGCTTTGGGACGTTCCACTTGTCAATAGGAAGCTGTGTCCGTCCATGAACGGAAGAGTAAATAAGATTTTTTTTACTCAACGTAAAATCCTTTTCTCTGAGTTCATGGGTGGGCATCCCTGTTGGGCACGGGTGGGCATCCCTGTTGGGCACGGGTGGGCATCCCTGTTGGGCACGGGTGGGCATCACTGTTGGGTTTTAATGGGCATTCTTGATGGGTCTGCACTGATAACCAATGCGCAGGAGAGCCACTGACCGGCTCTCCTCTACTCGCACCTTATCAGCGGGAAATAGAGGAAAAGCCAACAAACAGCATTTCCTGGTTATGTGACAAATCATCAGCGCTAAAAACCAATGACAGTGTTAAACAATGTAAAAAAGATGGATGAAGGGGGGGGGGGGGGGGGACAGAAGTGTGATGTGGCAAATAAAAAATAGTCAATAGTCAGACCGCCCAGTGCTGCATGGTGCCTTATGGCTGGAACGCAAACCTAAACATACAGAAAAAAACACCTCAAAAGCCAGCGCACAATAGGCTTCAATGCAATTATAAAAATGGCAGATGACCCTTTATTATATAAAAATCAACTTAGTCAAGCAGGGGACTTGGCAAGGTCCTGTCTAAATGCACAACATACAAAAAAGTCAAAACTGAATGAATATAAAAACAGGAGATAAGTAAAAAGAATATATAAAATTGGGACCTGACATCCACTGATGAGAGGAGCTGAATCCAGGCTGTAGAAGATCAGCATATGTGCCTGCAGCATGCGGGGTATAGGAGAATGAAAACACAGCCACCTGGCTCACTGGAGCTCAAGTGAGCCTGTAGATGAAAGACCCACAGGAAAGCGGAAGGCACAGGGACTTGTAGTGCAACAGAGACGGCAGGTTGTCATCCGATGATATGGAAGCCGTGATGGAATCAAGCAGGGTGGCACAAGGTCCATAAGAGCAGACAAGCTGAGGTCTGCGCTTCCGCTGGTGAAAGCAGACCAGCTGCGTGGCCAGCGGGAGGAAGCAGGGGGGAGGGCTGGAAGCCGCAAATCCGTGACTCCAGAAGGGAGAAATCCACAAGGCAGGAAGACAAAGCACTGATGGTGAAAGGGCAGGGTCACCCGGATGGTATCATGTCCTGGGGGGATGGTGGCTGGAGGAGTTTCTGAATAGCTCTGTCACGCTGCAAGCTGATGATGGCTGCCACAACAGCAGGAAAAATAAATAATAAAATAATGCCCCGCTGAGGGTGGGGTCAGTTTGAAGGGGAAAAGGGATGGTCCTGGTTAACTCCGACTACGCGTTTCGCGCTTCGAGCGCTTTGTCAAAGACGAAGGGAAGAAGCACCCAGGAAGTTTAAATGGAAACAAGGACCAATCAGGAAGGAGGGGGAATGGGAGGGGCGTGGTATAAGAAAAAAGGAGGAACCATGTAGGACTCGGATTCAGCTCCTTCTCCTCTGGCATATCAAAAAACACACACAATACTATGCATCACATAAGACATGAATGAACATATGTACACACAATCCCAAAAGTTGGTAATAATAATAAAAAATAAAAAAAATGGATGCATGCGCATGCAAATGGTAAAAAAAAAACGCATGTCGCCAATTTATAAGATAACATCAACCTTCAGATTAAACTATTGGTCTCCAGCTCCTCGTTTAACCCCTTCGGGGCCAAAGAGTCGAACATATAAATCCAAAAAAACTTCCCTTTTGAACAGAAGGGAAAATCTTTCATTGTCAGTAAGTGTACCTTTGGGAATTGTTTCAATAACAAAAACCTCCAGATGTTTGATGTTGCCGTCATGAAATCTCTGAAAATGACGGGGTACACTATGCTCAACGCAGCGCTTTTGGATGAGTCGCCTATGGTCCCCTATTCTCGCGCGTAGTGCGCGTATGGTGCGGCCCACGTACAAGAACCCGCAAGGGCACCGAAGTATGTAGACTACAAAGTCCGTAGAGCATGTCACAAACTGTCTAATGGAATAGACTTTCCCCAAATTAGTATGAATGGTGTTGGACCCATGGGTGATAAACTGACATGTGAGACATCCTCGCTTTTTGCATTGAAAAATACCAGTACGGTGGTCAAAGTATGATCTGATGTCCAAAATGGATCTGGAACTGAAAGTCTGGTTTATCACTTTGCTAGGGGCTATCAGATTCCTCACTGTTTTGGCTCTGCGAAAGGTGACCTGTGGGACAGAAGGTAAGACAGGGCCTAGCCTCTGATCCAAACGCAGGATACCATAATGTTTTCTGATGATCTTAGAAATGGATTTGAACTCGTTATTAAAGGTGGATATAAACCTGACCGTACCCTTCTCATCAGCCTCATTTTTAGGCACACTGCTGGTAATCTGAGGATTAAGATGGGATTCGAATGCCTCATGAACCAAGGCGAGGGGATAATTTTTCTCCTCAAACTTCGTGGTCATGAGTGAACTCTGTTCCACATAATTCTCTCTTTTGGTGCAATTTCGTCTTAATCTGTTGAATTGGCCACTGGGTATATTTCTTTTCAAAGTTGGATGGTGGCAACTGTCAAAATGCAGGTAAGAATTGCCACTAGTAGGTTTGACATGATTACATGTAACTATCCTGCTTTCCTCATGGCTCAATACAGGCTCACTTGAGCTCCAGTGAGCCAGGTGGCTGTGTTTTCATTCACCCCCCCCCCCCCCCCCCGCACGCTGCAGGCACATATGCTGATCTTCTACAGCCTGGATTCAGCTCCTCTCGTCAGTGGATGTCAGGTCCCAATTTTATATATTCTTTTTACTTATCTCCTGTTTTTATATTCATTCAGTTTTGACTTTTTTGTATGTTGTAGGAACTTGCCAAGTCCCCTGCTTGACTAACTTGATTTTTATATACCGTATTTATCGGCATATAACACGCACTTTTTTCCCCTGAAAATCGGGAAAATCGTGGGTGCGTGTTATACGCCGATACCCACATCCCTGAGCTGTCTCCGCTGACTGAGCGGAGCGGAGCGAGATACACATAGCCGAATGTACTCGGCTATACTCGGCTTTTCTCGGCTCCGCTCACAGTCACGCCCAGTCCCGCCATTGGACCTGTGTTATGTCCATCATAGGGCGGGACTCGGCGTGACTGTGTGCGGAGCCGAGAAAAGCCGAGTATAGCCGAGTACACTCGGCTATGTGTATCTCGGCGGCGGCTCCGCCCAGTCCCTGCGTCCTCGGCGTTCTCGGCGGCGTCCGCACAGTCTCGGCGCCAATTTTAAAATGCTGCACGGCGACACTGGGGCAAGGCTGCACGGCGACACTGGGGCAAGGCTGCACGGCGACTCTGGGGCAAGGCTGAAATGGACTCTGGGGTAAGGCTGCAATGGACACTGACAAGGCTGCACTGTGACAAGGTTGCAATGGACACTGACAAGGCTGCACTGTGACAAGGCTGCAATGGACACTGACAAGGCTGCACTGTGACAAGGCTGCAATGGACACTGACAAGGCTGCATTTAAATGTAAATTATTTTTCCTTAAACTTCCCTCCTAAAAGTTTTTTTCCCTAAAATTTCCTCCTAAACTTGAGGTGCGTGTTATACGCCGATAAATACGGTAATAAAGGGCCATCTGCCATTTTCAGAATTGCATTGAAGCCTATTGTGCGCTGTTTTTTTAGGTGTTTTTTTTTCTGTATGTTTGTTTGCGTTCCAGCCATAAGCCACCATGCAGCACTGGGCGGTCTGACTATTGACTATTTTTTATTTGCCGCATCACACTTCCACCCCCCCCTTCCCATCCATTTTTTTTACATTGTTTAACACTGTCATTGTTTTTTAGCACTGATGATTTTTTGATCTGTATTCTCTGGTTGGTGTTGGACATTCATCTAGCGGCTTACCACAGTGTTGATCAATACGCTCCCTCCCCCCCATCGTGGGAAAGGAGACATTAAGTGGAAGGGGGTTGCTTCTTCACATCAGTGGCATATGCAGTGAACTTCTGTTTTACATTATCAATTTCTTTTACACCAGGGTTTTTCCACCGGATCCTCACCTGGATTTTAATTCACATACTGTGCATCCTGTTTGACTAGTGTATCTGTGTTTTTTTTTTTTATGTTACTTTTTTTTATTTTTATATTTTATGTTTTCCTGTTGGTGGTTTTAGGGTCGCTGTTTGGTTTTTTGTTTTGTTTGTTTTTCCGCTTTTATTATTTTTATTCCAAGCCTTTATTGCAGAGTATTGTCCTTGTTAGCGAATACCATTATTAATTCATGATGGATAGGACCCTTCGGCTTGAAGCGATCTTTAGTAATATTGGGAACGCCACTAGCTTACCCACACCTTCTGATTCTAATGCGAGTAACAATGCTAATTCTTAGCCTTATACTGAGATTTTTGAGATTAGAATGAGAAAAGACTTCTTGCAGTTACAGGATGCCAGAGAATACGAGCAGGCCCAGTGGTGGGATCTAGCTTTTTTGAAAAAATATCTGGAGCTGGGTATCCCACCACGTGGTCTGCACATAAAAAAGCAATGCAGTTTCTTGGATGACGACTTATCCAAGGAGTAGAGACGCTTGGCAGAGTTTTGCACCATGAAATGGATCAAAATTCTAGTCGTTCAGAGAGAAAGAAAATTAATTGCAGCACAGCAAGAGGCCTCAGAATGTGAACTTGTAGTTAAAGAATTCAGTACATCGTGTCTGTTCCAGAAATGGACAGAGGTTCTTAATATGAAGGTCAGCAAAAATGAGGATAGCTTAATTCAGAAAAAAAAACGGTAAATTAGAAAGAGACCTGTTTGATTATGGCAACGGACAAGTGTTTGATTGGAAATGTTCCGCACCTTCTGACACTGTCCGGCCGCCTTTAATACCACCATCTCACCCCACAAATAAGTCTAAAGTGAAAAATAGGAATAATTTACCTAGGAGGACTAAATCCAATAAATATAAACAATCGAACCCACCTGCCTATAGGGCCACTGATCATCAAAGATCGACTAAGACCTTCTTCTCTTCCATTGGGACCATCACAGAGAAGCCCTCACAATGTAGAAACCATCATGAACTCTATTCTCTCCTCATCACATTCCCTTCCTCCTCCATTAGAACCCCTTATCCCTGTCCTCTTCACTAGGGGAGCTGACCCTATGTCCTCCCAATTATCTCCCACGGTTATTCCTTTCTTTAATGTTTCTATTCAGAATAGCTTCAGCCCACTAGCTCGTGACCTAGAAAGTTATATTGAACTGGGAGCCAGACCCAAAATTTTAGAGAACCAAAGTTGTCCATCTGCAGTTCAGGTTCCTGACATCTCTCATTTTTCCTCTGAGATTCAGGGTTTTCAGATAATACCTCCAAAGGGAATAGGAATTACAAAAAGAAAACTAGACGAGGTCGAAGAGGAGGAACGTCTAGAAAGGACTCACAAAAAAGAGAGGACAGAACAATTAATACCATAAAAATCTACAACCTGTCCTCACAAATCCTTACACCTGCTGATTTTCTCCTACTCCAGAAAGGTCTGAGTTTTTCTCCCTCTACGGGGTCTAATAAGTTTGGTTTGTTTAAGGATCTACATCGTTTTATTCGATCCTTAACTCTCAAACGTCACTATGCTCCCAATCCCCTTATTCATTTTCACAATCATGCGGGAAAGGAGACTACACTTAGGCCCAGTATAGATCCCTCCCCCACCATGGAACTGGATGAGGAGGCATTAAAAATATTAGAAGACTTGTGGTCAGAGTCCAGCCAAGAAGGATATGTCCCCACTTCACAGTTAGAACCGCCCATAATACACACTTCTTTTAGCCCAAGTCAACTTTTTTCCCCATTAATTCCAAAGGGCCTTATATAGAGACATATTATCAGTCTGTATATAAAGATCTGATCACATTATGCGATAATTCCAAAAAACATAGTTATCACAACCTGACTAAAGAAGAGAACCAGTCTCTTAAGGATTTTATGGCCAACACTAACATCACGATTAGGCAGGCAGATAAAGGGGGGAGCATAGTAGTGCAAAATAAGGTTGATTACATGAAGGAGGCTAGTCGGCTATTGGCCGACACAGACACTTATTTGAAATTACGCTATGACCCCTTACCGTTATATCAGCAGGATTTAAAGTCCTTGGTTTATGAGGCTTGGGAGAATGGGGTGTTGACCAAAAAAGAACGTCAATTTATGCTACCAGCAGAATGTAGTACCCCCCATTTCTACCACCTCCCAAAAATCCACAAATCCCTTATTGATCCTCCGGGCAGACCAATTGTGGCGTGTACCAACAGTTTCACCAATGGGTTGTCAATTTACATTGATTTTTGCCTCCAACCCATTGTGAACCAGCTACCGTCCTACATTAAGGATTCAAATGACATTATCAATGTCCTCCAACAGTACACATGAGAGGAGGGCTATATGTGGGCATCTTTAGACGTGACGTCTCTTTATACGTCCATACCTCACAACGTTGGTCTTAGGGCAATCAAACACTTTCTCACCAGAAGTGGCGATTTTCATTCATTACAATCACAGTTTTTGATAGCATCTGTAGAATTTTGAAAAAAGGGTGATGGTGGCTGCGCTGTGATTATAACTAGTGAAGGAAGTGAAGTGAAGGGAAGGATCTGGAAAAGGAAACTACCTGATACTAACCAAATAAATTTAATCTAAAACGAACCAACCAGATGCAGTAGCATGTTGACAACCAATGTGTAACATAAATAGTATGTGCATAAACTGAATGAATCACACCTATACACCTGAAAGGTGTGTAACCAACAGTGGACAATTAATGATGTATGCAAAAACATGTATCACTCTAAGTGATCAACCTGTGCATATAATATCAAAGAAATAAAATATATAACCATAAATATAATGAAGGTGTATAGCACAAAACTAAAAAAAACGGTGAAATTCTCAAACGATTCCTGAAAATAATGGTGCCGGTATGTGATAAAGTGTATAACACATAACTGTGAGCAATGGAATCCTCCAAAAACTTTCTGTAAATATCAAAAAATCCAATGTGTAGCAAGTCCCATCACCCGTAGAGTGCTTGAAAGAAGAAACTCCGGTGAAAATCCACCCAGTGCTCACTAGCAGCTTACCTCCCTGCTGGGAAGAGACAGCATGCACTGGGGTAAAAAGAATATATAAAATTGGGACCTGACATCCACTGTCGAGAGGAGCTGAATCCAGGCTGTAGAAGATCAGCATATGTGCCTGCAGCGTGCGGGGGGGGGGGGGGTGTGAATGATAACACAGCCACCTGGCTCACTGGAGCTCAAGTGAGCCTGTATTGAGCCATGAGGAAAGCAGGATAGTTGCATGTAATCATGTCAAACCTACTAGTGACAATTCTTACCTGCATTTTGACAGTTGCCACCATCCAACTTGGAAAAGAAATATACCCAGTGGCCAAATCAACAGATTAAGACGAAATTGCACCAAAAGAGAGAATTATGTGGAACAGAGTTCACTCATGACCACGAAGTTTGAGGAGAAGAATTATCCCCTCGCCTTGGTTCATGAGGCATTCAAATCCCATCTTAATCCTCAGACGACCAGCAGTGTGCCTAAAAATGAGGCTGATGAGAAGGGTACGGTCAGGTTTATATCCACCTTTAATAACGAGTTCAAATCCATTTCTAAGATCATCAGAAAACATTATGGTATCCTGCGTTTGGATCAGAGGCTAGGCCCTGTCTTACCTTCTGTCCCACAGGTCACCTTTCGCAGAGCCAAAACAGTGCGGAATCTGATAGCCCCTAGCAAAGTGATAAACCAGACTTTCAGTTCCAGATCCATTTTGGACATCAGATCATACTTTGACCACTGTACTGGTATTTTTCAATGCAAAAAGCGAGGATGTCTCACATGTCAGTTTATCACCCATGGGTCCAACACCATTCATACTAATTTAGGGAAAGTCTATTCCATTAGACAGTTTGTGACATGCTCTACAGACTTTGTAGTCTACGTACTTCGGTGCCCTTGCGGGTTCTTGTACGTAGGCCGCACCATACGCGCGAGAATAGGGGACCATAGGCAACTCATCCAAAAGCGCTGCGTTGAGCATAGTGTACCCCGTCATTTTCAGAGATTTCATGACGGCAACATCAAACATCTGGAGGTTTTTGTTATTGAAACAATTCCCAAAGGTACACTTACTGACAATGAAAGATTTTCCCTTCTGTGCAAAAGGGAAGTTTTTTTGGATTTATATGTTCGACTCTTTGGCCCCGAAGGGGTTAAAGGAGGAGCTGGAGACTAATAGTTTAATCTGAAGGTTGATGTTATCTTATAAATTGGCGACATGCGGTTTTTTTTTTTTACCATTTGCATGCACATGCATCCAATTTTTATTTTTATTTTATTATTACCAACTTTTGGGTTTGTGTGTACATATGTTCATTCATGTCTTTTATGTGATGCATAGTATTGTGTGTGTTTTTCTATATGCCAGAGGAGAAGGAGCTGAATCCGGGTCCTACATGGTTCCTCCTTTTTTCTTATACCACGCCCCTCCCATTCCCCCTCCTTCCTGATTGGTCCTTGTTTCCATTTAAACTTCCTGGGTGATACTTCCCTTCGACTGTGACAAAGCGCTTGAAGCGCGAAACGCGTAGTCGGAGTTACCCAGGACCATCCCCTTTCCCCTTCAAACTGACCCCACTGTCAGCGGAGCATGATTTTATTATTTATTTTTCCTGCTGTTGTGGCAGCCATCATCAGCTTGCAGCGTGACATTAGAGCTATTCAGAAGCTCCACCAGCCACCATCCCCCCAGGACTCGATACCATCCGGGTGACACTGTCCTTTCACCATCAGTGCTTTGTCTTCGTGCATTGTGGATTTCTCCCTTCTGGAGTCACGGATTTACGGCTTCCAGCCCTCCCCTCTGCTTCCTCCCGCTGGCCACGCAGCTGGTCTGCTTTCACCAGCGGAAGCCCTGCCTGATTGTGTTCACCACACAGAGTGTTCTCCTGGATCGTCCACCCACAGAGGACTGCAGACCTCAGCTTGTCTGCTCTTATGTACCTTGTGCCACCCTGCTTGATTCCATCACGGCTTCCATATCATTGGATGACAACCTGCCGTCTCTGTTGCACTACAAGTCCCTGTGCCTTACGCTTTCCTGTGGGTCTTTCATCTACAGGCTCACTTGAGCTCCAGTGAGCCAGGTGGCTGTGTTTTCATTCTCCTATCCCCCGCACGCTGCAGGCACATATGTTGATCTTCTACAGCCTGGATTCAGCTCCTCTCATCAGTGGATGTCAGGTCCCAATTTGATATATTCTTTTTACTTATCTCCTGTTTTTATATTCATTCAGTTTTGACTTTTTTGTATGTTGTGCATTTACACAGGAACTTGCCAAGTCCCCTGCTTGACTAACTTGATTTTTATATAATAAAGGGCCATCTGCCATTTTCATAATTGCATTGAAGCCTATTGTGCGCTGGTTTTTGAGGTGTGTTTTTTTTTGGTTAGGTGACCAGCTGTGATTGGACACAGCTGATCACATGGTAAAGAGCCTATGTCATAAGATCTTTACCAGGATTTGAGATGCAGTGTGTCAGAGCAACACACTGCACTACCAATCGCTTCGTGCTCTCGCGGCTTATCCTGCTGGACATCATATGATGCCCAGTCAAGATAATAAATAGAGCCACCCTGTGGCTGTCATTGTGCATACGGTGGGCAGGAAGTGGTTAAACATGTAAATGGCATACAAAAACAAGGTGACCATAGACATCCATTTTGTTGCGTATCAAAGCACATAGTTGTAACACATGTTTCAAATAACCATAAGGGTGCACAAAGAGAGAAGGAAAAAAACAACAATGAAGTACCGTGCAACATTGGCAGCAATGGTAACCAGGGATCAACAGTGTCATAGGTAGAAATTGTGGTTAAAGGTCAGCCAAATAAAAAAAAAGGGGGGCCCATATTGGTCAAAATTGTAATCGGTAGGATGAGAACACAATAAGCCCTAAAGTCCACGACTCGGAGTGCTGGGTGCTAGAGACCACCAAAATAGCAGTTAGAAATTTTCTTTAACAGTTAAAGGATCCCCATTAGCTAAAAAATTCAAAATGGATAAAAGAAAACGAGCAACTAAGTAATTACTCAAAAAAGGGGGTAAACAAAAGGTTAGACGCATTCCTTACAATGTTAAAGCTGCAACATTGCGCTAATTGGCATGTACCACTGAGACTCCATTCACACAGGGGCAATATGACTTCCAGCGCGAGTTTGGGAGGCAACTTGGACATGACTTGAATATGAATCACAGCGCGACATGAGGCAACTTCAAGTTGCCTCCTGGACAGGAGGCTTTCCAGTGGCCAATTAAACAAGAATCAGCTCTGTGGGAGAGGGGGGAGGGGTTTGCCTGAGAGATGTATGTTCTCTTCGGCCCCTTTCACACTGGGGCGGTTTGCAGGCTAGCGGCTGCAAACCGAGCCTAAACAGCGGCTGCTGTCTCTCCAATGTAAAAGCCCTGGCGGCTTTCACAATGGAGCGGTGCGCTAGCAGGACGTGAAAAAAAGTCCTGCTAGCCGCATCTTTGGAGCAGTGAGAGAAGCGGTGTGTTTACCGCTCCTCCACCGCTCCTTCCCATTGAAATAAATGGGACACCGCAGTAATACCGCCCGCAAACCGCGGCTGTAGCTGCGGTTTGCGGGTGGTATTAACCCTTTTTCGGCCGCAAGCGGGGGTTAAAACCGCACCGCTAGCGGCCGAATACCTCAGCAATCCCGACGGTATAGCGGCGCCAAAAATAGCGGCGGTATACCGCCACTGCACCCACCGCCCCAGTGTGAAACCGGCCTTCCTGTATTGTTGCTTCTGGTAAGACAGTGATCCGACTTCTGAGGCGACTTACATTGAAATCAATGGGTACAAGTTGCCTACATGTCGGATTGAAGTAGTACAGGAACCTTTTCTGAAGTCGGAGCAACTGCAGTAGTGTGCATTAAGACGGCTCCATTCACTTACATTGATTTTCTCATGCAGCGCGACTTGAAGTCAGATCCAAAGTCGTCCCTGTGTGAATGGGCTCTAAGCAAACGATGATTAAAGCAATAACAGTCATCAGTAAACAGGTGACTGCTCTAAGGCTTGGTTAGTAACTTAAATGAAGAGTCTGCTATTGCCACTCGAGGCTTGACGGGGCAGGGTCTGAATCGGTAGTATAGTCCCACCAGGCCGCCCAAATATTACGGAAACGCTCCCGCGTATCCACTCCTCTGCTCCATAATTTAATTTACTTTCCTGATACATTTCTCACACCTAGGGTCCCGTGCCCGCTTCCAGTGTATTGATATTAAAGTAATTGTAAAGTCCCATTTTTTTTTTTCCTATAAAAATAACAAACATGTTATACTTACCTGCTCTGTTGCAGTGGATTTTTACAGAGAAGCCCGGATCCTCCTCTTATCGGGTCCCTCTTCTGTGATCCTTGCCCCTCCTTCCCATTCAGTGGCATCACAGAAAACAGCTTGCTATGGGGCAACCAAGCCGAGTCGCAGCTCCCTGTGTCTATTCGGACACTGATCCATGACCCAGCCCCACCCCTTCTCTCTCCCTTGATTGGCTAGCTGACTTTGACACATCCAATCAGGAAGGATAATCTTGGATGGCTAAAACTCGTGAACATCGCTGGACAGAGGGACCGCAGGTAAGTGTTAGGTGGCTCAGGGGGGCTGCTACACACAGAAGGCTTTTTATCTTTAAGCACTTGACTGCTACTGGGGTGCTCCTTTTTTTTTTTTTTTTAAGGGGGGGGGGTGGTTCTTATAGGTGCCAGCATATTATATTTCCTTTGTGTATTTTGAATGTACACTAGTGTGTAAAATTATCCCTAAACTTAAAGTGTTACCCAGTAATATGAAAATAGTTAATCCGTAAGAAGACCCCCCCCCCCCCCCCCACAGTGCCCACAGCTTATAAATCTTCTTTTCTCTTATCGTCCATGGACTGACACAGCTGGATACTGTAGGAGAAGATCTAGGCAGAATGTTAGATGTTAGAAACATACATTCTAGAACAAACCAGAGCTGAACAGCCCCGCCCAGGGGGGCGGTCCCTCCGGTCATTACCCTCCCACCTGCAGCTAGCAGCCTCGGTTTTTTTCTGCCTAGCAGAAGAAGACGTGGCTCTCTCAGGAGCCAGTCTCCTGGAAGATTTTACTTTTTTAAATTTTATTCTTTTGGGAATTTTATTATTTTATTTTTTGAGACCTTCAATCAACTGTCGGCTGGGCAACGGGTTGGGTACACTGGTATCCTCGTAGTCTTCCCTGTCCGACTATCGAGCGTGCTGATCCTCGCCTTGTGTGCGTGAGACTCAGTTCACGACATGCCCCATGACTCCAGGGGTGGCCGGGTTGCTTTTAGCTCCCGCGGTCCTCTCAAGATTGAACAATACCTGACTGACTGTGTCTCGCGGTGGACCGGACCGACAGCTATGCAGTACTGCTCTGTGTTGGGTCTGTCTGAAACAAGCCAGTGGGTCCCTGAAAGACGGGTAAGTAGTCTCTCCTACTGCAGGTGAGTACATGCTGGCTGTGTTTCTTCATATGGGGGGTTTCTCCCTGTCTCCCCCCTGTTATGCTGCTCTCTGCACCCTGTACTGGTGCTGTGCTTGGGGGTCACTCTGGCCTGGCTGGGCGCTCATATCTCTGGGGTGAGGGACCGTTTTCCTGGTGTTTGAGGTGATTATTGCGTGAGCCATTAGCGTGTGCATTAGCGATGTTTACCTTTGAATTTCGCGCTCAGCGGCCATCTTGGCGTGGTTCAATGGTGCAGTTATAGCTGCGGCCAGCGGCCATTTTCTTGTAGCCACCGTGCATTTTCTTTCGGTTTCGGCCTCTAGCGGCGGCGCTGCGGCGCGAATCTCCTCACAATCTCCTCACAGATTCTTCACTCTCCTCACAGCACGGTTTCTTCAGCAGGACTGAGCGGTCCTTAAGGGTTGGTGAGTCCTCCGGGTATCCCCTCCTCAGCCTCAGCGTAGCCAGTGGGTGGACTGTATATTCACTGTATAGTGTATAAGGTCTCAGAGGGTGGCGATATGGAGTCTGATACACCTACTTCTCCACACTTGCCTGGGGCAACTGGCAGTGCTGCAGTGCTGCACAGTTAAACATGTTCGTATGTTTCCTGCACCTGCGGTCCTTAAGGACCAGTTGTCGGCAGTCCTGGAATCATTCCTTGTCAGAATGGAAGCGGTGTGCGAGCGAAGGGAGCTATAAGCCCCCTCTCCCCACAAAAATCTTTAGTGAAGGAGTGCTCTGATTCAGATATGGGCCTAGCTACTGTGCTCAGGACCCTAGTTCTGAATATTTTAATGTTTATGAACAGGACATTCCCTTGTGAGGAAGACTCCAGTTCTATGTCTGTCAGTGAATGACAGAGCGCTTGTAAGTGAACCCATTGATGTGAGGAACACTCTTAAGCTGGGTGCTGTGGTACTTCAGGTGGATGCCGTTTCCCTTGGTTCCTTCAGGCCTTTCTTTTACACAGCTTCCTCACTGTTTTTCTCACACGCTGTGTCGAGAGCAGCATGGATGATACAGTGGTACACAGTGTTTCCCTCCCCCTGGTCGGTGCAGCATGGTGGGGGGGGGGACTTTATTCATTTATGTCTCTAGTCCCCCTGAGCCTTCTGTGTGATGTCCTGAGGCAACAACAGGGTCTCTGAACCTGTGGTTTCCCGCCATTTCCTGGGGAGCGCTCTGAGCTCTGACATACACATGGTCTGAGGATCAGAGGTTACCTGTTACCTGCATGCTGCTTTGGCAGCACAGTCAAGCAGGTTGGAATGATACAGAGAAGATTATGCGCCTCTGCGCCATAATTTAAACTCATCCTATACCTCTACACTGCATACATTCACAGTGTATGTATGTGTTATTGGTCTCTGTGTCTGCGTGGGTGTCCCCCCACGTTCCAATGATATACATGATATAAACCTACAAAATATGTTTATGCACGACTCTAGATACATTCACAGTATATGTATGCATTATACTCTCTGGGTCGGCGCAGGTTTCCGCCGGGGGCTCCGGTTTCCTCCCACGCTCTCATTGTATGTGCGCTTCGGCTCTCTGCACAGTATAGACATGTTCAATATGTTTGTTGCACATACTATACATATTTACAGTATGGGTATACTGTTTGCGTGGGGTTCCTCCAGGTACTCTGGTTTCCCCCCACGCTCCAATGGAAATGCACAGCATAAACATGTGCAATATGTTTATTAACATGCTATCTTTCCTACACGGTATCTGTGTGCTGTCTGCGTGGGGTTCTTCTGGGTGTTCCTGGTTTCCTCCCACGCGCTGACGGTATGTGCGCCTTTGGCCCTCTGCACAGTTAAACATGTTCAATGTTTATCACGCATGCTATAAGACCTACACGGTATGTGTATGCAGTCTGTGTGGGTTTCCTCCGGGTACTCTGGTTCCCTCCCACACTCCGTTGGTATGGGCACTTCGGCGCTATGCACAGCCTAAATTTGTGAGATTTGATATCCACATACTAACATACCTACCTGGTATGTCTGTGCAAGTCTGCGTGGGTTTCCTCCGGGTTTCCGCCCACGCTATATGACATGCGTGCCTTTGGTGCAATACGCGGTGTAAACATACACATTATGTTTATACACAACACTAAATACATTCACAGTAGTTGTAGGTATTGCATTCTCTGGGTATGCGTGGGGTACTTCGGTTCCTCCCACGCGCCCTCTGTGTTATGCACACATAGGCTTGTGCAAAATGTTTAGCACACATACTATAATACCTACACGGTATGCTTATGCAGTCTGCGTGGGTTTCATCCGGGTGCTCCGGTTTCTCCCCCGCGCTCCAATGGTTTTTCATCGCTATGCACAGTATAAACATGTGCAATTAGTTTATTCGCAGGCTAACATACCTACACGGTTGTGTACGCAATCTGCGTGGCTGGTTTACGTCCAAGCCCCGATGATGTGCGCGACTTTGTCGCTGGCACAGTATAAATGTGTTTAATAGGTTTATCCACACATACTAAACTACGTAACACCGTATGTGGTTGTATTATGCTCTTTGTGGCTGGGTGGGTTTCCTCCCACACTCTATTTGCGCGTTTGACGCAATACATAGTATAAACTCTGTCTGTACAATCAGCACTTATCTATGGGTAGCTGCTGGATGGAGCATTGTCATAAGGATCCCTGGTTTCAGGGGTACCACTTTCCACCTGCTTTCAGTGGTGATCAGAAGCGCTGGTTTGGACTGTGTTCGCCAGGCTGAGGTTAGTGTTACGCCCGTTAGTGGCTGCGTCTCTGGCGTTTCTGTAGCTCAATGACTGGGCAAAAGCCTCTGCTTCATCCATCAGTCGACTAGCAGGTGCACTGCAACTGCTTTAGCCTTCAGGGTCTCTGTGTCCGGGGTGAGTTTGCGCCACCTGTGGAGGCTGAGGTACTGGTCCTCTAAACGAGCTTCTTGGGAAGCTCTGTCAAGTTGCCTTTATTGGCCAACAGTTGAGGCACCCTGTACACCGGGGCCTCTCTTCTCCGATACATTGCGGAGTCTCTTTGGGATTTTCATACATCTCGCTGCAAGACAGTCCTGTCGGCCGTGTGCATTGCAGGGGAAGGGTCCTTGCATCCGGAGGTGTTTCACCTCCTTTACCGGAGGTGGGGCACCGGATGTGGACCTTATAGCCTCTCGACTCACTCGCAAGGTGGCAAGATCGTGGCCAGGTCCCGGGACCCCTGGGCAGACGCGTTGGAAGCCCGTGGGGGCAGTATCGCCTGATGTATGCTTACCCTCCGCTACTGTTGTTGCCTCGCCTGCTTCGCAGAGTAGGGGCTGAGGCCATTCCGGTGATCCTCATTGCTCCGGAACGGCGACATTGGTACGCCGATCTACTTCGGCTAGTCGCAGACATTCCTTGGCGACTGCCTATTGGGGTGGACTTTCTGTCTCATGATCCTATACTTCATCCTCCTTTACAGTCCTTGGCTTAATGGCATGGCTGTTTAAAGCCAGGTGCTGAAGGACCAAGTTCTCTCGGATTCGGTCATCTCTTCTATGTTGTTGGCACGGGAATCTTCCTCCAAAAAGATATATCACCGTACCTGGAAGGCTTACATCGCTATGTGCGAGGTACTTGAGTGGCGTCCTCGGACATATTCCGTTCCCAGGATTTTGCTGTTCTTACAGCGTGGTGTGACCCAAAAGCTGGCCTGCATACCTTTTGAGGGTTGGATTTTGGCCCGGGCTGTCTTTTTCAACGACCGCTACCGGGCCATTACTTGATTAGCACCTTTTGTGCAGGGGGTTCACAATGTGATCTCCCCCCTGTCAAGCCTCCTCTCCCTACTTGAGATCTGAATTTGATGTATCTCAGTAATCCAAGAACATTCCTTGAGAATATCAGAGAGATTCCTCTCTTGACCTTGTCCCAGAAGGTGGCCTTATTAGTGGCCATTACTTCGTTTGACGGGTGTCTAAGTTGGCGGCCTTGTCCTGCAAGTCGCCTTACTTGGTCCTCCATAAGGATATGGCAGTGTTGTTCTTCCGTCCTTGTGTCCTCACCCATCGTATCCCTGAGAGTTTGCGCTTCATACATTAAGATGGGTACAAGCCTTACGGGTGTACCTGTCGGCTACTGTTTCCATTCGGAAGTCTGACTCATTGTTTGTGTCTGTCTCTGGTCCAAAACAGGGCCGAGCGGTGTCGTCTGTCACTGTCTCTAGGTGGATCAGGCAGACCGTCATACAGGCCTATGCCCTTAAGGGGCGGGCACCTCCCTTTCCGGTTGCGGCGCATTTCACCAAGGCAATTGGTGCTTCCTGGGCTTTCCGACATCATGCGTCGGTTGCACAAGTGTGCAAGGTGGCGACCTGGTCGTCCGTTCATACCTTTTCAAAATTTTATAAGGTTGATGTGGCTGCATCTTCGGATGCTTTCTTCGGCAGCAAAGCATTGCAGGCCGCTGTTTAATGTTGCAACTCCTCCGTTGAGGAGCTCTGCTTGTTAGGAGTGAAGTTTTGGTTGTTCCTTTACTACTGCTCCCACCCTTCTGATACTGCTTTGGGACGTCCCACACGTTTACAGTATCCAGCTGTGTCAGTCCATGGACGATAAGAGAAAATAGGATATTTGTACTCACCGTAAAATCCGTTTCTCTGACGTCCATGGACTGACACAGCACCCACCCTTCCTTTTTAAGGTTTGTACTGCTTTGTTACTAACTGAGGCTGCTAGCTGCAGGTGGGAGGGTAATGTCCGGAGGGACCGCCCCCCCTGGGCGGGGCTGTTCAGCTCTGGTTTGTTCTAGAATGTATGTTTCTAACATCTAACTTTCTGCCTAGATCTTCTCCTGCGAGCAGGGACATATACCCACACGTTTACAGTATCCAGCTGTGTCAGTCCATGGACGTCAGAGAAACGGATTTTACGGTGAGTACAAAAATTCTATTTTTACATTAAAATACTGCCACTATATACCTTTTTGGATGATCTGTATACCATGGTTACACGATAAACTGCAGAGTTTCTCAAGTGCTCAGAGTTCAGGATGGAGGAGATTTCCATTGGATCCTGTATTCACACCCACATGTTTGATGTCAATATCATGTGACCTGGCTAGCTCTGAGAACAAGTAACTGTTCTCTCCAGCATAAAAGACACAACTGAGCATGTGTGCAGGTCGACTACTCTGCCTGTGTTAGCTGACCTTCCCCAGATAGACAGTGCAGGAGGGGGAGGATCTATGCATACAGGATAAAACAGCCTTTTTACACAATGCAGAGGATTAACCTAAGTTCCACATTGAGTATAACAAGCAAGCTATGCTGCATATACAGACTGATTTTACTGTTGTGGGTTTAGTAATACTTTAACTGTTGGAGTCATAAGTTGTGAGAGCCACCAACAGTATGTTGGCTCTGTCTTCTCTAACAAGTTTAATTAAGGTTGACAGTCTCATTGCTCAACTGCACCTTTTATTCTGATTTGTGTAGAATTATTAGGAGATTGCCGCAACATCCATTAGCCATATGACGGCTGGGGTGTTTGATGGAGCTATGATTCCTGGTGGGGTAATCTGATCACAGGAGAACCCATAAGCCAGTGTTTTTCAACCTTTTTTCCCATCAAGGCACCCTTTAAAATCATGGACAGTCTCAAGGCACCCCATTTTAAAATATAAACAACTATTCTAATAGCTTTACATAATGCAGCAACATCCACACGTAGGGCACCCAACGTTAGAGGTGATTTATTCTTCCACAGCAAATAAGTTTTTGCACACTGGTGCTGACTAGTATTCCAATGTTTCTCTTCTCCCTTAATTTCAATCCATCAGTCGGCTAATGTCTCCCCATTGTTGAGGGGGTGTGGCAGAGGGGGTCAAACAAGGATGCTGTGGAGGCAACAGACATCCTTCTTAATAACTTATGATGTTGATGTTTTGTTAGGATGCCAGTGTCTAGAAGGTTGTAATGGTGCACAATGAAAACACATGACTTTGTGTAACTAAAAGGCAGGCTTGATCCACCTGCTGGCTTGTATACAATTTTTGATAAATTTTTAGGCATTTTGCCAAGGCACCCCTGAAGAAACCTCAAGGCACCCCAGGGTGCCTGGGCACCCCGGTTGAAAAAGGCTGCCATAAGCTAACAGAACAGAAGAAACCAACATAGTGTTCAGCTTGCCAGCAACTGTATAGCACTAAATCAGGGATATGCAATTAGCGGACCTCCAGCTGTTGCAGAACTACAAGTCCCATGAGGCATAGCGAGACTCTGACAGCCAAAAGCATGACACCCAGAGGCAGAGGCATGATGGGACTTGTAGTTTTGCAACAGCTGGAGGTCCGCTAATTGCATATCCCTGCACTAAATTAATGGCTTTGGCTTTTCAATTTAATTTAATAGCAGTTAACATGCAAAATAGGTATTTTTTCTGTTATAATAATGTGTGTGATGAATTCTAATATCATTGTTCAATCAGTTTACTTGTGCGTGCTTGGTTTGATTACTTTTGCAGTGGGCATATGCTAAAAGATACTTTTTATGAAAGATTTTAGTTTATTAAAACCATCAATTATACATTTCTCCGGCTTAAGATATTTTTTTTCTTTAACATTGCAGATACATCGTCAGGGGCAGCTGCTACTTCAAGTTATGCAAATTCCACTTGGGTTTCAGGAGCTCCCTCCAGCAGTGGCTCTACCACAAACCCTCCCCACGCCTGGGACAAAGTGATTGTAGACGGGTCGGACATGGAAGAATGGCCGTGCATAGCCGGTGTGGACACAGAGCCCCCTTCTGACAATGCCACAGACAACAGTGCCTCGAACCAAGCCTCGGAGAAGGGATCCCTACAAGGAAGCACCACTAACCACAAAGGAAGGGGGGGCCAGAGCCAACATCAGCAGCCTGGCAATGAATGTATCCAGGGGGTATGGAAAGCTGACCCCAAGGCTAAGCCCGTCCCGTCTTCCAATCCTGCTACAGAGGGAGTTAATAGACTGGGAAACTGGAGGAGCATGGGTGGTTCTGAGAGAACAGGACCTGCCTCTGGTTTCAATAACTTTAACCCAAATACAAATCCAGCTGCCTGGCCGGCCCTGGTTCAGGAGGGCAGCAGGAAAGGAAACCAAGAGTCAGAAGGCAACTTCTCCAGTGCACAGCTTGGCTCTACAGGTCTAACCTCTCGGGAGCAGCCATCAGAGATGGAAAATGAGGGTGCTGGTTTCTCAGCCTTGGGCAGGGAGCCAGCCACAACCCACCACACTGATGGACCAAAAAATGGAAACTCTAACTCTACGAACTCAAATACTTTAAACCTCCTTGAGAACAAGGGAACAGCCTTTGGGGTAGGGTCAGGGGATGCTTGCCGGGGTTCAGATTCCTCTGCTCAAAGCACTGTAGATAGAAAAATTGGGGCGATGGCTTCTTGGGGGCCAACTAGGGGGCAGCCTGTTCCAGGAGATGCCAACTGTGGGCTCAACAATTCTGGAAATAATGGACGAGAGAGGGAGGACGCAAGGAAGTTGTCTTCATCTCATAGGCCCAATGGGTCCAGGGGAGAATCTTGGGACAGTAAAAGTTGTGGAAATGGTTCTTGGGGATATGGCCCACAAACTGATCCCAGTGAGTTGAAATGGGGTGAAGGAAACAAATTGATGGCTGGAGGGGTGTCTCAGGGAGAATGGAAGCAGCTGTCTGGGCATGAGGACTTAAAAGTTGGAGAATGGGGTGGGCCGAGCCAAGGAAATTCTAGCACTGGAACATGGGACAATCAAAAGGGCCATTCACTATCGGAAAACCAGGGCAGCGTATCATCGGCGTCCTGCTGGGGCCGGGCCCCCAGCTCTGCAGGAAGTGAGGCAGGGGGACAAAGCACTGGAAGCAATCCTAAGGCTGGGGGCAGTGGAGACAGTCTGAACTCTGGCATTCGACGTTCACATAGGTCTACTCTTCCAGACAGCCAAGCTGTTTTGCAGTCCTTGCTTAATCGAACAGACTTAGATCCCCGAGTACTCTCCAACTCGGGCTGGGGGCAAACCCAGATAAAGCAGGATGAATCATGGGAGACTGAAGAAGTGAAAACTCGACCTGAAGGCAAAGCAGACTGTGGGACTGAAGGATGGGAAAACACATCACAAGCAAAGAGCTCAGGGGGCTGGGGGGATACCCCCAGCCAAAGCAATCAAAGCAAGTCTGGTTGGGGAGAATCTGCCCCTGTCCCATCTGGTCAAGAATGGAAGGACACTAAAGCAACTGGCTGGAATGACTATAAAAATAGTGCAACTGGTTGGGGAGGGGGTGGAGGTAATGGGAGTGGGGTTGGTGGACGACAGGATGAAAAGGCAGGTCCTGGATGGAACCATGATAATGGTGCAAGTTCTGAGCAAGGATGGGGTTCTCGGCAGCCTGCGCCTGGAAGTGGATGGTCTGCTGGAAAAAATGGATGGGCGGGAAGCAACAGTGAGGACATAGAGCCTCCCAAAGGCCCTGGGGGCTGGGATGGCTCAGGAAACAAAGCTTCCACTGGCTGGGTGGATGTAGGACAGAATGATGTTGGCTCTTGGAGTAATGGGACTAGCTCAAACTCAGCAACTCGAACTAGCTGGGAAGAGAATAAAAGGTCCCAAGGTGGAGGCAATTGGGGGGACACAGCCAGGGCTCCAGTTTCTTGGAATAAGCAGCAGGAAGCTACACAGGCTGCCCCATCTACTGGCTCCTGGGGTTCACAAGCTCCTCCACCTCCTGGAAATGGTCGGCAGCCACCCACCCCTGGTTGGAAGGGTGGTCCTACACCAACAGTGTCCAAGGATGAAGAACCAAGTGGCTGGGAGGAACCATCAACATCTATCAGCCGTAAAATGGACATTGATGATGGTACTGCAGCTTGGGGGGATCCTAATAATTATAATTACAAGAATGTTAGCTTGTGGGACAAAAATGCCCAAGGAACCCCTTCACAGATGCCACGGGAGCAAGGAATGCCTGGATCTATAGCCAGCAAAGGAGCACCTTCAGGTATAGCAGTTTAATTTTGTTTATGTAGTTATATGTTTTGAGATATCTATTCTCTAAAGCTGAAATTCAGAAATTATCTGTATTGCATATTTCATACCTAATGAGCTGCTGGAAAGGTGAAAATCACTGTAGTAGTCAGAACTACTACAGTGATAACAAATGTGATAAAAGGAATCCACACTTGGGACACCACTATAAGTGGAGCTGCTACCACTAAATCCTGATATATTGTAAATGTCTACGTTACTAAATATTCATGTGACCTGTATGTGTATACATTAAATGTGCCTATAAATGTAAAAAATGAAGATTGCGCATTTAAAGTCCATGCAAAGCAAAAGTAATTAATGTCCTCAAAACCCAATCTTCTATGTGCTGCTTTAGTATACTTGGTGGTGAAACTACTGATGACGTCCCTTCTGATGAAACCAGTTCGGCTGAGTGTAACAAAACGTCCCACACTCCGCTTGAGTGCTTTCGTCATATACCGCTTCCTCCCAGTCTGAATATAGATATCAGATATCCCAACCGCTGAGAACCACAAGACAATACTCGTTTAATTGCTCACTATGAACTGTTTATTAGAACAAGAATACAGTCTTATATACAGTTGAAGAGGAGGTCCGCCCCCTCCTGCTCATATTACTCTAACAATACACCTGTAACCAGAAACATAAATTAACATGAGCTAATTAACTAATCCCTTAAAGCAGCCGATGTGACTCCTTGCCTACCTGGCTATTATTGTGATTAATCAGGATTTCACTATAGGTCAGACTTGTTGTCACCAAGCTTCACACAGTAAATTATACATTATCAGAAGTAATAAACACAGGACACCTTCACACAATAGCAGGAGCTCCAGTAGGAGTCGGCCTGTCTCCTCCATTGTACAGAGGCCAATGTGATCAGCTCTCTCAACTAACCTGTTGAGTTCAGAATCAAATAAACCAAGAATAGTCTATATCTATAGATCTAGATATATATCTCCTGGGAGATATTGTGGATAAATATTACTGTCACATTTTAAGTAATCCAAGCCATATTTTCTCAGTTACCCTGTGCCCCTAATGGACACAGGGTGACTTAGACATAAGAGGTGCATGGGGAGCTGAAACAAGGGTTTCCCAACCTTTCCAAGGGATTCTGGGTTCCACTGGCCCTCCCGTCACACAGAGTTTGGGAACAGGTCACCATACATGGATGCCATCTGGTGGCCATTTTTGATGTAGGATACTCATGTTCTTATGACTTTTGTTTTGCTTTGCATGGACTTTATCCACAATTTTGATTACGCTTTCGTCGATGGACCGACATGGCTTCTCTATTGACTGTGTGTATTATCCGTTAATTAGGAGTGACTAGGCAGAGAACTTGTAAAAAGTGTTACATCACACCTTCTGCAGTACTGCCCAGGGGGCGGACACTCTGGGTATATCACCTCAGTCTGCATCTCGCAGATCAGTTTTTTTCTGTCTAGCAAGGAGTAGGACATGGCTCCCTTCGGGCCCATTGGTCCGGGGGAAAAAGATATATTTTTCGCTACATTTGTTTTTTGTTTCCTGCGATCTTCGATCAATTGCTGACTGGGTGACAGGCTGGATCCTCGTTCCTTGTAGTCTCCTCAGTTTCGGCCATCGAGCGTGTGCCGACCCTAGCTACGCGCTGGGTTTTCCACTACATGCCCGTCGCTCTACGGGTGGCCGGTGAGCCTACGCTTCAGGGCCTGCATCGGACCGCTCAGCTTCGGCTGACCTTACGGCCGAGTCGCAGCAGCCTGGCCGGTGAGCTTACGCTCCAAGGCTTGCATCGGACCGCTCAGCTTCGGCTGACCTTACGGCCGAGTCACAGCAGCCTGTCCGGTGAGCGTCGCGCTCCAGGGCATACATATGATCGTCCCTTTTGGGTCCAATCACAGCATGCCTGGCCTTCCGTGCGCGGACGATGATCTGTTTGGAATGTCTTCCAGCATGATACATGCAGGATAGGTAAGTAAACTCCCCTGCCTCGGCTGGGTGATTTGGCTGGACATTCCTGGAGAGATCAAGTAAGTGGTTGTGGCCCCTTTCTTCCCTCTCTCCCTGCCTTTTCCCTCCTCCCTGGGCTTCTAGCTAAAGGTTGCTGGGTGCTGGGGGTCACCTAGGGGGTTCCACTAGAGCGGGGCTGGCTGTAACTAACATTTAAAAATATGTAATTTCTGCTTACCTGTGTGTGTGCTTCTTCCCCCTTCATGCTGTTGGCGGCCATTTTGCGGTGGTCCATGCCGTGTTCGGCCTCTAGTGACTGCCCGGCGGCCATCTTCCTGTGGTTTCGGCACCATTTTTTTTGTAGTTCCACACCCTCTGGCCTCTATCGACTGATCAGCGGCCCTGTTTGTAATGATCCACGCTGTATGTATATATTGCCGTTCGGCGGCCATCTTTTTGTGGTCTGCTGCTGCTTTGGCCTCTATCTTAGGCTTGGCGGCCATTTTCTTAGAGCCCACATTATCTTCCATACAGACGTTTGGCGGCCATTTTGCGAGAGTCTCCGGCCTCTAGGGTGCATTACACTGGCGCGAGAAATTCACACAGAAAGCACTAATAAAAGAAGCAGACTGACACAGCAGCGGTGGGACAGCATCACAGGCGCAGCACGGCAGCATAGCAGTACCGGTCCAGGGTGGTGAGTCCTCTGGGTGATCCAGCATCTCTGCAGCACAGGAGGGTGGCCTATTGATATCTTTCCTGGAGCTATGTGGGTGTCAGCGTGTGGTCAGCATGGCATCTGAGCCAGATGTCTTCTCCCCTGAAACACCAGATTTAGCAGCTGGTGCCCCTGAGGTGTCTATGAACGCTATGACGGCAATCCTAGAGGCGTTTGCTGCCAGGGTGGAAGCAGCACACAGGAATACAGGGGGTAGTAAACGCCCCTGTCCCCTGCAAGCTTCTGGGGATAATTCTGATGCAGAACCAGGTCCAGCTACGGCTCAGGGCCCAGATTCTGACGCATCAGAGACTGAAGACCGTGACCAGACAGTGAGGATGACTCCAAGTCCAGGTCAGTACGCGAGACGGCTTTGGTATCTGACCTTATTACTGCAGTGCGTGATACGCTAAAGTTGGAAAATTCTGCAGAAGCAGCAGAGATTCCGGTCCACTTTGGGTTTCCTAAACCTGCCCGCACTGCTAAGGTGTTCCCTTGTGTGTCTTATTTTATAAACTCTTATACAAGGCATGGGAGAACCCACTGAGGGTCTTTACAGCCCCAAAGAGGTTTGCGGTACGGTACCCCTTTTGAGGAGAGTTTTCTGAAGAAATGGACCTCTCCCCCTATAGTGGACCCTCCGGTGTCCAGACTTAATAGAGCCACCACAATTCCAGTAGAAGGGGCTCCTGTTTTCAAGGACCCTGTGGATAAGAAGGCTGAAGCACTCGCTTGCTACCTATACTCAGTGGTAGGCTCGGCAGTACGCCCGGCATTGGCGGGGGCCCTAGTGTCTCAGACACTTACTGAATGGGCGAGATTGCTACTCCAGGGTTTAAGGAGCGAGATGCTCCTCCTGATGAGATAACATTGGCCGACCAGTTGGTCCAGGGCCTTAGGTTTGTCTGCGAGTCAGACATGGATACTATTCCCCTGCTGTCAGAAGCTTTGGTTTATGCAGTAGTAATATGCCGCCTGATCTGGCTAAAGGGCTGGTCTGCGGACCAGACCTCCAAGAAAGCCCTGTTGGATCTGCCTTTTAAGGGCAACAGACTTTTTGGGGCCTCTATGGATGACATCATCAAGGATGCCACAGGAGGTAAAGGCACTTTGCTTCCTCAAACTAGCAAGGGCAGGGGCCACGCCAAGGGCAAGGGCCCTCCTTTACTGCACGCAAGTGTTTTTTTTGTCCCCCTAGGGCGACAGGGAAAAGACCCCAGGCCGACAAGGCGCCTGCCCAAGGACAAAACGTCCTTGGTCCCGCAGACCCAACAAGCCTTGGACAAATCTGCGTCCGCATGAAGGTCCGCCCCCACCCAGCTCTCGGGTGGGGGGATGTCTTTGCAAATTCGCGACTCAGTGGACAGCTCTAGTCTTCGACAGGTGGGTTTGCGAAGTAATCTAAGGCTACAAGATAAAATTTCTATCTTGTCCACCGGACAGATTCGTCACCTCCAATCCAGCTACTACCGACCCGTCGGGAGGCCCTGTATGGGGCGGTCCAGGGTCTACTGGAATGCGGGGTAGTTGTTCCAGAACAGGAACGGGGTCAGGGTTTTTTACTCAAATCTGTTCATTGTGCCGAAGAAGGAGGGGGTTCGTCCAATCTTGGATCTCAGAGCCCTCAATTTCTTTGTGAAGGTACAAAGATTTTGGATGGAGTCGGTTCGATCTGTCTCTCTATCCGGGGGACTTTCTGGCCTCCTTGGACATTAAGGACGCATACCTGCATGTCCCCATATACTCCAGACACCAGAGGTTTCTGCGATTTGCTATCGGGAAGAACCAATACCAGTTTGTGGCCCTCCCGTTTGGCCTTGCCTCAGCACCCAGGACGTTCACCAAGGTGCTCGATCTGATTCTGGCACTTCTAAGACAGCGGCGTATCGCTATCATGGGCTGCTTGGACGACCTTCTACTGAAGGCCCCTTCAAGCTCAGAATTAGAGGTAAGCGTGTCTATTACCTGTCAGACTCTTCGAGACTGGTTGGATACTAAACACGCAAAGGTCAGTATTGGTGCCCACTCAACGCCTAGTGTACCTGGGGTTGATTCTGGATTCCTCAGAGGCAATGGTATTCCTCCCTGTGGAAAAGTTGCAGACCCTCCGGGCTGCAGTACGGCAGCTGACTTCCAGGAATTTGTCGTTGTTCCGTTTTTGCATGCGAGTGTTGGGCCTCATGGTAGCCTCCTTCGAGGCGGTCCCATATGCCTAATACCACACGCGAGTGTTACAGAAGGAAGTTCTGTCCAGATGGAACAAATGCCCATCATCTCTGGATCATCAAATCCGAGTGAGCCACCTAGTCAGGAGATCCCTGGTATGGTGGCTGACAGCACCGGCTCTAATGGCCGGGAAGTAATTTCTTCCGGTTTACTGGATAGTGATCACGACAGACGCCAGCCTTACAGGTTGGGGGGGAGTCTGGGGTGTTCAGTCGGCACAAGGTCGCTGGACCCCAGAGGAAGTCCTCCTGCCGATCAATGTCCTGGAAATCTGGCCGATCAGGCTGCGTCTCTTCAAATGGTCTCCGAGGTTGCAATGGCGTCCAGTCAGGATCCAGTGAGACAACACCACAGCAGTGGCATATGTCAATCATCAAGGAGGAACAAGAAGCTCAGCCGCAGCATCGGAGGTCGCTCGCATCCTGAAGTGGGAAGAGAAGAGCGTACTGGCACTGTCGGCCGTGTACATTCCGGGTGTGGAAAACTGGCAGGCGGACTACCTGAGCCGCCAGATGCTGGACCAGGGAGAATGGTCCTTACACCCGGAGGTGTTCCAACTCCTCTGCCAATGATGGGGCACACCAGACGTAGATCTTCTGCCTTCCCGTCTCAATCGGAAGGTATTGAGGTTTGTGGCCCGGTCAAGAGACCCATGGGCAGACGCAACGGACGTGTTGGTGGCATCTTGGGGTCAGTATCGGCTAATCTATGCCTTCCCTCCCTTAAGGCTTCTTCCTCTTTTGCTCCGCAGAGTGGAGGCAGAGGGAATTCCAATGATCCTAATCGCTCCAGATTGGCCTCAGCGTCCTTGATACGCCGATCTAGTAAATCTGGTAGCAGACGTCCCCTGGCACCTACCACTACGGAAGGACCTGCTATCGCAAGGTCCCATACTCCATCCTGCTTTACGGTCACTGGCTTTAACGGCATGGCTGTTGAGAACCAGGTACTGAGAGACCGGGGCCTGTTAGATTCAGTAATCTCTACTAGAGGTCGGCCGATTTTTCGCACTTTTTAATTGGCATCGGCCGATTTATTCTGAAAACAAAAGCCGATATAAAAAAAAAAAAAACTTCAGCACGGCTTGCAAATAACATCTTTCATAGAAGTCAATGCAAGTTGCCTGAAGTTTCCCATGGAGGTGGAGTGACTCATCTCTGGGCAGCCTGCCAAGTGAGAGAAAAGAAGAGACATTGTATCTCTTATCAATGAACTGAACTCCATGTGTAGAAGTTCTCAGTTTAACCATTTAAAGGCTAAATCTTTTCTGACACTTGTAGCTTACAAGTAAAAATCCTGTATTTTCTGCTAGAAAATCACTTGGAACCCCCAAACATTATATATTTAGCAGAGACCCTAGGGAATAAAATGGCGGTTGTTGCAATATTTTATGTCACATGGTATTTGCGCAGCGGTCTTTCAAACGCAATTTTTTGGGAAAAAATACACTTTAATGAATATTAAATAAAACGAAAAACTTTTTTTTTCGTCAAAGTTTTGATTACCTGTTTTTGTGCCTGCTTCCTGATTCCCTTACCGAAGATGGCGGCGGCAGCATGCGAGAGCCGAGAGAGAGATCGGCTTCGGGTGCCGACATCGCGGGCGCCCAGGACAATTAAGTGTCCATATATTAAAAGTCAGCAGCTGCAGTATTTGTAGCTGCTGACTTTTAATTTTTTTTTTTTTTTTGGCGCAACTCCGCTGCTTTCACACTGGAGCGGGCAGGCATTGGCGGTAAAACGCAGCTAGTTTTAGCTGCGCTTTACCATCATTTTAATGGTGATATTCTGCTGCTAGCGGGGAGCTTATAACCCAGCTAGCGGCCGATGAAGAGGTTAAAGGCGCCCGTGTAGCACTGCTGCAGAAGCGCTTTGCAGGCGCTTCGGCAGCAGTGCCCATTCATTTCAATGGGCAGTAGTGGTGAAGGAGCGGTATACACCGCTCCAAAGATGCTGCTTGCAGGACTTTTTTTTAACGTCCTGCCAGCGCACCGTCTCAGTGTGAAAGCACTCAGGCTTTCACACTGAGACTGCAGGGGAGCTGTTTTGCAGCCATTTTTACAGGTGCTATTTTTAGCCCAAAAGTGCCTGAAAAACGCCCCAGTGTGAAAGGGGTCCAACTGTTAGTTGTTTTTTTTCCCCCCTTCATCTCATAAAATCTAAAAAAATCGGCCTAACTTATCGGCCCAAAAAAATCGGCATCATATATCGGCTATCGGCCGCAGCGATTTCTAAATATCGGCATCGGCCAGAGAAAAACCCATATCGGTCGACCTCTAATCTCTACTATGAGAAGTGCTCGGAAACTGTCCTCTAGGAAAGTTTATCACCGCACTTGGAAGGCCTACATCTCCATGTGTGAGGAAATGAAATGGCATCCGCGTACTTATTTGGTTTCCAGAATCCTGCTGCTTTTACAGCATGGGGTGGACCTAAGGCTTGCCCCAAGTATGATTAAGGAACATATATCTGCCTTGGCTGTCTTTTTTCAGCGACCCCTGGCGACTCACTCTCTCGTGAGTACATTTGTGCAGGGGTTTAGACATGTGGCCCCTCCGGTCCGTCCCCCGCTACCTCCGTGGGACTTGAACCTGGTCCTCTCGGTGCTTCAGAAGGCACCGTTTGAGAATATTAGAGATATTCCGCTGTTGACACTTTCTCAGAAGGTGGTCTTTTTGGTGGCTGTTACGTCAGTTAGACGAGTCTCTGAGCTGGCAGTCTTGTCCTGCAAGGCTCCCTATTTAATTTTCCACAAGGATAAGGTGGTGCTGCGGCCGCAGCCTTCCTTTCTTCCGAAGGTCGTTTCGGCTTTTCATCTCAACGAATACATTGTACTTCCATCCTTGTGTCCTCATCCGTCGAATCCTAAGGACGTTGGACGTTGTCCGAGCTTTGAGAGTATACCTATCTGCTACTTCCCTGTTCCGGAAGTCAGACTCACTGTTTGTTTCGGTGGCTGGTCCCAAGAAGGGCCAAGAAGTCTCGTCGGCCACCATCTCTAGGTGGATCCGACAGATAGTAATCCAGGCTTACGCCTTAAAGGGTCAAGCGCCCCCCTTTCCGGTCACGGCGCATTCGACCAGGGCAAAGGGTGCCTCTTGAGCTTTTCGTCATCAAGCGTCCGTTTCCCAATTATGTAAAGCGACGACTTGGTCGTCCGCTCACACTTTCACAAAATTCTACAAAGTTGATGTAGGTGCATCTTCGGATGCCTCTTTCGGCCGCAAGGTTTTGCAAGCGGCTGTTTAGAGTTGCAACTCCTCCGTTGGAGGAGTGCTGTTTTGTGTTTTGGGGTGAAGTTTGTTTTTATGCTGTTACCACCCCTCGTTTTTTTCTCTGACACATCTTTGGGACGTCCCACTTTGTTAATAGAGAAGCTGTGTCGGTCCATGGACGAAAGAGTAAATAGGATTTTTTACTCACCGTAAAATCCTTTTCTCTGAGTCCATTGACCAACTGAGCACCCACCCCTCCTTTTAAGTTTGTACTGCTTTTTGACGAACTGATCTGCGAGATGCAGACTGAGGTGATATACCCAGAGGGTCCGCCCCCTGGGCGGTACTGTAGAAGGTGTGATGCAACACTTTTTACAAGTTTTCTGCCTAGTCACTCCTAATTAACGGATAATACCCACTTTGTCAGTGGAGAAACTGTGTCGGTCCATGGACTCAGAGAAAAGGATTTTACGGTGAGTAAAAAATCCTTTTTTTTTTTGTTTATAAGCACATTTTAAAGTGTTAAGTCAGAAGTTTTTCTTTCTTAGTGCATTCTACAGGTGAAACTCGAAAAATTAGAATTTCGTGCAAAAGTTCATTTATTTCACTAATGCAACTTAAAAGGTGAAACTAATATTCAATAGACTAATTACATGCAAAGCAAGATAGTTCAAGCTGTGATTTGTCATAATTGTGATGATTATGGCTTACAGCTCATGAAAACCCCAACTCCACAATCTCAGAAAATTTTTATATTGTGAAAAGGTGCAATATTCAAAATGTCCCACTCTAATCAGCTAATTAAGCCAATAACACCCACAAAGGGTTCCTGAGCCTTTAAATGGTCTCTCAGTCTGGTTCAGTAGGAATCACAATCATGGGAAAGACTGCTGACCTGACAGTTGTGCAGAAAACCATAATTGACACTTGCATAAGGAGGGAAAGCCTCAAAAGGTAATTGCAAAAGAAGTTGGATGTTCCCAAAGTGCTGTATCAAAGTACATTAATAGAAAGTTATGTGGAAGGAAAAGGTGCACAAGCAGCAGGGATGACCACAGTCTGGGGAGGATTGTCAGGAAAAGGCAATTCAAAAGTGTTGTGGACTTTCACAAGGAGTGGACTGAGGCTGGAGTCAGTGCATCAAGAGCCACCACACACACACGGATCCTGGACATGGGCTTCAAATGTCGTAATTCTCTTGTCAAGCCACTCCTGAACAACAAACGTCTGAAGCGTCTTACCTGGGCTAAAGAAAAACAGACCTGGTCTGTTGCTCAGTGGTCCAAAATCCTCTTTTCTGATGAGAGCAAATTTTGCATCTCATTTGGAAACCAAGGACCCAGAGAATGGAGGAAGAATGGAGAGGCGCACACAGTGCAAGATGCTTGAAGTCCAGTGTGAAGTTTCCATAGTCTGTGTTGATTTGGGGAGCCATGTCATCTGCTGGTGTTGGTCCACTGTGCTTCATTAAGTCCAGGTCCAACGCAGCCGTCTACCAGGAGATTTTGGAGCACTTAATGCTTACTTCTGCAGACTAGCTCTATGGGGATGCTGACTTCATTTTCCAGCAGGACTTGGCACCTGCCCACACTGCCAAAAGCACCAAATCTTGGTTCAATGACTGTGGGATTACTGTGCTTGATTGGCCAGCAAACTCGCCTGACCTGAACGCCATGGGGCATTACCAAGAGAAAGATGAGGCATGAGACCGAACAATGCAGAAGAGCTGAAGGCCACTATTGAAGCATCCTAGTCTTCCATAACACCTCAGCAGTGCCACAAGCTGATGGATTTCATGCCACGCCGCATTGAGGCAGTAATTGCTGCAAAAGGGGCCCAAACCAAGTACTGAGTACATAGGCATGCTTATACTTTTCAGAGGTCCAATATTTTGCTATGTACAATCCTTTTTTTATTGATTGCATGTAATATTCTAGTTTTCTGAGATATTGGATTTGGGGTTTTCATGAGCTGTAAGCCATAATCATCACTATTATGACAAATCACGGCTTGAACTATTTTGCTTTCCATGTAATGAGTCTATCTCATATATTAGTTTCACCTTTTAAGTTGCATTAGTAAAATAAATGCACTTTTGCACGATATTCTAATTTTTCGAGTTTCACCTGTATGTTCTGTGTGCAGCATCCCCCCTAATACTTAGCTGAGTCCATCTCGATCCAACGATGTTGTAGGAGAGTCTCAGCTGCCTGGGACTCTCCCTCCTGATTGGCTGAGATAGCAGCGTGGTGCCATTGGCTCCTGTCAGTCAAGGTCGGTGAGCCACTGAGGAGAGAGAGGAGGGGGAGGGCTGAACCACAGCTCTGTTTCTGAATAAACACACAGAGCAGCGGCTTGGTTTGGGGGCACTTGACCCAAGAAGAGGAGGATCTGGGCTAATCTGTGCAAAGCCACTGTACAGAGCAGGTAAGTATAACATGTTTGTTATTTTTAAATAAAAAAAAAAAAACAGAACCTTTAGTGTCACTTTAATGCATATACATAAAGACGTACATGCTATATTTGTTTTGCTTTGTACAAGGGTGATAGCCGTGATCATAGGGTTCTGAGAGTGGGCTTCCCCTTTGCACTCTGACCACAGGGGCCACTCGCTAAACACTGCTGCCATTCACAGAAAACCTTATATTTTTTTTAAACAATACAAGGCATTCTCTAATTAAACGAGGTGGGTAGGTGAGGCTGTAATATCAATTCTGCTTTTACTTCTACACTTTCAGCAATGTAAGACTGTGTGCAAACAGTTTTATGTAGTATTCTTGCCAATCTGTTGTCTTCCTGGATTTGTGAAAAACCCACTGTGTGATAAAAATATGATGATGTTTGCAGTAATATGTGCAAATTACTCTACATAGTTTTTTCTCAATTTGTTTATAATTTGAGCCTTATTGTCTGTATGCTCAGAGGATCTACGATATTGACTACAGGCACAGAGCAGCTTGCTGGATCTATTAACTAGGTTCAGCAAACTGGGGATCTGTATAAGTGCTGAAAATCTAATTTTGGATGGTTATAAAGTGAAATTTTATGTCTTTCATGTCTGTGCCTTGTTTGCTATTGTCCATAATTATTTACATGGCCTTCTCTGTGCTCTTTGGTTTCCAATAGATCTATAGTTGTTATGCATGCCCTTAAGCTGGCCATACACTATTAGATTTTCGAACAATCATTCGTACACAAACTCTCATCAGTATGATTGATGACATGACAAATGCCGTTCAAAAGTACCAAAAAAAAGTTTCCTTTTAGCTAGGGCTGCAACTAATGATTATTTTTATAATCGATTAGTTGGCCGATTATTGTTTCGATTAATAGATTAATCGGTTAATAACCGTAAAAAAAAAAAAAGGTAATTTTGCTGCGATTTGCATTTTTACATTGTTTTTTGGCCAATTTGTTGTTGGGCAGATTAAAAAAACACAATAATACATGCTTTTCTGCAGCTTCTCTATTGAAGTATATTGAACCAAAAAACCAAAATAGCACCGTTTTGCGTTAAAAGTCCTTACCCTTTCCAAATACGCAGCAGCTGAAAAAAATCATGGATGTGAACGTGTCCCGTAGGATACCATGTAAATGAACTGTAGTGTGTTTCTGCAAAAAGCACCAAAAAAACAGAGGTGTGACCCAGGCCTGAGATGTTTAGCAACATAATGGGGTTAAAAAAAACTAAAATGAGTAAAAAAAGAGCAAATAATCGCTGTAAGGGGTTCATTTTTTACTGTGGTAGCGATTTTCTCTTTTTGTACTATAGAGGGCTCATTTTTTTTTAACCCCATTATGTTACTGGCCGATTAATCGATTATGAAAATAGTAATCGATTAATTTCAAAAATCGATTAGTTGTTTTGGCCCTACTTTTAGCATTTGATTTCTGAGTGTATAGACTTTTCATAACAAAAAATTCATCCCATTTCTTTACATTTTTTCATGACTGTTGTCAAAAATTTGCATTGATTTGACCCCACTAAGTATTAGAAAATTGAATGTTCTTATAACAAAAAAAATGTAATTAATGACTAGTGTATACCCAGCTTTAGTATTGGAGCTTAAAGTGTTACTAAACCCACAACATTAAAATCAGTGTGTATATGCAGTAAAGCATTATTTTTAAAAATATATACCAATAATGGCGCCCTGTGGGAATGAGAACATATAACAAACCGCTCCCCCTTTTAAAAGTGAACAAATCACTAAACTGTGTAAACTATTGGAATAAAGGATTTGGCGCTCTACATGTTCATAAAAAAACTTTGCACAAAGAATAAATATACAATGCATCAAACCTAAGTGTGCACACTAATAAAATAAATTGTCATAATAGCAAACAAAAAGTCCATAAGTGATAACGAACACCTAAACTAAATGCTCGGAGATTAAACTTCTAGTTCTTCAATCACGGGTGCTCAGTATGAAGATGGCCACTCACTAGAGATGTTTGACCCCTTTTTACAGGACGGTCAAAAAACGATTTTGGAACACCAGATTTGTTCCGCTAATAGCGTAAATCCACTCCAATGGCCACTCACAATGGAACTAGGATGTAAAAAATGACTCCACAGGAGACACGGATAAAAGTCTCATAGTGTAGTAATTTTTTATAAAGTTAAATAAAACCGCAGCAGTAATAGCAGTTACACTCACATGTTGAAGGGTCTGGCCTGGCACTAGGTGTAATCAGCGTGTGTGAGTCAGCTTATCCCCTGGGGATGGCGTGCGTTTCACGTCTCGCTTCGAAGGGCAAAACCTAGTATGGGTTATCAAGTTAGGATCCGGAAGTGACAGATCATCCGCTCCGACATATGTTTTGCCATGATAGGAGTCTTCAGGAAGTGACGTAACACCGCTTCCTGCTTGCTTTTATGTGTTTGGAAAGGCTGCTATTGGTGAGGCTCCTCCAAAATGGAGGAGAGGGCGAAAATGTGATACAGAATCTGCCTCTAGGGAGCGCCAAAGCATACACGCTGCCCACACCGCACATTTACCCACTTCAGCCTCGGAAGAATTGGCTGCCCAATGAACGGGCCATTTTTTGCGATTCGGCACTGCGTTGCTTTAACTGACATTTGCGCGGCCATGCGACGTTGCACCCAAACAAAATTGATGTCCTTTTTCCCCCACAAATGTCTTTCTTTTGGTGGTATTTGATTACCTCTGCAGTTTTTATTTTTTGCGCTATAAACAAAAAAGAGCGACAATTTTGAAAAAAGCTATTTCTCTTTCGTTCACTGACTGACACAGCTCCTTTACTTTAGACCATCGGGTTGTTACGCCACCTTCAGTAGAGGACTAGGCAGAACATGTTAACATGTACAAAAAACAGAACTTTCTAGTTCCGCCCAAGGGGCGGTCCCTTCAGTAACAACCCCCAAGCCTGCACCTTGCAGCCTCAGTTTTTTTCTGCCTAGTGAAGGACCTAGGAACCCTGTGGGCCCATCGGTCCATGGATTTTTTCTGCAGAAATTTGCCTTTTGCGCAAGATTAGGATCCTGAGATCTGCTATCAACAGCCGGCTGGGTGACAGGCTGGATAACCTTATCCTTGTAGTCTCTCAAGTCTGGCCAGCGAGTGTGTGCAGGCCAGAGCTCCGCGCTGGGTCGGCCACGACATGCCCCTCCGGCTCCAGGGGCGGCCGGTGAGCGTAATGCGCCAGGGCACACATATGACCGGGCTACTGATGTCTGCGTCAGTGTGCCGGGCCAGCAGCCACCCCGTACTGATCGGAGAGTGGGTCTGTGGTGGAATGTCCCCAGCTCGTCCGGAATGGTAAGTACAGCTCTCCCTGTCTTGGTGGGGCTGAGCAGCTGGGTATTCCCTGGGAGGTCGATTCGGGGGTCCCTCTCCTCCCTCTCTAATCTCCTGTCCCTATCTCCCCCCCCCCATTGGGGATGCTGCATGGGCTGCTGAGCGGTGTGTGTGCCACATGGACAGGGGTTCCCCGGGGGGGCTCTCACCTTGGGTGGGGGGCTGCACTGGATGGCTGTCTGTTGTCTCTCCCTTGGGTGTCTGGAGGTCTACAATGCTGATCGCTGTAGCACGGTCTGCCGCCATTTTCTCTGCCTGTTTTCACAGTTTTTTTCTCTGCATACAGTTGTTTGGCGGCCATCTTTGGTGTGCCCAGGGAGAAGCATGGTCAGGAACCATTTTCTTGTAGTTGGGCGGCCATTTTTCCTGTGATTATGTCCTTTATACTGGACACTCAGCAGCCATTTTGTTGTAGCCTAGCACGTTTTCTATGCTCAGCGCTGATCCACGAGACTCAGAATGGTGCGGTTTCCTCTCACAGACACCTGGGAGTTGACACAGGCACACCTAGCTGGACGGCACAGAACTCGGTCAGGGTGGGGAGTCCTGCGGTGGGGGCCCCTCGGCTTTCAGCAGTTAGGGTGGGATCATTCACTGTCCTAAGTCCCCAACAGGCGGCAGACAGGGTGGGTCAGCATGGCTTCAGAAACTGGTCTTTCTTCCCCGAAATCCAGGCAATTGCAACCGGTTCGCCTGCAGACAGTGCAGTGCCTCTGGACGCTTTGTCGACGGTCCTTAACTCGTTCGTAGCCAAGATGGAGGCAGTGCGTGGGTACAAAGGTGGTAAAAAGCGGCCTCCACCCCCCCTGTCCTCCGGGGAGAGCTCTGACGCAGACTTTGGGCCCCGCTGAGGCTGGTGACCCCTGTTCTGTTTCAGATGACACTGACCAGGACCCGATCGGACAGTGAGGATGAGTCCCCGTCCGGGTCCGCGCGCGACAAAGCAATAGTTGGAGCACTTATCACAGCTGTGCGTGATACCCTGAAGATTCAGAATACAGCAGATTCCTCTGCTGAAGTAGTGGTCCCTTTTGGGTCCCATAAGCCAGCCCGTACACCTAAAGTGTTTCCGTATCTGACTTATTTCGATAAGTTCATATACAAGGAATGGGGGCGACCGCAACGGAGCTTTTCGGTCCCAAATTATATGGCGGTGCGTTACACCTTTGAGGAGAGCCTTAAGAAATGGTCGGCTCCTCCGGTCCTGGACCCCCCTGTATCCAGGTTAAATAAGGTAACCACGATCCCGGTAGAGGGGACTCCTGCCTTGAAGGACCCCACGGACAGGAAGGCAGAGGCAGTGGCCCATTCCTTATTTACGGTTGTGGGGGTCAGCGATGCGACCAATACTGGCCTCCGCGCTTGTGTCACAGACACTGACCGAGTGGGCAAAACCTTTGCACCGCGAATTGGGGGAACAGGCTTCTCCTGTCTGCGTGGAACTAGCAGACCAGTTAGTGCAAGGCCTTAAGTACGTTTGTGACGCGGCCCTGGATACCCTCCCTCTGTTATCCAGGGCTTCTGTGTCAGCGGTGGTGCTGAGGCGCCTGATTTGGCTAAAATGCTGGTCTGCGGACGAGGCATCTAAAAAAGCCTTGACGGATCTACCCTTCCTTGGCGAATGGCTCTTTTGAGCCTCATTGGATGACATCATTAAGGATGCCACCGGTGGGAAGAGTACCTTACTCCCGCAGACCAGGAAGGCTAAGGAGCCACGCCGTAGGCAAGGGCCCTCTTTTTCCGCTCACAAACTACTTTTTCGTCCCGGGGCTTCGGCTAAACGTCCCCAGCCCGACAGGATGACCTCTGAGGGACAAAAGCATCCCTGGAACCACAAGCCTGCAAGCAAAAGCGCTACCGCATAAAGGTTTGCCCCCGCCCGCCACACAGGTGGCTGGTTGATTTCGGGAGTTTGCAGCCTGGTGGGCCTCTCGGCTGTCCGACCAATGGGTCTGCGAACTGATTTCCTCTAGCTACAAGATAGAGTTCCTCTCTTGGCCACCAAACAGATTCTTCTCCTCCAGCATACCCGTGCTCCCGGCTCGCCGGGAGGCCCTCATGGGAGCGGTAAGGGACTTGCTGAGTCACGGGGTGATAGTACCTGTTCCGGAGCCAGAAAAATTCCAGGGGTTCTACTCCAATCTGTTTGGACGTACCCCTTCCTTTTTGGGAACTACAATCTTGGACCTAAAAGCCCTCAATTGCTTCGTGAAAGTACAGAGGTTCAGAATGGAATCAGTTCGCTCGGTAGTCGCTGCACTCCATCAAGGGGACTTGCTGGCATCCTTGGACATCCAGGATGCGTACCTGCACATACCCATATCCCCTTGGCATCAGAAGTTTCTGCGATTTGCAGTTGGGGACACCCACTACCAGTTCGTGGCTCTCCCTTTTGGATTGGCATCAGCCCCCCCAAGTCTTTACCAAGGTATTGGCTCCAGTTCTGGTGTTGCTGCGACAACGCGGGATCGCGATCATAGGCTACCTAGACGATCTCCTCCTGAGAGCATCTTCTGCCTCAGAATTAAAAAAAAAGGATGTGGCGATCACCATGCAGAGGGGGAAAATCGTGCTGACCCGTGACCAAACACTATGACAGTGATGAAATGAAATGACCAAAAGAACATAAGATCTACTAAATAAACAATAAAATCAAATGTATACAAAAGAGATTAAATGATGTGCTGTGATCTATGTCAAATAAGTATAGTCCATATATTGTAAATTAGTCCATCACAAAGATCCTTAAATAAATCCTTATAAGTGACACCAGTGCTCCGTGAAAATTCATATAAATTGTGTCCGCATACATCTGTGACTTTCCACCGCCAAATAGCAGGATTTCTCCTTACCAGCTGTATATGCCCCCCCTGACAGAGGGTCAATTTAGGCAGAAATCAAAAAGTATCTCCCACGAATCACCGCAGAACACAACACATAGGATTCCTAGGATGGCGTCCTCCGATTTCCAGCAATGGGCACATGAATATAAAAAAAATGGAACACACTCCACATAGTGCGTTAAACTTTCTAAAATGTATTCCATTAAAATAAAGATACACTTACAATTGTGCAGTTCAAAAATTCGCCTGTATTACGTCTGGTGTGCCGGCCGTAGCACATTCAACAGACACCCGTCCTTGTCGGAAGTGATAGAGGTGACGTCAGTGCGTCGCTCCGCCCTACGTCCGTTTCGTAAAACCTTACAAAACAAATCACTGGTCATTAGACCAGCTGATAAGGGGGGTGGTATAGTGGTTTTAGATCGCTGTGATTACACGTCAGAATTCAATCGGATTGTCGGGGATAGTGAGACCTACACTCCCCTAAACAGGGACCCCACTATTAGGTACAAGAAAGAACTAGAGACTATCGTGGACAAAGGTTCCCGTATAGGTATCCTTACTAAGGAGAAATTGTTCTTGGTGCCTGCTGCTCCCCGCATCCCAATTATCTACTACCTCCCCAAAATCCATAAGAGTCTTATTTGCCCCACGGGACGTCCCATTGTGAGTGGGATAGAATAGATTCGATCACGTCCCGGGTGGGCAAATATATTGATCACTATCTCCAACCGTTGGTGAGGAAGATCCCCTCCTACATCAAGGACACCAAACAGGTGATCAATTTGCTAACAGGACTCACACCAAAAAATGGTCTTTGGATGGTAACAGCGGATGTAACTTCGCTATATACCATCATTCCCCATAGGTTGGGGTTGGAGGCAGTGAAATTATATCTAACAAGGGATTCTGGATTACCAACAACTCAGACCGATTTCATCATGGAATTATTGAGTTATGCCGCCACACATAACTATTTCCTGCTTGACCAACAATTCTACCGTCAGGATAGAGGTGTGGCGATGGGGGCTAAATACGCCCCGAGTCTGGCCAATCTGGTCATGGCCAAGGGGGAGGAGGACGTCATCGATGCCCCCAGGAGGCCGGAACTGGCCCTGTGGGCTCTCTACATTGATGACGTCCTCCTCCTATGGTATGGCACAGAGTTGGACCTGTTGAGCTTTATGGCATCCCTCAATGATAACGAAAGGGGTATTAAATTTAATTTTGAAGCCAGTACGGAGCAGATTAACTTTCTGGATTTAACAATCAGGGTGGAAGATGGCAGATTCGTGACATCAACTTATTTCAAGGCAACGGATCGTAACTCATACATTGCCTTGGACAGTTGCCATCACGAACCTTGGCTGAAGGCTGTCCCTCGGGGGCAGTTCACACGTGTTAGACGCAACTGCACTAGGGTTGACACTTTTGACACGCAGGCGTCTATGATGTCAGCCAGATTTGTTGAAAAGGGTTATGACTCTCGAGTATTGGCCCAGACGGTAAAGGAAATCAGAGAGATGGATAGGTCTCTACTTTTGGTGAATAAACCACCCCAAGCGGGGACTAAAAAGATTTCCATGCCTTTTATCACAACGTACTCTTTACAGCATCGACAGGTGAAACAACTGATACAGAAACACTGGCACATTTTAGAAAGCGATCAAGTTTTGAAAGATATACTGCCGGCGAAACCCCAAATCATTTTTAAGGGGGTCTCTTCGCTCGGCAATAAGATTGCCCCCAGTGTCTCTGATCCCCCGAAATCTAATAGTTTTCTTTCAAAACCTTACGGGGTACTATCGCTGTAAGACCTGTCGAGTTTGCTTTATGAATAGGTGCAAAGACAGAAAGATCTGTAACTTTATGTCTACTAGCACTTCTAGGGCGTTTGTAGTAGAACCGTTTATTACCTGTGCCACAGAGGGAGTGGTCTACCTTATTCAATGCCCATGTGGGTTACAATACGTGGGGAGGACTAAAAGGGCTCTAAAAGTAAGACTGAATGAGCACATTAGTAATATTAAAGCAGGGTTTCCCAAACATTCGGTCTCTCGACATTACGATGAAGTACATCAGAGAGATCCGTCTAATACTCTTTATATGGGAATAGATAAGTACAAACCCCATTGGAGGGGGAGCTCACTAGTGCGGGAGATCTCCAAACAAGAAATGTCTTGGATACATAAACTAAAGACATACGTCCCCTTTGGGTTAAACGTTGACACAGACGTCAACGCATTTATTAACAACTCTTGAATGTATAGACATTGATTCACTAGTTGGACCATGATCACATATTAAGTTATTTTATTATTTGTATTACATTCATTTTCGGTTTATGCTTATAGTATGGTTTAGGTTTTTAAATATGGTACTATCACAATCATGTGTGCGTTATGTAATTTTCATACGATACACCACTTGGTGCTGCGGTGCACTAATCATGCCTCGTTTGTGGGTTTTTCACACATCCACGGACTATTAGTTAATGTCATCACTTAGGAACAATTTAGTTATAGTATTATTGGGCACCTCTTAATTAATTTTAGTAATTAGGTTTTTTATAGAATGTGTTAGTTCCCATTTCATATCACATTTTTTTTGTTTAAAGTAGGTGTCTATACGTTACTATGTGGTCTATCATGACAGCATAGATGTAACTGATGTCCTTATTTCCCCCTCTCAGCATTAACGCTGGGATTGGGTTTATAAAGCTCTGGCCCTCTTTTTTTCGCTCCTTTTTGGTGCTTTGTTACTTTATTAATGGAACACATGCTCTTTATGGAATTCTTAAATTAGGGTTTAGAATTATTGATTCCCATCGAATATTTGAGACATTTATCTTTGGGTTTCAGTTTAAATATTTTTAATCTTTGATAAGCTATATGTAGGAGACATAGGACTCCGTCGAAAATATGCAATTTTTGGTTTTCCGTGAATCTGGACTGGCACTTTTTAGTGCCTATCCATTCATGAGGAGATCTATTTGCATATTGTCCACTAGGGGTCACTCTTGTGGCGGCTGGAGAGTGTCACCTACATCCACATTGACCGGACTTCCGGTCCAATTATTGGGCCTGGGTTGTTTTGATCACTGTGGTCAAGTGTAATTTTTTAATATATTTTTAATATATGTTTTGAGATGTATCTTCGTGCTCTCCCTGTAAGCCAGGCAATTTATCCCTGAATTGCTGGCGAAGCAGTTAGAGCGGGTCAGTAATACATGAACTTGTACATATTTGGGTCATGGACCGACACTTTTAGCAAGTTCGTCTCTGTCTCTTGGGAACGTTCTGATAAGGGTCCACTAGGTGTCACTCTAGTTGTGATGCTGAGTGGCCCCTATTCTTTTATTTGATCGGATTTCCGGTCCAACTGACCACTGGGCCGGACCAGATTAAGCAGTATGGACAGATTGTATAAATATATGCCAAGCTCTCATATGAGTTTATGTGCGCATCAGATCACACACATAACCCAATATGGGATTCGATCCACAATAGCGCTGGGGATGCCTTTGTATGAAGGTGGAGACTCTGGATGTGTCATGCGCTCCCCAGTAGCCTAGCTAATTAGGATAATGTATGCGGCCAGCGTTCACATTTAGTGACGCTTAGAGAGGCTGCGCATGTCCGGTGGATGGTGCGGATCCAAGACGAGGCTTGGTTGCTCTGCAGTATAAATGGAGGTGACGCAGTGCGCCGCCCGTGCCCCTGGAAGAAGTAAGGTTTTACGAAACGGACGTAGGGCGGAGCGACGCACTGACGTCACCTCTATCACTTCCGACAAGGACGGGTGTCTGTTGAATGTGCTACGGCCGGCACACCAGACGTAATACAGGCGAATTTTTGAACTGCACAATTGTAAGTGTATCTTTATTTTAATGGAATACATTTTAGAAAGTTTAACGCACTATGTGGAGTGTGTTCCATCTTTTTTATATTCATGTGCCCATTGATGGAAATCGGAGGACGCCATCCTAGGAATCCTATGTGTTGTGTGCTGCGGTGATTCGTGGGAGATACTTTTTGATTTCTGCCTAAATTGACCCTCTGTCAGGGGGGGCATATACAGCTGGTAAGGAGAAATCCTGTTATTTGGTGGTGGAAAGTCACAGATGTATGCGGACACAATTTATATGAATTTTCACGGAGCACTGGTGTCACTTATAAGGATTTATTTAAGGATCTTTGTGATGGACTAATTTACAATATATGGACTATACTTATTTGATATAGATCACAGCACATCATTTAATCTCTTTTGTATACATTTGATTTTATTGTTTATTTAGTAGATCTTATGTTCTTTTGGTCATTTCATTTCATCACTGTCATAGTGTTTGGTCACGGGTCAGCGCGATTTTCCCCCAATTTTTTCTAATTTCACCTTGTATGGTAGTTCACAATTTAAATCGCAGCTCCGAATATACACTAAGCTATTAGATTGAGCATCTGGGGCTTTTCTCTCAAATTAGCTTGTTTAGCGCAGTTTTATTCCTTTTTCTCGATCACCATGCAGACCCTGCAGGATTTTGGGTGGCTGTTGAACCTAAAAAAGTCGGTGCTCTTACCGACTAAGCGTTTGGAGTCCCTGGCCTTACTGCTGGACTCTTTGTAAGCGAGTGTTTCTCCCTCCGGACAAGCTACAGACTCTCAGAGCCGCGGTAAACCTGTTGGTGAACCGCAGGTGGTCGTCGCTACGCTTCTGAATGCAAGTCCTGGGGCTCATGGTGGCCTCCTTTTGCGGCAGTAGCGTATGCTCAGTTCAGTTTCACACCAGAGTCTTGCAGAAGGAGAGCTTGACAAAATGGGACAAATCTCCGTTATCCCTGGATCGGCGGATTCAGGTGAGCCAGTCGGTCAGGGATTCCCTGCTCTGGTGGCTGAGATCCCCGTCACTTCAGTCTGGAAAGTCATTCCTACCTCTACATTGGACAGTGATCACTACGGACGCCAGCCTGTCCGGCTGGGGTGGAGTACTGGGAGTACAGTCGTCCCAGGGCCTCTGGTCGGAGGAGGAATCCAAGTTGCCGATTGTGACAGGGTGGTCACTTTGGACACAGGGTGAGCCAGGAAATAATGGACATTAAGAAATATATCTTGGACTACCTAAAATGGGTCTGTAATATTTATCCACCATATTCCCAAGGATATTTGTAAAGGGCTATTTACTGATTCTGAACCCAACAGGTTAATTGAGAGATACTGAGGTGTTCAGCCTCAATCACCTGTCTGCCTAGTGTAATGCTAATCCCAGCTTCTAAAAGACCTGTTCATTGTTTGTGGTGATGTGGATTGGGGAAATTAAGTCTGTCCTTGTGTGTATTGTAAAGTAACAGACAGTCTGGTGAATATAAAGGTCATGCATAGTTATTTAAACATAAGGGGATTAGAACCTGTTGTCTCCTAACAGGTGTCAAAATAATGTGTATTGGGTCTTGTTATGTTGTGGGTGGAGCTGGACCATTGTTCATTTTAGATTAATGCAGTATTGGATGTGTATAAAGGTTACAATGTTTTTGGCAATAAAGTCAGTCTAGCCAGAGAAAGATACAGAGTGTGTCTCGTTCTTTCAGAAGGATTAATTCCTATGGGAAGTGGTCGTCTGGCTGTGGAGGATCGACAGTGAATTTGTGTCCAGGAGAGGGAAGAGATCTAAACGGCGTTCCCCCCCCCCTTTCATATTAGGGGTGCCGTTATACCGATCAATGTGCTGGAGCTAAGTGCGATCAGGCTATGCCTCTCTACATGGTCAATGAGACTTTGAGGACGTCCGATCAGGATCCAGTCCGACAACGCCATGGCAGTGGCATATGTCAATCGGCAAGGAGGAACAAGAAGCTCGGCCGCCGCACGGGAGGTCGCTTACATCCTTCGGTGGGCAGAGCGACATGTACCGGCCCTGTCAGCCATTTACATCCCGGGAGTGGAGAACTGGCAGGCAGACTACTTTTTTTTTTTTTTTTTTTTTTTCCAGAAAAAAAAAACAAAGTTTATTGATTCAAGTTTGACACTTACAGTCCAAAGTACCATAATCACTTCAAATACAGTCAACATGGCCGTACTACTTACAATACAAGCAATGAATTTTAAACACAATTGTCACCATCCTGAGTATTCATACTGCCATGAGCGGCCACCGCACCTCCCCTAAGACCCTGTCTGTGCCCGGACAATCTGCCCATTATACTCCCGTGCCTACGCACTTAAGTAGCATATCAACCCACATTTAGTCTCAAAAGTCTGTCCATAATTAGGTCGTCCGGAGCTAGCCCCGGTGTTCCCAACCACAGGTCCCATAATTTTTCAAACTTTCCAGAGCATCCCCTATGTTGGTATATAACCTTTTCCATTCTCAGTGCGTTACCAAGTGCATTAATCCATTCCTTGACTGTGGGGGGTGATTCAGACTTCCAATGTTGCATAATCATTTTGCGGGCCATGAAAAGGGCCCTAGTGAGGGCTTCCCTAATATGGGGTTCCCATTCCAGCTCATCTAGCAGATTCAGAAGACATTGTTTCGGATCTAATGGGACTGACACCTGGAATACTGTGTTCAGCGTGTCTATCACCCCCTTCCAATAGGTATGCAACTTGGGGCAGCGTCAGAGCATGTGTATCAGGTCCCCATGGTTTTTTACATCTCGTACAGGTCGGTGCGGGCAGCAGTCCCATACCATGTAGTCTGTGAGGCGTGTAGTATACTCTCAGGAGTGTATATAGTTGCGTCAGCCGCTGTGTCACATTGAGGGAGCATACGGTAACCGACTGCAGGGCCTCCTCCCACTGATCCTCATCCAAGGGTCCTACATCCGTTTCCCATTTCCCTTGAACAGTCAGGGGGTGTTTTGTGAGAAATTTACAAAGCAGCGTGCTGTAGCTCTGGGAAATGAAGCCCTTAGACATCTCTGCACCCCTAAGCTGCAAGAGAAGTGGAGGGGAATCTACGTGCCACTCTGATACTCTTGACTGAGCTGTAAATGCATGCCGAAGCTGCAGATAGTAGAAAAGCATGTTCGCAGGCAAATGATATGCCTCCCTTAAAGTCTCAAAGGGCAGTAACTTGCCATTCCCAATAATTTGTGTCAGGTAGCAGACTCCATACCTCTTCCACCTGTCCCCATGCTGTAATTTGGCTAGCTCGGGATAGGAATCATTTGCCCAGATAGGGCTGAACTCTGTAATACCTGAGGCCCCCTGTAGATATTTAGTTTTATTCCATATCTTCTGTATTAGACTGTACGTAGGGAAGCTTTTGTGAGGCCTTCCAAAAGCTAGGGCCTCAAGCGCTGTCGGAACCGACTTTCCCCCCACTGTCCAAAGCATAATATGTTCAGAGGCGCCATGGCTTCTACCCGCCGTGTCACCCTCCAAAACCATGGTACCTATCAGATGCTGCAATTGCGACGCCAGATAGTACAACCACGGATTTGGCAAAGGAAGGCCACCTTCACCCTTGGGGCGTTGCAAGTGCTCTAATTTTATCCTGGGGGGGGGCGATTTTTCCAGATCAGTTCGCGAAATATGGTATTCACTATTCTGAAGATCTTCAGTGGGATCACTACCGGGGAATTGTGGAGCATGTACAGCAGTTGAGGCAGAGGAATCATTTTAATTAGATTCACTCTGCCCGCAACCGACATACAGAGTGTTCCACGTTTTAACCCGAGATCGGAATCTGGCCAGCAGCGGGGAGATATTGAGCTGACTGTATTCCCTGATATGCGGCGTCACTTGTATCCCCAAATATTTGAAGTAGGTGGCTACAGGAATACCCCCCACCCGGTCTCCATGATGTAACAGGACATCATCCAGTGGCATTAAGGCGGACTTGGTCCAATTTATTTTAAGGCCCGAGAACTCCCCAAACCGAGCCACCGTCTCCATCGTCTCGCTCAGGGATTGCTCTGTATCACCCAGCAGAATCATTGTATCGTCTGCATAAAGCATCACTTTCTCCTGTCTTTCCCCATAGCAGAAGCCAGTGATACCTCTATGGTCTCTAATCCGAATCGCCAATGGTTCTATAGCCAAGGCAAACAGCAGGGGGGACAAAGGACACCCCTGCCGCGTACCCCGGCCCAGAGCAAAGGCCGGCGACACTCTCCCCGCCTCTCTAATAACCGCCTGGGGGCAGTGGTACAGCAAACGCACCCAAGAAATGAACACCTCCCCAAAACCAAATCGCCTCAACACCTCCCAAAGGTACGGCCACTCAACGCTATCAAAAGCTTTCATAGCGTCAAGCGACAGCAGAGCTCTCTTACCCATGTTATCAGCCTGGGATTGCATATTAAGAAATAGTCTCCTGAGGTTTATTGCCGTGGATTTGTTGGGCATAAATCCCGCCTGATCTGGGTGTATGACAGAGGTAATCACTTTGTTTAGCCTGAGGGCCAGTACCTTCGCCAAGATCTTTATATCTGTTTGTAATAGCGAAATCGGCCTATACGAGGCCGGGTCCACTGGGTCCTTTCCTGGTTTGAGGATCAACACAATATGTGCCTTTGCCATAGAGGGCGGGAGGACGTCAGACTCCCTTGCAGCATTAAAGACCCCCAACAGCTTAGGCAACAGGACCCCTGAGTACTGTCTGTAAATCTCCATGGGGATTCTATCCCCCCCTGGAGCCTTACCGTTAGGGAAGGCCGCCACCTGCATCTCCTCCAAACTCAGTGGAGAATCTAACTCCATGCTCCGAGTAGGGGAGAGACGCGGGAACATAATTTCGTCCAGGTAGCCAGACAGCTCCCCCGAGCTATACTCCGAGGCTGGGCGATACAGTGATTCATAGAAGTCTGCCAATGTCTTTATTATGAGATCAGGGGAGTTAACTAGTCACCCCTCCGTGGTTCGCAGGGTACCAATAACCAGGGATTTCTGTTCTGAATTAGCTATCCTAGCCAAGAGACGGCCCGTCGTCTCCCCCTCCTCAAAAAATGCTGTTTTGGTAAAAAACCTCTTTTTTTCCGCCGAAGAGGCGAGCAGGTGCTCATACGCAGATTGAGCCGACTGCCACGCCCCCTTAGCCGAGTCAGTGGGATCCTGCACGTACTGAGCCTCCAGAGAATGGACTTGTATCTCCAGAGCTTCCCTGAAGGCCTCAGAGCGCCTCTTGACCTTATTGACCTCATTGCTAAGTAAACGTCGAAGGTAAACTTTAAATGCCTCCCATTCAGCAAGGAGAGACCCTGGATCAGGCTGGTCGGAGAAAAACCTCTGAACGCTCCCCTCTAGTTCCTCTGGGGCAGTAAATAGCTTAAGCCAAAAGGCGTTAAATTTCCAGGGTGCTCTGGAGAGTGTAGATAAATGAGTCACCGTAAGACCGATCACCATGTAAGAGTGATCAGAAACACATCTAGGTTTGTATGAGACCTCCGAAACCGAGGGGAGCATCACAGGGCTACCCACCGCCAAGTCTATTCTAGATAGTGACCCATGGGACTTAGAGAAACAAGAAAATTGTTTAACTGTAGGGTTTCGGTGCCTCCATATGTCTAGCCAGCCCACCTCCTGAAACAGTCTAGCCAGAGCAGTAGGCCTACAAGAGCTCGCCCCCGGTACCGGATGTTTGTCCATCCCCGGATCCAACCAGCTGTTAAAGTCTCCCACCAGAAGCATCGGGAGCTCCGGCCTACCCCCCAAAAACTCCAGGAGAAGCCGCAGCACCCGAGCATCAAACGGGGGACGTATGTAAACACAGGCCAATATACAGTTCAAAATACCAATGCGACAATGTAAAAACACAAACCTGCCCTCAGAATCAACCCTAGAGGCATACTCCTGGTAGTCCAGGGACCTGTGCACCACCACGCTCACCCCCCGGGAGAAGGAGGTGTGAGTGGAGTGGTACGCCCAGCCCACCCAGGAGTATTTCATACATCCTTTAGTGTCAGGTGTCAGATGCGTTTCCTGAAAACATAAGATAGCAGGGTAAAACTTTTTCATATAAGTAAACACCATAGTTCGCTTAAGGGGGGAGTTCAGGCCCCTAACATTCCAGGAGATCAAGGGGATACCCTCCATTGCAGAGGCAGAAATAGTGACAGTGTGGGGCCCTTGGGCACCCCCAGCTCGGACTGTTCCAGTGAGTCAAAGTTAGTGGGGCGATGAAGAACTACGGTAGCAACAAAACGATAGGTGACCAGAAAAAAGTACATCTTTGGACTGTAAGGCAGCGTACACTGTAGAACACAACAAGGCACAACGGTGCCAACAAACAGTAGAGCAGTTGTTGATAGGTAGTCCCCAGTCCGGTGAAGAATCCTCTCAGTAGGAAGCGCCTGGACGGGGCTGAAATATACAGTCAGCCACAGTAACATTGCCAACAGGGCAACTCCTGGTACCGCAACCCAGCCCAACAGTGGGCTAACGGAAGGTCGACGTATTTCTACTAGATTCAAAATTAAACCTAAGTTGAATTCACAGTTCTTGTCCTAGCACATTTGGAAATTAAATTTTTCCCCCCCCGGCACAAGAAGAGGAACCTGATAAGATAAAAGGGTGTCCTCGAAGCCAGAACAGCATCCCATCAATGCAAGGAGATCAACAATCCAGGTATAAATGCACAGTTTGTGTTACACGAGTTGTCAGGGTCAGTCTCCTCCAGCATCCACCCTGCGACGACGTAAGGCCTGCTCATTGTGATCCAGCCAGGCCGCCGCGTCCCTGGCCGACTCAAAGAACTGCGCCTGGCCATCTGCCGTCACTCGCAGTTTAGCTGGGTAGAGCATGGCATATGGCAGTTGCAGGGCTCTCAGGCGTTTCTTTACGTCACCAAATTTTGCTCTACTCCTCTGCACCTCAGCAGAGAAATCGGGGTAGAATGACACTCTGACTCCATTAAATGTGACATTGCCCCGCTCCCGCGCGCAGCGAAGAACTGTCTCTCTGTCCCGGTAATGTAGGAGCTTGGCCAGCATTGAACAGGGAGGGGCCCCCTGTGGGGGGGGGGGGGGGCGGCCCGGCACTCTATGAGCTCGTTCCACTGTAAAAAATGGGGAAAAAGCTTCCCTGCCAAACACCTCGGTAAGTCAGTTCTCCACAAACATGGTGGGGTCTCTGCCCTCTGATTTCTCTGGAAGACCGAAAATACGGATGTTGTTCCTGCGCAAACGATTTTCTGTGTCCTCTGCTCTGTTAAATGTGTCTTGGGCCATACGGTGTGCTGCCCTGGCCTCACTTGCTAATGGGGGTAACTTGTCCTCTAGAACGCTCACTCTGCTCTCCACAGCTGTCGCCCTTTCCCTGACCTTTTGAAGATCTTGCCTAAGAAGGGACACCTCTTCCCTCAGGCCCCCAAACTGTGCCTTCATGTCAGCATTGCCCATCTGCACAGCCCTCAGTATGTCTGCTAATGTAGGCTCTGGTGTGTCTTCCGAAGGGGGGGGAGGAGGGGGGCTGAACAGCATCAGCCTCAGAGCGGTGGGGGGTGTCCTCCATATCATGGCCCCAGTCTGCCTGCGTGGCCTGGTTTCCTCCATCCCCATCCTCCACTGTCCCCCCAACGTCAGAAAGTACAGGGCCCTGTACCTTGTGGGTGTAGTAGAGCATGTCCCTCGTCTGAGCCTTTGGAGCTTTCCTACTGCCAACTTCCTTAAGCTTTTCTGTCAGCCGCGATGAGCGCTGTGCTGCGGCGGCGCCATCTTGGGAGTCCGGTCCCGCCATCTCCAGCATACCGCAACGGGTCTTCCCCCGTGTACAGAGGGCCGGCGGTGGGTCCGGGCAGTGCAGGGGTTCGGTAGCCAGCTGGGGAGCCGAAGAGAGCAGGGTCAGAGATGCCGGGGTAGGATCAATGGACGGATCAGGCAGGAGCTGTGAGAAGTGCGTCCTCTCACATGTCGGTCTTGGCCACGCCCCCCCGGCAGGCAGACTACTTAAGTCGCCAGATGCTGGACCCAGGAGAATGGGCGCTGCATCCGGATGTGTTCAGGCTACTGTGCATGCGATGGGGCACACCAGACGTGGATCTCCTGGCCTCCCGTCTCAATAGGAAGGTGCAAAGGTTCGTGTCCAGGACAAGAGATCCTTGGGCTGATGCGTCAGACGCGCAGGTGACTACGTGGGATCTGTACCAACTGATCTATGCTTTTTCTCCGCTCAAGCTACTACCACGTCTGCTCCGCAGAGTGGAGGCCGAGGGGATTCCAGTAACTCTGATTGCCCCAGATTGGCCTCAGCGTCCCTGGTACGCAGACCTAGTGCGCCTGGTGGCGGACGCCCCCTGGCGTCTGCCGTTACAAGAGGACCTTTTGTCTCAAGGTCCGATTCTCCATCCTGCTTTACCATCGCTGGGTTTAACGGCATGGCTGTTGAGAGCCAGGTGCTAAGGAACCGGGGCCTATCGGACTTGGTGATTTCAACTATGTTGAGAGCACAGAAATGTTCTTCTCGGAAGATATATCATCGTACCTGGAAGGCCTACATCGCTATGTGTGAGGAGAAAGGATGGCATCCGCGCTCATATGCCGTATCTAGGGTCTTGCTGTTTCTGCAGCAAGGAGTTGACCAGAAATTGGCTTTAAGCACCATTAAAGGACAAATATCGGCCTTGGCTGTCTTTTATTTCAGCGACCCCTGGCGTCTCACTCTCTAGTGAACACCTTTGTTCAGGGGGTTCAGCATGTAGTTCCTCCCGGTGCGTCCACCGTTAACGCCGTGGCATCTGAACCTGGTGTTGGCGCTTCAGAAGCCGCCGTTTGAGAATATCAGAGATTCCCTTGTTGACTCTTTCCCAGAAAGTTGTCTTTCTTGTGGCCATTACATCGGCCAGGAGGGTTTCAGAACTGGCGGCTTTGTCTTGCAAGTCACCTTATCTGGTTATCCATAAGGATAAGGTGGTGTTGCGTCCGCAACCTTCTTTTCTGCCGAAGGTGGTTTCGGCGTTCCACATCAATGAAGACACTGTATTACCAACTCTGTGCCCTAGTCCGACACATCCTAAAAAGGTAGCCCTCCATTCCCTGGACGTGGTCCGAGCTTTAAGGGTATATTTGTCTGCCAGGGCTCCCTTTCGGAAGTCAGACTCTGTTTGTTTCGGTAGCTGGTCCGATAAAAGGCAAGGCGGTCTCGTCTGCCTCCATTTCCAGGTGGATCAGACAGATTGTGGTTCAGGCCTACGCCTTGAAGGGGCAGGTGCCCCCCTTTCCGGTCACGGCCCATTCCACCAGGGCAATTGGAACCTCTTGAGCTTTCCGACATCAAGCGTCTGTCGTTCAAGTGTGTAAAGCGGCGACTTGGTCGTCTGTTCATACTTTTACAAAATTCTACAAAGTAGATGTCAGTGCATGGGCTGATGCCTGTTTTGGCCACAAAGTTTTGCAGGCGGCCGTGGAATTTGCAATTGCACTTGATTTTTGTCAAGAACCACAGTTACTTTTCAGTCAATGCACTGTTGCATTGTTACCGCAAGTTCTGAGGCGGTTAGATAAGGTGGTGTCTCCCCTGTTAGGGAGCACTTCTGTTTTTGTGGGTGAAGTTTTTTTATGCTATTAACCACCCCTCGTTTTGACACTGCTTGGGGACGGCCCAATGGTCTAAAGTAAAGGAGCTGTGTCAGTCAGTGAACATAAGAGAAAATAGGATTTCTCTTATCGTCCATGGACTGACACAGCTCTAATACCCGAACGCGTGGGTATATGTCCCTGCTCGCAGGAGAAGATCTAGGCAGAATGTTAGAAACATACATTCTAGAAAAAAAACAGAGCTAAACAGCCACGCCCAGGGGGGCGGTCCCTCCAGACATAACCCTCCTACCTGCAGCTAGCAGCCTCAGTTTTTTTTCTGCCTAGCAGAAGAAGACGTGGCTCTCTCAGGAGCCAGTCTCCTGGAAGATTTTATTTTTATTCCTTTGGGAATTTTATTATTTTATTTTTGATACCTTCAATCAACTGTCTGCTAGGCAACAGGGTTGGGTACACTGGTATCCTCATAGTCTTCCCTGTCTGACCATCGAGCGTGCTGATCCTTGCCTTGTGCGTGAGACTCAATTCACGACATGCCCCATGACTCCAGGGGTGGCCGGGTGGCTTTTATGCTCTCGCGGTCCTCACAAGATTGAACAGTACCTGCTGTATCTTTTGCGGTGGACCGGGCCGACAGCTACTCAGTACTACTCTGTGATAGGTCTGTCTGAAACAAGCCAGTGGATCCCTATGGGACGGGTTAGTAGTTTGTCCTGCTTCAGGCGAGTACATGCTGGCTGTGTTTCTCTGTCTGGGGGGTTTCTCCCTGTCTCCCCCGTTATGCTGCTCTCTGCACCCTGTACTGGCGCTGTGCTGTGTGGGGGTACTTGGGGGTCACTCTGGCCTGGCGGGGGGCGCTCATGTCTGTGTGCTGGGGCTGTGTGGTGTGAGTGTTTGGAGAAGCCATTAGCTGGCATGGCTATTACTGTTTAAGCTGCGCTCGGCGGCCATCTTGCCGCGGATCAATGGCGCTGCTTACACGTGGCCGGCGGCCATTTTCTTGAAGCCGCTGCGCTTTCGGTTTTGGCCTCTATCGCCGCTGCTGCGACGCCGCGCTGCCTCACTCTCCTCACAGACTTCACTCGCGCTGGCAACGCGGTGACATACAGCAGAGCTGAGTGGTCCTTACAAGGGTTGGTGGGTCCTCTGGGTATCCCCTCCTCAGCACAGCCAGTGGGTGGACTGTATTATTCACTTTATAGTGTATAAGGTCTCAGAGGGTGGCAAATATGGAGTCTGGTTCACCTGCTTCCCCACTCTTGTCAGAGGCAACTGGCAGTGCTCCAGCACCTGCGGTCCCTATGGACCAGTTGTCGGCAGTCCTGGAAAAATTGCTTGTCAGGATGGAAGCAGTGTGCGAGCACAAGGGAGCTATAAAGCGCCCTCTCCCCACACAATCTCACACATGGGGAGTGCTCTGATTCAGATATGGGCCTAGCTGCTGCTGCTCAGGACCCTAGCTCTGAATATTTTTATGTTGACATTCCTTCTGAGGAAGACTCCAGTTCTGAGTCGGTAAATGACAGGGCGCTTGTAAGTGAACTCATTGATGCTGTGAGGGACACTCTCAAGCTGGATGCTGTGGCTGAGGTACCTCAGGCGGACACTTTCTCCTTTGGTTCTTTTCAAGCTTTTCTTTTACAGCTTCCTCACTGTTTCTTCACACACTGCGTCGGGAGCAGCATGGATGATAGTGTTACACAGTGCCCCCCTTCCCTCCCCCTGGTTGGTGCAGCATGGTGGGGGGCACTTTATTCATTTATTTCTATACTCCCTGTGAGCCTTCTGTGTGATGTCTCTGAGGCGTCAACAGGGCGTCTGCACCTGTGTTTTCCCGCCATTTCCTGGGGAACACTCTGAGCTCTGACAAGACAACGGTCTGTGGTTTCAGAGGTTACCTTTTACCTGCATGCTGCTTCGGCAGCACATTTAAGCGGGTTTGAATGATACAGAGAAGATTATGCGCCTCAGCGCCATAATTAAAATGTATCTTATAACTCTACACTGGATACATTCACAGTGTATGTATGTGTTTTTTTTTTTTTTTTGTTTAATATATTTTTTATTGAAAAGAGAGCATAGGTACAGTAATAAAATAGGATACAAGAATGATAATTCGTTGGGTTAGCTTACGAGAGTCAGTCAGGATCACAATAATGACATCTTGAGCAACCCAATCTTAAGAAAATTAACAACTTAAAAAAAAAAAAAAAAAAAAACAAGATAGAGAAGAGTGGGAGAAGGGGGAGAATAAGAGAAAGGCAAGGAGATGAGAGGAAGGAGGTGTAGAGTTGGGGAGGAGGGGTCAGGTAAGGGAGCTGGCACACTCGGCAACATTAATGAACACATTGCTATGGCATATAAGATAACTAAATCTTAAATGGAGGTTAAATCCTCCTGCTATAGTACAAGTAAGACAATGGGAGTAGCGGCAAGATTGTCTAGGAAGCAAGGGTAACCTCTGGGGTTGAAAGAATGATGTCTTTGTAGCATTGGGTAGAAAGAAATGAGGACCATGGGGCCCAGGTTAAGGTATATTGTTTAGTAGTGTCCCTTGCAACGTGAGTGAGTTCTTCCATGTGGCTTACTTCAGAGACCTTTTGTATCCAGGACTTTATGGTTGGAGTTGTAGGCTTACCCCAAAGGGAAGGGATGATGGCTTTAGCTGTATTAAGGAGGTGTGGAATAAGCGAGCGTTTGTATTTACCCACGGGTCTTGAGGTAGCGTGAAATAGCACTATCCACGGGTCCAAAGGTAATTTAACTTCGGTGACCTGGTAAATCAGGTCAATCACTGCAGACCAGTAAGGACGGATGAGGGGACAAAACCACCAAATGTGAGCGTGGGTGGCGTCCTGCCCACAGTTTCTCCAACATAGCGGGGAATTGACAGGGAACATGCGGTGGAGTTTGACAGGTGTATGGTGCCACCTAGTAAGGAGTTTAAAGTTAGATTCTGCCATGGAAGAAGCCAATGAGGAGACATGAGTGAGTTGGAGAACTTTGTCCTTTTTCTTGTCCGTGATGGCAGCACCTAGGTCGGTCTCCCATCTGGTCAGGTAGTTCGGGTACTTAGGACTTTGTAATTCGATAAGTGCTTTGTAAAACTGGGAGGTACAATGTAGAGGTCGACCGATATGGGTTTTTCTCTGGCCGATGCCGATGCCGATATTTAGAAATCGCTGTGGCCGATGGCCGATATATGATGCCGATTTTTTTGGGCCGATATGTTAGGCCGATGAAGGGGAAAAAAAAAAAACTAACAGTTGGACCCCTTTCACACTGGGGTGTTTTTCAGGCACTTTTGGGCTAAAAATAGCACCTGTAAAAATGGCTGCAAAACAGCTCCCCTGCAGTCTCAGTGTGAAAGCCTGAGTGCTTTCACACTGAGGCGGTGCGCTGGCAGGACGTTAAAAAAAAGTCCTGCAAGCAGCATCTTTGGAGCGGTGTATACCGCTCCTCCATCACTACTGCCTATTGAAATTAATGGGCACTGCTGCTGAAGCGCCTGCAAAGCGCTAATGCAGCGGTGCTACACGGGCGCATTTAACCTCTTCATCGGCCGCTAGCTGGGTTATAAGCACCCCGCTAGCAGCCGAATATCGCCGCTAAAATTATGGTAAAGCGCAGCTAAAACTAGCTGCATTTTACCGCCAACGCCTGCCCGCTCCAGTGTGAAAGCAGCTGAGTTCCGCCAAAAAAAAAATATATATTAAAAGTCAGCAGCTACAAATACTGCAGCTGCTGACTTTTAATATATGGACACTTACTTGTCCTGGGCGCCCGCGATGTCGGCACCCGAAGCCGATCTCTCTCTCGGCTCTCGGGTGCTGCCGCCGCCATCTTCGGTAAGGGAATCAGGAAGCAGGCACAAAAACAGGTAATCAAAACTTTGACGAAAAAAAAAGTTTAGTTTTATTTAACATTCATTAAAGTGTATTTTTTTCCCAAAGAATTGCGTTTGAAAGACCGCTGCGCAAATACCGTGTGACATAAAATATTGCAACAACCGCCATTTTATTCCCTAGGGTCTCTGCAAAAAAAAAATATATAATGTTTGGGGGTTCCAAGTGATTTTCTAGCAGAAAAGACAGGATTTTTACTTGTAAGCTACAAGTGTCAGAAAAGATTTAGCCTTTAAATGGTTAAACTGAGAACTTCTACTCACAAGTTCAGTTCATTGATAAGAAGAAACATTTGTAACTTTTCTCTCTCACTTGGCAGGCTGCCCAAAGATGAGTCACTGCACGGGAAACTTCAGGCAACTTGTATTGACTTCTATGAGAGATGTCATTTCCAAGCCGCGCTGAAGTTTTTTTTTTTTTTTTAATATCGGCTTCTGTTCTCAGAATATCGGCCAAAGCCGATTAATGAAAAAATGCCAAAAATCGGCCGATATATCGGCCGACCGATATATCGGTCGACCTCTAGTACAATGTAAAGGGGCGTCTTTATGAAGGAATACATGTTTAATACTATTGAGATCCTGGATTCCCCTCAGTGGTTGGGGGAGAGATTTAAGAAAACAATTTAGTTGGTTATATCTCCATTTGTCCATAAATGTGATTGATCCATGGCCCAGAATTTCAGTCAAGGGTTTAAGAGTATTAAGGGAAAGGACATGGTGCAAGAGGAGAGGGCCTCCGGGTGACCAGGATTGGAAACCCGGGTCAATGGAGCCTGGCATGAAATATTTATGATGTAGGAGGGGGGTCAGTGGAGAGTCATAAGCCCATGTAAATTTTTTATGGAGTCCATCCCATACGTCCAAAGAGGATATAGTAAGAGGCGAGACATTGTGGGAAAGGTTTCTAAAAGAGCGTGGCACCCAAGGGACCGCGGAAAGATCCGAATCACACAGAGTATTCCAGTTGTACCCATAATTTAGAATCAATGGCATATTTCCAATCAGCTATACGTGATAGTATAACGGCGTTATAATAGGCTTTAAAATTGGGTAAGGATAATCCCCCGGAGCATTTAGCCCGAAAAAGGACCCCCCCCGGAGACCCTTGGATGACCATCTCTCCATACAAAGCGGCTGATCATGGTCTGCAATAGTGTAAAGAAGCCTATGGGAACCCGTAAGGGGATCATTTGTAAAATGAAGAGAATGCGGGGGAGTATGTTCATCTTGATTATGTTAACCTTACCTAGCCATGAGTGTGAGAGGGAAGACCATTTCCGAAGATCTGCTCTGATGGTGTTTAGCAGAGAAATATAATTATGCCTAAAAAGGGAGTTCAGATGAGGGGTAAGGTATATGCCAAGGTATTTCATGCGTGAGGTTTCCCAGCGAAAGGGGAATAGTGGTTTTAATTGCTCAGCTACCGATTGGGGAACTGTAATATTTAGAATTTCAGACTTTGACAAATTGATTTTAAAGTTAGATAGTGTTTGGAAGGTAGAGAATTCAGACATCAAATTTGGCAATGAGATGCGTGGTTGTTGGATAAAAAACAAAATACCGTCAGCATAGGCAGCATATTTATGAAGTCTATTACCAACTTTGATGCCGTGAATATTCCTATTTTGTCTAATTGTGGCCAGAAAGGGTTCAAGAGAAATAGCAAACAAAAGGGGGGATAGGGGGCATCCCTGTCTGGTTCCATTATGTAATGTGAAGGGATCGCTTAAGGAGCCATTTATACGTATATGCGCGGTGGGGTTGGAGTAGAGGGAGGAAATACTGTAGAACATTTTGGGGCCAAGGCCAAAAAAACGAAGAGTAGTTTTAAGGTAGTCCCAGTCCACCCTATCAAATGCTTTTTCAGCATCAGTGGAAAGAAGAAGGGTGGACTGGGAGCACCTGCGAACGTAGTGGATTAAGGATAGAGTGCGAATTATCTCTAGCCTCTCTATTGGGAATAAAACCGGTTTGATCAGCTGAAACCCACTTGGGTAGAAGGGGGAGCAATCTATTTGCCATAACCTTTGCAAAGAGTTTGGTGTCCACATTAAGAAGGGAGATGGGTCTATAGCTACTACATAGAGTAGGGTCTTTGTCAGGTTTAGGAATAACGGTGATGTGGGCAGAAAGGGATTCCGGGCGAAGGCCAGATATGTGGGAAATTGAATTTGCATAAGCTGTGAGATGGGGAAGTAAAATGTCACTAAAGGTTTTATAATATAGGATAGTGAAACCATCCGGGCCAGGGGCTTTACCAGAAGGAGAGGATTTTAGCGCGCTGCAAAATTCCTCGACGGAAAAATTGGCTTCCAGTTCATGGAGGGCCAAACAAAACAAAAATGTGTAGCGCTAAACTAAATGAGGACTGCACTCTGATCAAGTGCAGTATAAAACAGATGTTATGTTGATTGTTTAATCAAATTTCACTAACACAGATATGTGAAAACATTCAAATAATCCACCGTGATAAAAATTGAATCAAACAATCCACAGTGATGTGAATTGTGTAACATTGAAAGTCATCAGAAAAAATTCATTAAATAAAAATAAAATAAATAAATGCTGATGAAAAAATTGTGAATGACAGTCAAATTAATAGTGCTCCCAAAAAACTTGACGTGAAGTGACCACCACCAATCGATTGTAGAAAAGGCTTACCGGAGAGAGTGGACCCCAAAAACATACGTTCAAAGGGTCAACCAGGCAAGGGTAAGCCACTGTGGACAGCAAATCTTCAACGGCAATTCAAACGGGAACCGCAAGCTTCAATCCAGGATAGAAAAAATAATCACTCCTGTCCAAATATGCGATGAAACTTACGGACAGTGTCCGGTTAGAGCCAGGTGGTGTTGCCAGATGAATTGCGAAAAAGTAAAGGAAAGAAAAGGCACATAGCGTAATACTGTATAAAAGGGTAATTTAATGTAGGTAGGAACACTTACATTTAGAAGAGTATAACAGCGCTTGTCAAATGATCAAAATGGCAACAGTAAGGTCTCCCGACGCGTTTCGCATTCCTAATGCATCAACCCCAGATGATGCATTAAGCTGCGAAACGCGTCGGGAGACCTTACTGTTGCCATTTTGATCATTTGACAAGCGCTGTTATACTCTTCTAAATGTAAGTGTTCCTACCTACATTAAATTACCCTTTTATACAGTATTACGCTATGTGCCTTTTCTTTCCTTCACTTTTTCGCAATTCATCTGGCAACACCACCTGGCCCTAACCGGACACTGTCCGTAAGTTTCATCGCATATTTGGACAGGAGTGATTATTTTTTCTATCCTGGATTGAAGCTTGCGGTTCCCGTTTGAATTGCCGCTGAAGATTTGCTGTCCACAGTGGCTTACCCTTGCCTGGTTGACCCTTTGAACGTATGTTTTTGGGGTCCACTCTCTCCGGTAAGCCTTTTCTACAATCGATTGGTGGTGGTCACTTCACGTCAAGTTTTTTGGGAGCACTATTAATTTGAGTGTCATTCACAATTTTTTCATCAGCATTTATTTATTTTATTTTTATTTAATGAATTTTTTCTGATGACTTTCAATGTTACACAATTCACATCACTGTGGATTGTGTGATTCAATTTTTATCACGGTGGATTATTTGAATGTTTTCACATATCTGTGTTAGATGTTATGTTGATTGTTTAATCAAATTTCACTGTTTCATACTGCACTTGATCAGAGTGCAGTCCTCATTTAGTTTAGCGCTACACATTTTTGTTTTGTTTGTTCTTCACCATTTTCAACTGGTTGTGTGAGCTGCTATTTTACTAGGCGGCGCGGATTTTTTTTGTATTTTTTTGTATTTAGTTCATGGAGGGCCGACTTTGACAATTTTGGGAGGTTGGCTTCCTTAAGATAGGTAAGGATACGCGCACGCATTTCTGACAGTGATAAAGAAGCCAGGCCACCTTTCACATTGTATAAGTCAGCGTAGAATTCCCTGAAGGCCTTTGAAATTTGGGGGGTAGTATGTACCAAATCCCCTGATGGCAGTTTTATTTTGGGTATAAAGGATAGGGTTTTTTTGGCTGCGATAGATCTGGCCAGTTGTTTACCTGGTTTGTTACCCCATTCATATATTTTTTGGGAGATGTAATGAAATTTCCTCTTAGTTTCAAGGGTGAGGAGAGATTTGAGTTCTTCTCTTTTAAGGGTGAGCGCTTCAAGGTGTGAAACATGCAGTGAAAGTTTGTGTTTCTTATCTAATTCAGCAATTTGTTGTAGGACCTGTTTAAGCTGCTGACCATGCTCTCTCTTTCTCCTCGCTCCCAATTCAATAAGACTACCTCTCATTGAGGCCTTATGCGCTTCCCATAGAACAGAGGGGGAAGTGTCTGAAGTAGAGTTTTCCTTAAAATATTGAGTGGTAGATAAAATGGAAACCTCAGTTGAGTTAGTGATAAGGGAGTCATTGAGCTTCCAATTATTGGGGCGATGAGGCAAATCGGGCATGGTCAAGCATATAGAAACAGGGGCATGGTCAGAAAGAGTAGCAGTTCCAATGCAGGCTGAATGTAGGAGAGGGAGGTGAAAATGATCCAGGAAAATGTTATCTATTCTAGAGTAAGAATTATGTGTTTTAGAAAAGTGTGAGTAATTTTTTTCCTTTGGGATGCAGAAGACGCCAGGCGTCCATAAGTTGGAGATCTAGGAGTTTTTTTTTAACTTGTGCTAGTCTTTTGAATGGGATACTAGAACGGCCTTGGGAGGTATCAATAGTAGGATCTTGAGGCATATTTATATCTCCCGCAAGGACCATCAACCCTTCAGCAAATTGTGAAAGTTTTGAAAGTATTTGAGTAAAGAAAGCGGGCTGGTTGTGGTTAGGACAGTAAACATTAGCTAGAGTACATCTAGTATTACCAATATCTCCTTTGACAAACAGGAAGCGACCATGATCATCCACTAACATGTCAATAAAACGAAATGATGCACTTTTACTGAATCCAATGGCCACTCCTTTGGCCTTGTTAGTGTCTGATAAACTGTAGTACCATTGTGGATAGTGATGTGAGTATAATTGTAAAGATGTAGTATGAGTCAAGTAGGTTTCTTGAAGGAAAGCAATAGAACAGGCGGAACTTTTCAGTTCACGCAACACTTGGTGTCTCTTAGCGGCCACGCTAAGGCCTCTTACATTATAAGAGAGGATTTTTAGAGTAGCCATGTCATCAGTGAAAAGTGGACCAGCAATTTATATAACCATGCGTGCCAGCAGTATACGAAGGGGAGGGAAAAAGGGACAAAAAGAAGGGGATGAGGAGAAACCAGAAAAGAGAGGAAAGGAAGAGGAGAATAAATACACATGAAACACATTGTAACAAACTATAGAGCAATTGGGATTGAAGTAAGGTTCACGCAGAAATCTGCGGTGGTCCCAGTGGGGATGAGGGAAGCAGGCAGTCAAAAGGGGTTCCAAGTAAAAGGTAAGAAGGAGAATATGAAGACTGCCAACTCCCACCAACCCCAGGAGGAGAGGGGCAGGAAGCAAACGCCTTTGGAAGGGCATCAGCATAGAGTATGAAGCTCTGTCAGCAAACGGCCTGTAAAAAAAAGTGAAATTAACATTTGTAGGCACAAGCTATGAACAAAACAGGAATGCAACACTCTCCAGACATCGAGTCGTCTCACTATATAAGATGGTCAGGGATTAAAGAGGTAATACGTATAGAACTCGATATGATCATAACAGAACTTCAGAGATATACCAGAGAGTGTCCAGTGAGATGAGTCAGACTCTTGACATGGAAGAGAGTACATATGAATTTGAAACTCAGGCTACCAACCAAACCGGACGAAAAGGTAGCAAAGGGGATGAATGGATACAGCAAGATATCTCACCCATTTTTCTGAGATGAGCCCGGGGTAGAAACACGCCTTTGTTTGGCTGGGGTTTTCCGCCATTGAGAGGATGTGGGAGCAGAAAAGTAGGTACGGGGTTCTGCCAACCCGGCAGCTCCATGTGCGGCAGGTGTAGATCCTGAAGGAAGGTAGGAAGATCTTCAGGAAACCGCAATGTGAAGGAACGGCCATTCTTAGTAGCTATCAAACACGCAGGAAAACCCCATCGATAGTTAATTCCATCACCCCTCAGCTGTTCTAAGAGAGGTTTTAGAGCTCTGTGGCGGTCAAGGGTCTCCTTAGCTATATCCAGAAATATGTTAAGGGTAGCTCCATCAAAGTCAATGCTAGGGGTGTTCCGCAGCTTGGTCATGATGGTATTTTTATCTTCAAAATAATGGAGACGACAGATCACGTCTCTGGGTTGGTCAGAGGAGATATTGCGAGGCCTCAAGGCACGGTGGACCCTGTCAAATCGCAGAGGATCCGTAACCGGATTACCTAAAATAGTATTAAAGATGCCTCGGATTGAGGGTTCTAGATCATTATCTCTGATCGCTTCCGGCAGTCCGCGGACACGCAAGTTGTTTCTGCGGTTGCGATTCTCAAGGTCCTCGAGTTTGTATAGTGATGCCCTGTGGGCGTATGCTAAGTGAGTGACAGACTCCTGCAGATCTTTAATAGCCACTTCATGTGAGTCTTGGCGTTGCTCTGTTTCCTCTACTCTGACGAGTAAATGCGCCATGACCGCTCTAACCGCAGAAATCTCCTTTTTAATAGATTTTTCCATACTGTGAAACATGCCCGCCATCTCCTTCTTAAGTTCACTCACTAAAGAGGACATATCTGAGCCAGCGGGGGAACCGGGGTCCTCCAGTAACTCCGAACCGCAGGATGAGGCTGGGGAGCTTTCGCGGACAGAGGCGGCGTTTGAAGCTGGAGAGATAAGTGATCTTGAGGTTCTTGTTTTGTTAATACAGGAGATGGGACTCTCACGCTCCGCTGCTAGGAAACGTTTGATGGAACCAACTGTGGTTTGATGCAGAGTTGAAGATTTCGCGGAACGTTTACCTAAAGTTGAACGGGAGGTAGAGCCTTTAGATGGCATTGCTGGTTGTCTTTAGGCCGAGAGCTAGACAGAGTTCAGTTTAAGTGCATCCTCTTAGCGCCATGCGCAGGCTAGCTGCCCAGGGGGGCGGGGCTGTGTAACTGGTACAGATTCAGCAAGGGGGGTAGTTGTGCAGACCGGGAAGCTCTTGTATCAAAGGGATGTGCAGGTCAGGTAGTGGAGAGAGACACAGAAGCAGTGATTGGACTACAGGGTGTAGGAAGGTGGCCACCAAGTGCTCGTTAGGTACCTGTTAGTCAAAGAAAGGGGATCCCTGTAGTGGCTGTGAGAGGGGGGAAGTAGTATGAGCCTTGTGTAAAAAGAACTGGGCGACAGAGGAGCTGAAACAGGTCGAGATCTAATGTACTGAGATTTTGGGTGTAGCAAGATGGCCGCCGTCTTCCAGGAATAGGCCGAAGCCGCGGACTGTCCTAAAAACGGCCGCCGTCCGGGTAGAGCTCAGCTCCGTTTGGGTCACATCCTCCCTACCAAGGACAAGCGATATATCCCAGTATATGTCTAAGCAGGCAGTCAAGACTGGGAGTGTCGTCTCTAGCTCAGTAGTAAGGGATGGGCGGATGTCGCAGTACCTGAGAGGGGTGGATGTAGCCGGGTCTGTAGGCCTCAAGATGGCGTCGGGCCGCCGGATCACGGAGCCTTCCTTCAGGGAGCCTGCGCTAATATTGTCCCAGGCTATGACTGCTGTATTCCTCCGGAGGTGTGATGGGCCAGGATGGAGCGCCCGATTTCCTTACGGGTCTCGGCAGGCAGGCTCGGGGATCGATGGAAGCTCCGCAGGCCTCAAGATGGCGGCGGGCCTCGGCAGTGTTGAACCAGCCGCACTCCCGACGCGGATTCGGTCTTACAAACTCCGCAGAACCGGCCGGGGCTGTTGTAGGAGATGTCCAGGTACGGATGTGTGCTTTTTTTAGAATCACCTAAGTGAAATAAGCACGGGATGGCAAAGGATTGTCTCCTTGGGTGCAGAGCTCAGCACCAACACGTCCTCCCTGCTTTACGTCCGGACACGCCCCCCTCGTGTATGTATGTGTTATTGATCTCTGTGACTGCGTGGGTTTCCTCCCACGTTTTAATGCTGTGTCTTCAGTACCATACACGATATAAACATACACAATATGTTTATACACGACTCTAAATACATTCACAGTATATGTATGTATTATACTCTCTGGGTTAGCGTGGGTGTGCTCCGGTGTCCTCTCACGGTATGTGAACTTCGTCTCTTTGCACAGTATAAACATGTTCAATATGTTTATTGCACATGCTATAAATACTTACAGTATGTGTGTGCTGTCTGCGTGGGTTTCCTCCGGGTACTCCGGTTTCCTCCCACGCTCCAAGGGTAATGCACAGCATTCACATGCTATCATTCCTACATGGTATCTGTGTGCTGTCTGCATGGTTTTCTTCCGGGTGTTCCGGTTTCCTCCCTCGCTCTGACGGTATGGGCGCCTTTGGCTCTCTGCGCGCACACACGTGGTATGTGTATGCAGTCTGAAACTTGTGCGATTTGATTATCCACATGCTAACATACCTACACGGTATGTGTGTGCAGTCTGCGTGGGTTTCCTCCGGGTCCTCCGGTTTCCGCCCACGCTACATGACATGCGCACCTTCGGTGCCATACACAGTATAAACATACACATTATGTTTATACACAACACTAAATACATTCACAGTAGATGTATGTATTGTATTCTTTGGGTCTGTGTGGGGTTCCTCCGGGTACTCCGGTTTCCTCCCACGCGCCAACGGTGTGCGCGCCTTCGGCACTATGCACACAAAGACATGTTCAAAATGTTTATCACACATACTATAGTACCGACACGGTATGCGTATCGTATAGGGTCTGCGTGGGTTTCATCCGGGTGCTCCGGTTTTTCCCCCGCGCTCCAATGGTGTGTGCATTTTCAGCGCTATGCACAGCATAAACATGTGCAATTTGTTTATTCGCATGCTAACAAGCCTACACGGTTGTGTACGCAGTCTGCATGGCTGGTTTCCGCCTACGCCCCAATGATGTGCGCGCCTTTGTCGCTGGCACAGTATAAACGTGTTTATCATGTTTAGCCACACATACTAAACTACATACGCCGTATGTGGTTGTACTATGCTCTTGTGGCTGAGGGGGTTTCCTCCCACGCTCTAATTGCACGTTTTGACGCAATACACAGTATAAACTATGTGTTTTTACAATCAGCACTTATCAATGGAGCAGAAGCACTGGCTTGGACTGTGTTCGCCATGCTGAGGTTAGCGTTGCGCCCCGGTAGTGGCTGCGTCTCTGGCGTTCCTGAAGCTCAATGACTGGGAAAAAGCCTCTGCTTCATCTATCAGTCGACCAGCAGGTGCACTGCAACTGCTTTAGCCTCTAGGGTCTCTGTGTCTGGGGTGGGTCTGCGCCACCTGTAGAGGCTGAGTTACTGGTCCACTGACCGAGTTTCTAGGGAAGCTTTGTCAGGTTGCCTTTCTTGGCCAACAATTGAGGCACCCCGTAAGCCGGGGGCCTCCCTTCTCCGATACATTGTAGGGTCTCCTTGGGTTTATCATACCCATCCCGCTGCAGGATGGTCCTGTCGGCCCTGTGCATTCCAGGGGAAGGGTCCTTGCATCCAGAGGTGTTTTCACCTCCTTTTACTGGAGGTGGGGCACCGGATGTGGACCTTTTGGCCTCTCGACTCGCAAGATGTAGAGATTCCTGGCCAGGTCCAGGGATCTCTGGGCAGACGCGTTGGTGACCCGTGGGGGCACTATCGTCTGATGTATGCTTACCCTCCGCTACAGTTGTTGCCTCGCCTGCTTCGCAGAGTAGTGGTCGAGGCCATTCCGGTGATCCTCATTGCTCCGGGGCGGCGACATTGGTACGCCGATCTAGTTCGGCTAGTCGCAGACGTTCCTTGATGACGGCCTATTTGGCTCATGGTCCCATACTTAATCCTGCTTTACAGTCCTTGGCTTGGCACGGCTGTTAAAGCCAGGTGCTGAGGGACCGAGGTCTCTTGGATTCGGTCATCTCATCTATGTTGTGGGCACGGAAATCTTCCTCCAGAAAGATCTATCACCGTACCTGGAAGGCTTACATCGCTATGTGCGAGGAGCTTGATGGCGTCCGCGGACGTATTCCGTTCCAAAGATTTTGCTCTTCTTACAGCGTGGTGTGACCCAAAAGCTGGCCTTGCGTACCATCGAGGGTCGGATTTCGGCCCGGGCTGTCTTTTTTGCAACGACCGGTAGCGGGCCTTTCCTTGATTAGCACCTTTTGTGCAGGGGGTTCGCCATGTGATCCCCCCTGTCAAGCCTCCTCCCCCTTCTTGGGATCTGAATTTGGTGCTCTCAGTTCTCCAAGTACATCCCTTTGAAAATATCAGGGAGATTTCTCTCTTGACCTTGTCCCAGAAGGTGGCTTTCTTAGTGGCCATTACTTCTGTTCGACGGGTGCCTGAGTTGGCGGCCTTGTCCCGCAAGTAGCCTTACTTGGTCCTTCATAAGGATAAGGCGGTGTTGCGCCCACGACCGTCTTTCCTTTCAAAGGTGGTCTCGGCCTTTCACCTTAATGAGGACATTGTTCTTCCGTCCTTGTGTCCTCACCCATCGCATCCCTGAGAGTTTGCGCTTCATACGTTGGATGTGGTACAAGCCTTACGGGTGTACCTGTCTGCTACTGTTTCCCTTTGGAAGTCTGACTCACTGTTTGTGTCTGTCTCTGGTCCAAAACAGGGCCAAGCCGTGTCGTCTGCCACCTTTTCTAGGTGGATTAGACGGACCGTAATACAGGCCTATGCCCTCAAGGGGCAGGCGCATTCCACCAGGGCAATTGGTGCTTCCTGGGCTTTCGAACATCAAGCGTCGGTTGCACATGTGTGCACGGCGGCGACCTGGTCGTCCGTTCATACCTTTTCTAAGTTCTATAAGGTTTATGTGGCTGCATCTTCGGATGCTTCCTTCGGCCGCAAGGGTTGCAGGCCGCTGTTTAAAGTTGCAACTCCTCCGTTGAGGAGTTCTGCTTGTTTGGAGTGGAGTTTGGTTTTTCCTTTACTACTGCTCCCACCCTTTTCTGATACTGCTTTGGGACGTCCCACGTGTTTCAGTACTAGAGCTGTGTCAGTCCATGGACAATAGGAGAAAATAGGATTTTTGTACTCACCGTAAAATCCTTTTCTCTGACATCCATGGACTGACACAGCACCCACCCTTCTTTAAGGTTTGTACTGCTTTATTACGAACTGAGGCTGCTAGCTGCAGGTAGGAGGGTTATGTCTGGAGGGACCGCCCCCCTGGGCGGGGCTGTTCAGCTCTGTTTTTTTTCTAGAATGAATGTTTCTAACATCTAACCTTCTGCCTAGATATTCTCCTGCGAGCAGGGACATATACCCACGTGTTTCAGTATTAGAGCTGTGTCAGTCCATGGACGTCAGAGAAAAGGATTTTACGGTGAGTAAAAAAATCCTATTTTTTTAGGCAAAGTCTAAAAAATAGGATTATTGTACTCACCGTGAAATCCTTTTCTCTGTAGTTCACTGACTGACACAGCACCCACCCCTCCTATTTTTTACGTTATACTGCTTGTTGACGTACTGAGGCTGCAGGATGCAGGCTGGGGGGTTACTGAAGGGACCGCCTCTTGGGCGGAACTAGAAAGTTCTGTTTTTGTACGTTAACATTTTCTGCCTAGTCCTTTCCTGAAGGTGGCGTAACAACCCGATGGTCCAAAGTAAAGGAGCTGTGTCAGTCAGTGAACTACAGAGAAAAGGATTTTACGGTGAGTACAAAAATCCTATTTTTTAGTTTTTGCCTAAATAAATATCCCCAAAAAATATATATAAAAAAAAAATTACTCTTTCGTCCATGGACCGACACAGCTTCTCTATTGACAAAGTGGGTATTATCCGTTAATTAGGAGTGACTAGGCAGAAAACTTGTAAAAAGCGTTGCATCACACCTTCTACAGTACCGCCCAGGGGGCGGACCCTCTGGGTATATCCCCTCAGTCTGCATCTTGCAGATCAGTTTTTTCTGTCTAGCAAGGAATAGGACATGGCTCCCTTCGGGCCCATTGGTCCGGGGGAAAAATGTAGCAAACAAATATATATTTTTTTTGTTTCCTGCGATCTTTTATCAATTGCCGACTGGGTGACAGGCTGGATCCTCGATCCTTGTAGTCTCCCAGTTTCGGCCATCGGGCGTGTGCCGACCCTAGCTACACGCTGGGTTTTCCACAACATGCCCGTCGTTCTACGGGTGGCCGGTGAGCCTACGCTCCAGGGCCTGCATCAGACCGCTCAGCTTCGGCTGACCTTCCGGCCGAGTCGCAGCAGCCTGGCCGGTGAGCTTACGCTCCAAGGCTTGCATCGGACCGCTCAGCTTCGGCTGACATTATGGCCGAGTCGCAGCAGCCTGTCCGGTGAGCGTCGCACTCCAGAGCATACGTATGATCGTCCCCTAGGATCCAATCACAGCATGCCTGGCCAACAGTCATCTTCCGTGATACATGCAGGATAGGTAAGTAAACTCCCCTGCCTCGGCTGGGTGATTTGGCTGGACATTCCTGGAGAGACCAAGTAAGTGGTTGTGGCCCCTCTCTTCCCTCTCTCCTTGCCCTTCCCTCCTCCCTGGGCTTCTAGCTAAGGGTGCTGGGGGTCACCTAGGGTGTTCCACTGGAGCGGGGCTGGCTGTAACTAACATTTAAAAAGATGTAATTTCTGCTTACCTGTGTGTGTGTGTGTGTGCTTCTTCCCCCTCCATGCTGTCGGCGGCTATTTTGCGGTGGTCCATGCCAGGTTCGGCCTCTAGTGACTGCCCAGCGGCCATCTTCCTGTGGTTTCGGCGCCGTTTTCTTGTAGTTCCACACCCTCTGGCCTCTATCGACTGATTGCGGGCCATGTTTGTAATGATCCACGCTGTATGTATATATTACCGTTCGGCTCCCATCTTTTTGTGGTCTACAGCTGCTTTGGCCTCTATCTTCGGCTCGGCGGCCATTTTCTTAGAGCCCACGTTATCTTCCATACAGACGTTTGGCGGCCATTTTGCAAGAGTCTCCGGCCTCTAGGGTGCATTACACTGGCGCGAGAAATTCACACAGGAAGCACTGATAAAAGAAGCAGACTGACACAGCAGCGGTGGGACAGCATCACAGGCGCAGCACGGCAGCATAGCGGTACCGATCCAAGGGTGGTGAGTCCTCTGGGTGACCCAGTATCTCTGCAGCACAGGAGGATGGCCTATTGATATCTTGCCTGGAGCCCTGTGGCTGTCAGCGTGTGGTCAGCATGGCATCTGAGCCAGATGTCTTCTCCCCTGAAACACCAGATTTAGCAGCTGGTGCCCCTGAGGTGTCTATGAACGCTAGGACGGCAATCCTAGAGGCGTTTGCTGGCAGGGTGGAAGCAGCACACGGGAATACAGGGGGTAGTAAACGCCCCCGTCCCCTGCAAGCTTCTGGGGATAATTCTCATGCAGAACCAGGTCCAGCTACAGCTCAGGGCCCAGATTCTGACGCATCAGAGACTGCAGACCGTGACCGGACAGTGAGGATGACTCCAAGTCCAGGTCAGTACGCTAGACGGCTTTGGTATCTGACCTTATTACTGCAGTGCGGGATATGCTAAAGTTGGAAAATACTGCAGAAGTAGCAGAGACTCCGGTCCACTTTGGGTTTCCTAAACCTGCCCGCACTGCTAAGGTGTTCCCTTGTGTGTCTTCTTTTGAAAAACTCTTATACAAGGAATGGGAGAACCCACTGAGGGTCTTTACAGCCCCAAAGAGGTTTGCGGTACGGTTCCCCTTTGAGGAGAGTTTGCTGAAGAAATTGACCTCTCCCCCTATAGTGGACCGTCCGGTGTCCAGACTTAATAGAGCCACCACAATTCAAGTAGAAGGGGCTCCTGTTTTCAAGGAACCTGTGGATAAGAAGGCTGCAGCACTCGCTCGCTACCTATACTCAGTGGTAGGCTCGGCAGTACGCCCGGCATTGGCGGGGGCCCTAGTGTCTCAGACACTTACTGAATGTGCAAGATTGCTACTCCAGGGGTTAAGGAGCGAGATGCTCCTCCTGATGAGATAACATTGGCCGACCTGTTGGTCCAGGGCCTTAGGTTTGTCTGCGAGTCAGACATGGATACCATTCCCCTGCTGTCCAAAGCTTTGGTTTATGCAGTAGCAATACGCCGCCTGATCTGGCTAAAGGGCTGGTCTGCGGACCAGACCTCCAAGAAAGCCCTGTTGGATCTGCCTTTTAAGGGCGACAGACTTTTTGGGGCCTCTATGGATGACATCATCAAGGATGCCACAGGAGGTAAAAGCACTTTGCTTCCTCAAACTAGCAAGGGTAGGGGCCACGCCAAGGGCAAGGGCCCTCCTTTACTGCACTCAAGCGTTTTTTTCGTCCCCCCTAGGGCGACAGGGAAAAGACCCCAGGCCGACAAGGCGCCTGCCCAAGGACAAAAGCATCCTTGGTCCCGCAAACCCAACAAGCCTGCGGACAAATCTGCGTCCGCATGAAGGTCCGCCCCCACCCATCTCCCGGGTGGGGGGACGTCTTCGCAAATTCGCGACTCAGTGGACAGCTCCAGTCTCCGACAGGTGGGTTTGCGAAGTAATCTCCTCAGGCTACAAGATAGAATTTCTCTCTTGTCCACCGGACAGATTCGTCACCTCCAATCTCCAGCTACTACCGACCTGTCGGGAGGCCCTGCATGGGGTGGTCCAGGGTCTACTGGAACGCGGGTAGTTATTCCAGTTCCATTACAGGAACGGGGTCAGGGTTTTTACTCAAATCTGTTCATTGTGCCGAAGAAGGATGGGGTTCATCCAATCTTGGATCTCAGAGCCCTCAATTGCTTTGTGAAGGTACAAAGCTTTCGGATGGAGTCGGTTCGATCTATAGTCACGGCTCTCCATCCGGTGGACTTTCTGGCCTCCTTGGACTTCAAGGACGCATACCTGCCTGTCCCCATATACTCCAGACACCAGAGGTTTCTGCGATTTGCTATTTAGTAAGAACCACTACCAGTTTGTGGCCCTCCCGTTTGGCCTTGCCTCAGCACCCAGGACGTTCACCAAGGTGCTCGCTCCGATTCTGGCACTTCTAAGACATTGGGGTATCGCTATCATGGTCTACTTTGACGACCTTCTACTGAAGGCCCCTTCAAGCTCATAATTAGAGGTAAGCGTGTCCATTACCTGTCAGACTCTTCGAGACTGTGGTTGGATACTAAACACGCAAAAGTCAGTATTGGTGCCCACTCAACGCCTAGTGTACCTGGGGTTGATTCTGGATTCCTCAGAGGCAAAGGTATTCCTCCCTGTAAAGGAGTTGCAGACCCTCCGGGCTGCAGTACGGCAGCTGACTTCCAGGAATTGGTCGTCACCGTTTTTGCATGCGAGTGTTAGGCCTCATGATAGCCTCCTTCGAGGAGGTCCCATATGCTCAATACCACACAAGTGTTACAGAAGGAAGTTCTGTCCAGATGGAACAGATGTCCATCATCTCTGGATTATCAAATCCGAGTGAGCCACCTAGTCAGGAGATCCCTGGTAGGGTGGCTCTAATGGCTGGGTAGTAATTTCTTCCGGTTTACTGGATAGTGATCACGACGGACACCAGCCTTACAGGTTGGGGGGGGGGGTCTGGGGTGTTCAGTCGGCAGAGAGGAGCGTACCGGCACTATCGGCCGTGTACATTCCAGGTGTGGAAAACTGGCAGGCGGACTACCTGAGCCGCCAGATGCTGGACCAGGGAGAATGGTCCTTAAACCCAGAGGTGTTCCAACTCCTCTGCCAAAGATGGGGCACACCAGACGTAGATCTTCTGGCTTCCCGACTCAATCAGAAGGTATTGAGGTTTGTGGCCCGGTCAAGAGACCCATGGGCAGACGCAACGGACATGTTGGTGGCATCGTGTGTTCAGTATCGGCTAATCTATGCCTTCCCTCCCTTAAGGCTTCTTCCTCTTCTGCTCCGCAGAGTGGAGGCAGAGGGAATTCCAATGATCCTAATCGCTCCAGATTGGCCTCAGCATCCTTGGTACACCGATCTAGTACGTCTGGTAGCAGTGGTCCCCTGGTGCCTGCCACTACGGAAGGACCTGCTATCGCAAGGTCCCATACTCCATCCTGCTTTATGGTCCTTGGCTTTAACGGCATGGCTGTTGAAGACCAGGTACTGAGAGACCGGGGCCTGTCAGATTCAGTAATCTAATATGAAAAGTGCTCGGAAACCGTCCTCTAGGAAGGTTTATCACCGCTCTTGGAAGGCCTACATCTCCATGTGTGAGGAAATGAAATGGCATCCGCGTACTTATTTGGTTTCCAAAATCCTGCTGTTTTTACAGCATGGGGTGGACCTAAGGCTTCCCCTAAGTACGATTAAGGGACAGATATCTGCCCTGGCTGTCTTTTTTTTTCAGCGACCTCTGGCGACTCACTCTCTCGTGAGTACATTTGTGCAGGGGGTTCGACATGTGGCCCCTCCGGTCCGCCCCCTGCTACCTCCATGGGATTTGAACCTGGTCCTCTCGGTGCTTCAGAAGGCACCGTTTGAGAATATTAGAGATATTCCCCTGTTGACACTTTCTCAGAAAGTGGTCTTTTTGGTGACTGTTACGTCAGTTAGACTATTTTCTGAGCTGGCAGCCTTGTCATGCAAGGCTCCCAATCTGATCTTCCACAAGGATAAGTTGGTGCTGCGGCCGCAGCCTTCCTTTCTTCCGAAAGTCGTTTCAGCTTTTCATCTCAATGAAGACATTGTACTTCCATCCTTGTGTCCTCATCCGTCGATTCCTAAGGAGTCAGCGTTGCATTCCTTGGACGTTGTCCGAGCTTTGAGAGTATACCTATCTGCTACTTCCCTGTTCCGGAAGTCAGACTCACTGTTTGTTTCGGTGGCTGGTCCCAAGAAGGGCCAAGCAGTCTCGTCGGCCACCATCTCTAGGTGGATCCGACAGATAGTAATCCAGGCTTACGCCTTAAAGGGTCAAGCGCCCCCCTTCCCGGTCACGGCGCATTCGACCAGGGCAATAGGTGCCTCCTGGGCTTTCCGACATCAAGCGTCTGTTTCCCAATTATGTAAAGCGGTGACTTGGTCGTCCGCTCGCACTTTCACAAAATTCTACAAGGTTGATGTAGGTGCCTCTTCGGATGCCTCTTTTGGCCGCAAAGTTTTGCAGGCGGCTGTTTAGAGTTGCAACTCCTCCGTTGGAGGAGTGCTGTTTTTGTGTTTGGGATGAAGTTTATTTTTATGCTGTTACCACCCCTCGTTTTTTCTCTGACACTGCTTTGGTACGTCCCACTTTGTCAATAGAGAAGCTGTGTCAGTCCATGGACGAAAGAGTAAATATGATTTTTTACTCACCGTAAAATCCTTTTCTCTGAGTCCATGGACCGACACAGCACCCACCCCTCCTTTGAAGTTTGTACTGCTTTTTGAATAACTGATCTGCGAGATGCAGACTGAGGGGATATACCCAGAGGGTCCGCCCCCTGTGCGGTACTGTAGAAGGTGTGATGCAACACTTTTTACAAGTTTTCTGCCTAGTCACTCCTAATTAACGGAGAATACCCACTTTGTCAATAGAGAAGCTGTGTCGGTCCATGGACTCAGAGAAAAGGATTTTACGGTGAGTAAAAAATCCTATTTTTTTCTTCAGTTTAGGCCGATATGTATTCTTCTACATATTTTTGGTAAAAAAAGCGCAATAAGCGTATATTAATTGGTTTGCACAAAAGTTATAACGTCTACAAAATAGGGGATAGTTTTATGGCATTTTTATTATTATTTTTTTTTACTAGTAATGGTGGCGATCTGCGTTTTTTATCGTGACTGCGATATTGCGGCGGACACATCGGACACTTTTGACACTATTTTGGGACCATTGTCATTTATACAGCGATCAGTGGGAGAGTGCGTGCGATCAGCACAGGGCCAATCGGCCCTGTCCAGACAGAGGGTCAGGAATCCTGCATTCTCATAGGACAGTCAGAGGATAATGAAAACTCCTCTTACAAGCTTTAACCAGACAGTCATAGAAGTCACAAGACTGCTTTAACTGCTGATGATAAAAGGTATCCGTTTATATTTACTAAAATAATTGCATTTTCATGTTCTGTGTACTGTGGGAGACCAGATATAGTGAATGCAAGGTCCTGGGCGTAGTAGCACTTTAAAGTAGGCTTTAGAAAATTTCTAACACCCAGGTGAAGTGCTTTGGAGAAGTCCATTATTTACAGTGCCTTGAAAAGTTATTCATACCCCTTGAATTTTTTCATATTTTGTCATATTACAACCAAAAAGATAAATGTATTTTTTGGGGATTTGTAATAGACCAACACAAAGTGGCACATAATTGTGAAGTGGAAGGAAAAGGATAGATGTTTTTCAAAATGTTTTACAAATAAATACGGTAGTCAGGTTCATAAATATTGGGACATCGACACAATTCTAATCTTTTTGGCTCTATACACCACCACAATGGATTTGAAATGAAACAAAGAAGATGTGCTTTAACTGCAGACTTTCAGCTTTAATATGAGGGAATTTACATCCAAATCAGGTGAACGGTGTAGGAATTACAACAGTTTGTATATGTGTTTCCCACTTTTTAAGGGACCAAAAGTAATGGGACAGATTAACAATCATAAATCAAACTTTCACTTTTTAATACTTGGTTGCAAATCCTTTGCAGTCAATTACAGCCTGAAGTCTGGAACGCATAGACAACACCAGACGCTGGGTTTCATCCCTGGTGATGCTCTGCCAGGCCTCTACTGCAACTGTCTTCAGTTCCTGCTTGTTCTTGGGGCATTTTCCCTTCAGTTTTGTCTTCAGCAAGTGAAATACATGCTCAATCGGTTTCAGGTCAGGTGATTGACTTGGCCATTGCATAACATTCCACTTCTTTCCCTTAAAAAAAAACTCTTTGGTTGCTTTCGCAGTATGCTTCGGGTCATTGTCCATCTGCACTGTGAAGTGCTGTCCAATGAGTTCTGAAGCATTTGGCTAAATATGAGCAGAAACACTAAAGATTTCATCCTGCTGCTTTTGTCAGCAGTCACATCAATAAATACAAGAGAACCAGTTCCATTGGCAGCCATACATGCCCACGCCATGACACTACCACCACCATGCTTCACTGATGAGGTGGTATGCTTTGGATCATGAGCAGTTCCTTTCCTTCTCCATACTCTTCTCTTCCCATCACTCTGGTACAAGTTTATTCTTGGTCTCATCTGTCCATAGGATGTTGTTCCAGAACTGTGAAGGCTTTTTTAGATGTTGTTTGGCAAACTCTAATCTGGCCTTCCTGTTTTTGAGGCTCACCACTGGTTTACATCTTGTGGCGAACCCTCTGTATTCACTCTGGCGAAGTCTTCTCTTGATTGTTGACATTGACACACATACACCTACCTCCTGGAGAATGTTCTTGATCTGGCCAATTGTTGTGAAGGGTGTATTCTTCACCAGGGAAAGAATTATTCGGTCATCCACCACATTTGTTTTCCGTGGTCTTCCGGGTCTTTTGGTGTTGCTGAGCTCAGCGGTGCATTCCTTCTTTTTAAGGATCTTCCAAACAGTTGATTTGGCCACACCTAATGTTTTTGCTATCTCTCTGATGGGTTTGTTTGGTTTTTTCAGCCTAATGATGGCTTGCTTCACTGATAGTGGCAGCTCTTTGGATCTCATTTTGAGAGTTGACAACAGATTCCAAATGCAAATAGCACACTTGAAATGAACTCTGGACCTTTTATCTTCTCCTTGTAAATGGGATAATGAGGGAATAACACACACCTGGCAATGGAACAGCTGAGCAGCCAATTGTCCCATTACTTTTGGTCCCTTAAAAAGTGGGAGGCACATATACAAACTGTTCTAATTAGAGGGAAGGAGATGGCATGGAAAACAGACAGGGGGAAGCTCCATTAGCATTGCTGGTTATCATACCAACGGCCACCACAAGATGACGCTAGACCACAGAAGGAAGCATAGGCATGCAGAAGGCCGCAAATCCGCTGCCTCAATTTCCGGCCGGTGCGGCCCGTCGCGATCCCGCGGAGGGGGGGGGCACGGAGACACAGGATACCCCAGCTGTGCTGCCCCAGGCGCCAGGTCGCTAATTCTAGTCGCAATGGCAACCTGGCGCCCGGGGTTTGTCGAGCCCTGGTTTAATCAGATGAGGCCAAAATTTTTACTTTATGGTCTAAAAGCAAAATGCTATGTGTGGCGGAAAACTAACACCCTGAACACACCATCCCCACCGTGATCTGTGATTGCAACATTGTGTTGTGGGGATGCTTTTCTTCAGCAGGGACAAGGAAGCTGGTCAGAGTTGATGGGAAGATGGATGGAGCCAAATACACGCTGTTGGAGTCTGCAAAAGACTTGAGACTGGGGTGGAGGTTCACCTTCCAGCAGGACAACAACTCTAAACATACAGCCAGAGCTACAATTGAATGGACTAGATAAATGCATTTTCATGTGTTAGAATGGCCCAGTCAAAGTCCAGACCTAAATCCAATTGAGAATCTTTGGCAAGACTAGAAAATTGCTGTTCACAGATGCTCTCCATTCAATCTGACAGAGCTTGAGCTATTTTGCAAAGAAGAATGGGCAAAAATGTCACTCTCTAGATGTGCAAAGCTGTTTGTGACTTACCCAAAAATACTTGCAGCTGTAATTGCAGCGAAAGGTGGTTCTACACAGCATTGACTCAGGGGGCTAAATACAAATGCACACCATACTTTTCACATATTTAGTTGTAAAAAAAATAAACATTTATTATTTTAGTTCCACTTCACAATTGTGTGCCCAGCAAGATGTCCCCAGCAAATCCACTCAGAATATCCTCAGTGTGAATGGTATTCAATCATTCCCCATGTAAGGATAGAAAGGCTTCTGTAGTGCAACTCTGTTCTCCCATTGACTTCAATCCTGCGTGTACCCCTGAAGGACCAAACAGCACTTCCGTTACAAATTTTGACGGGTCGCCTAAGATTAGGATTGAAGCAAGTCAATGGGAGACCAGAGTTACACTATGGAAGCCTTTCTATTCTTGGGGAATGATTGAATACCATTCACACTGAGGATATTCTGAGTGGATTTGCTGGGTACATCTTGCTATCCAAGCACAGAGACCCGGGGCAGGGGAATATGCCACAGGCGTATGTGATCTCCCTAACGAGATCTAGCAAGCTGGTAAGTGGCAGTATTATCATTGGTGGAGGATCTTTCTTATTACCCTCTCACATCCTCTTGGGTGTCGTGGTTTTATGTCACTACGGAACATAGGGTTAAAGAATCATCGTTTTGAACTGTCACTTTGAACTTTATTTTGTGGAATACCTTCTCAGCAACTCATTGGTGCTAATTGGACACTTGGAGGGTTCTTGCAGCCTCTATTTTCGTTTTATGTACACTTTTGAGTTTCATTATTATCATTGATGCAACATTGGGTCACATAGAGAATTAATATTTTTTGTGTTTGATGCACTGTTAATATTTACATGTCACTTTATTTTGACCACCTCATTTATTTAGCGCAGCTTATTATTTTACAGTTTGATTGTGTGTGTCTCACATAAAAGTTGCAGCAGCTCTTTCACATTTAATATAACTCATTTGAGTGACTCACACAGTAATACATTTTTTCACAAATTATTAAAGTGGACCTAGCATGATGTATATGCTTATGTCATGTTAGATGCAGGTTTCCTATGTATTATGTAACACCTGCAGATCTGTACCTTCAAAGATATCGCTGTCCTTGTGGTCTCAATGCTTTCTCTTCCTGCATATATATATTTTATCTCTTACATATCCGCTCCATAGTCCCTCACTATTTGAATTACCGGAAAGTTGCAATGTTCATTGTAAATAAGTGATGACTATGAGGGGGGAGACCTGAGGAATTGTCATAGATTCAGGTGACATAATTACTGTGCCCAGACAATGCAATTTTACATATATTAACATATGTTATATTAATAATATATATATTAAAAAAAAAAAAGCAGGAAATTCACTTTAAAACAACCTCTCCTTCACCTCAGTTGTATTCAGAAATTCACCTTCAAAGTTTGACTAACACTAAAGTCGCATCCCCTTCTCCTGTATTTTCTGTGGTAGCAGAAACTTGGTATCTTGCCAGCATTTTAATGTAATCAATTACCAGATACTATAAGCTGTTAAGAGACTGACTAAACCCTCCAAATTCAGAGCCTCATTTGCGAATGAATTGTTTTAGGCTTCATGTACACGGGACATTTTTACAACTTCTCCTGAACAATTTAATTTTGACAGATAATAATCAATTTTTAAAACGTCGGTTTTTGCCGCGTTTACCCGCCTTTGCATTTAGAAGCATTTTTTTTAAGTAGCCAAAAATTAAAAATGCCTGTAAACGAAACGCAGCTAAATGCAAGTTGCCATGTTTACACACGTTAACAAGCTGTTACAGGCATTTCAAATGCCTCTGAACGTCTGTCCTGAACGCATTGTTTTGCATTCCAAAAAAATGCTTCTAAACTCAACTGCCTAGAAACGTTATTTAACCTCTCCTGAACGATTTAACTTGACAGCTAGAAACCGACGTCTAAAAACGTCTGTTTAGCTGCGTTTACATGCCACGTTTATCCAAGTTTAGCCACGTTTGCGTCTAGAAGCAGTTAAAAAAATGTTTTATTTCTCTTTCGTTCATGGACGGACACAGCCTTAATCTTGACAAAGTGGGTATTAGCCTTCCTTTAGGAGTGACTAGGCAGAAAGTGTTAACTTCAAAACTGAACAGCCCCACCCAGGGGGCGGTCCTACTGACTATATCCTCTCAGCCTGCACTAAGCAGATCATTTTTTTTTCTGCCTAGCTAAGGAGAAGACATGGCTCCCTTCGGGCCCATAGGCCTGGAGGTTTTTCCAGATTGAAATTTTATTTTTATTTTTGTTCCTGTGATCTTCGATGAACTGCCGACTGGGTGACGGGCTGGATCCCAGATCCTTGTAGTCTCCCCAGTTTCGGCCATCGAGCGTGTGCCGACCATAGCTACGCGCTGGGTCGTCCACGACATGCCCTTCGCTCTACGGGTAGCCGGTGAGCTATATACGCTCCAGGGCTTGCATCGGACCGGTCTATACGGCCGAGTCGCAGTAGCCTGACCGACAGTCATCTCCATCACCATGCAGAAGATGGTCTGTCTGGGATGTTTCTAGCACGATCCACCAGGAAGGGTAAGTAGTAATCCCCTGCTTCGGCAGGAAGACAGAGCTGGGCATTCCTGGAGAGGTGAGTAAAGGGTTCTATCCTTCCCTTCTCCCCTACCTTCCTTCCCTCCTCCCTAGGCTCTCTGAGCTAGCTGCTGGGGTGGCGGTTCACCTGGGGAGGGCTTCACCTGTGGGGAACTGTGCATGTACGTCCGCAAAATCATTGTTATAAGCTGCTTAACCACTTAAGCCCCGGACCATTTGGTAGCTAGAGGACCAGAGGTGATTTCAGAATTTTGCACTGCGCTGCTTTAACTGTAAATTGTGCGGATATGCAATGTTGTACCCAAACGAAATTTGCGTCCTTTTCTTCCCACAAATAGAGCTTTCTTTTAATGGTATTTGATTGCCTCTGCGATTTTTATTTTTTGCGATATAAACGGAAATAGACCAAAAATGTTGAAAAAAAATGATTTTTTCTACTTTTTGTTATAAGAGAAATCGAATAAACTCAATTTTAGTCATACATTCAGGCCAAAATGTATTCAGCCACATGTCTTTAGTAAAAAAAAATGTCAATAAGCGTATATTTATTGGTTTGCGCAAAAGTTATAGCGTCTACAAACTAGGGTACATTTTCTGGAATTTACACAGCTTTTAGTTTATGACTGCCTATCTCATTTCTTGAGGTGCTAAAATGGCAGGGCAGTACAAAACCCCCCCCCAAATTACCCCATTTTGGAAAGTAGACATCCCAAGGAAATTGCTGAGAGGCATGTTGAGCCCATTGAATATTTTTTTTTCGTCTCAAGTGATTAAATAATGACAAAAAAAATAAAAAATACAAAAAGTTGTCACTAAATGATATATTGCTCACACATGCCATGGTTATATGTGGAATTGCACCCCAAAATACATTTTGCTGCTTCTCCTGAGTACGGGGATACCACATGTGTGGGACTTTTTGGGAGCCTAGCCGCGTACGGGCCCCCGGAAACCAAGCACCGCCTTCAGGATTTCTAAGGGCGCAAATTTTTGATTTCACTCCTCACTACCTATCACAGTTTTGAAGGCCATAAAATGCCAAAATAGCACAACCCCCCCCCCCAAATGACCCCATTTTAGAAAGTAGACACCCCAAGGAAATTGCTGAGAGGCCTGTTGAGCCCATTGAATATTTTAATTTTTTTGTCCCAAGTGATTGAATAATGACAAAAAAAATAAAAATACAAAAAATTACAAAAAGTTGTCACTAAATGATATATTGCTAACACATGCCATGTTATATGTGGAATTACACCCCAAAATACATTTTGCTACTTCTCCTGAGTACGGGGATACCACATGTGTGGGACTTTTTAGGAGCCTAGCCGCGTACGGGACCCCGAAAACCAAGCACCACCTTCAGGATTCCTAGGCACAAATTTTTGATTTCACTCCTCACTACCTATCACAGTTTTGAAGGCCATAAAATGCCAAAATAGCACAAACCCCCCCCCCCCCCAATGACCCCATTTTGAAAAGTAGACACCCCAAGCTATTTGCTGAGAGGCATGGTGAGTATTTTACAGCTCTCATTTGTTTTTGAAAATGAAGAAAGAAAATATATATATTTTTTTTTCAATTTTCAAAACTTTGTGACAAAAAGCGAGATCTGCAAAATACTCACAATACCTCTCAGCAAATAGCTTGGGGTGTCTACTTTCCAAAATGGGGTCATTTGGGGGGGTTTTGTGCCATCTGGGCATTCCATGGCCTCCGAAACTGTGATAGGCAGTGAGAAGTGAAATCAAAAATTTACACCCTTAGAAAGCCTGAAGGCGGTGCTTGGTTTTTGGGGTCCCGTACGCGGCTAGGCTCCCAAAAAGTCTCACACATGTGATATCCCCGTACTCAGGAGAAGCAGCAGAATGTATTTTGGGGTGTAATTCCACATATACCCATGGCATGTTTGAGCAATATATCATTTAGTGACAACTTTGTGCAAAAAATAAAATAAAAAATTGTCTGTTTTCCGCAACTTGTGTCAACATATAAAATATTCCATGGACTCGACATGCCTCTCAGTATATAGCTTGGGGTGTCTATTTTCCAAAATAGGGTCATTTGGGGGGGTTTTGAACTGTTCTGGCATTTTATACACAACATTAGGAAGCTTACATCCACTCTTCTAACCACTTGAAGACAAAGCCCTTTTTGACACTTTTTGTTTACATGAAAACATTTTTTTTTTTTGCAAGAAAATTATGTTGAACCCCCAAACATTATATATATTTTTAAAGCAAAGGCCCTACAGATTAAAATGGTGGGTGTTGCATTTTTTTTTTCTACACAGTATTTGCGCAGCGATTTTTCAAACGCATTTTTTGGGGAAAAAATACACTTTTTTAAATTTTAATGCACTAAAACACAATATATTGCCCAAATGTTTGATGAAATAAAAAAGATGATCTTAGGCCGAGTACATAGATACCAAACATGACATGCTTTAAAATTTCGCACAAACGCTCATTGGCGACAAACTACATACATTTTTAAAAGCCTTTACAGGTTACCCCGTTAGATTTACAGAGGAGGTCTACTGCTAAAATTACTGCCCTCGATCTGGCCTTCGCGGTGATACCTCACATGCATGGTGCAATTGCTGTTTACATATGACGCCAGACCGACGCTTGCGTTCGCCATTGGGCAAGAGCAGGGCAGGACAGGGGTGCTTTTTTTAAATTTATTTTTTATTATTATTCATTTTGCTTTTTTTTTTTTTTTTTTTAATTGTTCCTTCCATATTTATTTATTTTTAATAATTTTTATTGTTATCTCAGGGAATGTAAATATCCCCTATGATAGCAATAGGTAGTGACAGGTACTCTTTTTTGAAAAAAACTGGGGTCTTCTAGACCCTAGATCTTTCCTCTGCCCTCAAAGCATCTGACCACACCAAGATCGGTGTGATAAAATGCTTTCCCAATGGCGCTTTTTATATCCGGGGGGGGGGGACATTCCCTCCCACTGCTTGTAAAAGCAGTCCAGAGGCTAATTAGCCACTAGGATTGCTTTTACATGAAAGCCGCCCGCGGGCTGAAAAAAATGATACCAAGATGATACCTAAACCCGCAGGCATCATTCTGGTATAAACATTCAAAGTCCAGCAACATACCAGTACGTTGCTGGTCCTTGTTGGACATGTATTGTAATCTTTTTTTTTTTCATGCAGCCAGTTGGCTGAACGAAAAAAGAGATTGATCGGTGGGTATGCCCACCATTAGAATACCGCCCTTCATCCACCCACTTCTAATGATGGGCATACATGCACCATTTATATATGCCGAAGCAAGGGGGCATCCTCCCGCAAAAAAGTTATGCCGCACACACATGGTCGGACTTTTCCACGGGCAAGCCTCCGTCGGAATTTCGACCGCATGTACGCGGCATTAGGAGCAAAATCGCTCCTCCGCCCCTGCTGCCCCAATGCTTCGGCATATATGCTTTTTTTTTAAACTGTGGTGGTGAAATCACCTCCTACAGCACTGGAGTCACAGGGATCAGGCCTGTCACTGCGAACGCTGCAGTTATGTGTGTTGTGTTTTGTAAGTGAAAGTGATCGATCGATACTGCACTTGGGGGGCCTGGGCTGGACGAAGGGGCAAAACGCAGGTGCTAGCAGGTATCTGGGCTGATCCCGCTAACACTGCGTTTTTGGGAACCCTAAACTGCTGGGGACGCTAGTATAGATCTGATCACATCAGATATTGATCTGATCAGATACTATACCACTAAGGGGGGTGTATGCTTCACGCATGGGTGTTAGCGTTACTGGCACTAACCTGACGCTGCCTGGGGTGTGACGCAGACCCTCTCTGACGCTAAAACCTAATTGATATCACCCGCCGGGCGATCAGGGGGTTAAACCTTTATTGGGTTATATATACGGCGGGTGCCCTGACACTATAAAAAGCAAACTAACTAACCAGCGTCACCTGTAACACTTATATGGTGATCACTGGTGAAAGGGTTAACTAGGGGCAATTAGGGGGTTAAAACCTTTATTAGATAATATATGGGGGTACCTGACATTATAAAAACCTGCGGCGAACCTAAAAAAAATTACTAGCTACCGATCTGCATCACCGACGCTAAGACAGCGATCAGAAACATGATTGCTTAGCGACAGTGGTGATAGGGGGTGAAAGGGTTACCTGGGGGGCGATCAAGGGGGTTAAACCTTTATTAGATAATTTATGGGGGTACCTGACGCTATAAAAACCTGCGGCGAACCTAAAAATAAATTACTGGCTACCGATCTGCATCACCGACAATAAGACAGCGATCAGAAAAATGATCGCTTAGTGACAGTGGTGATAGGGGGTGAAAGGGTTACCTGGGGGCGATCAAGGGGGTTAAACCTTTATTAGATAATTTATGGGGGTACCTGACGCTATAAAAACCTGCGGCGAACCTAAAAAAAATTACTGGCTACCGATCTGCATCACTGACAATAAGACAGTGATCAGAAAAACGATCGCTTAGCGACAGTGGTGATAGGGGGTGAAAGGGTTACCTGGGGGGCGATCAAGGGGTTAAACCTTTATTAGGTAATATATTGGGGTACCTGACGCTATAAAAACCTGCGGTGAACCTAAAAAAAATAACTGGCTACCGATCTGCATCACCGACAATAAGACAGCGATCAGAAAAACGATCGCTTAGCGACAGTGGTGGTAGGGGGTGAAAGGGTTACCTGGGGGGCGATCAAGGGGGTTAAACCTTTATTAGGGGGGTTAGGGGGCTACACTGGACCTAAAACTAAACTTTGGTGACACTTTTACAGTCACAAATGTCACTGATTGCAGTGATCAGTAAATAAATGGTCACTGCAATCAGTGACACTGTGGCTGGGGGGTGATCTGGGGGGGCGAATTATGTACCTATGTGTCCTGGTGTCAGTGTAGTGTTTTGTGCACTAACCTGGCATCTTCTCCTGTACGGCGCTCGGTATATGTGAGCACCGCAGGAGAGATGACATCACTTCCTCTGCCTGTGTAAACATTACACAGGCAGGGAAGCTCTCTCATTCGCCGGGAGCGATCGAGAGGGGGTGGCCGGAATCGAACGGCCGTCCCCTCATGCCTGATCGCTCCCGATCAGTTAACCACCGCTCACTGTAAAGAAGGGGGGTCCGATCGGACCCCCCAACTATACAAAGGCAGTCACGTAGATATACGTGATTCTGCCTGTCGGTGCCATTCTGCCGACGTATATTTACAGTGGGCGGTCGTTAAGTGGTTAAAGAGATTTACTTGCCTGTTTGTCCTGCTACATGCTGTTGGCGACTATATTTGCTGTGATCCATGCTGTATTGGTCTATCTGCACTGGCGGCCATGTTCTTGTGGCCGCGCTGTATTTGGCCTCTATCGACCGCTCGGCGGCCATGTTTTTGGTGATCCCTGTTGTTTACTATCTATCTGCACTGGTGGCCATGTTCCTGTGGCCGCACTGTTTTGACCTCTAGCGGCGGCCATTTTTCTTGTGATCCAGGCGGTGTTTGGTCATCTGCGCTTGGCGGCCATGTTTTTGTGGCCGCGCTGTTTTGACCTCTAGCAGCCGCTCGGCGGCCATTTTTCCTGTGCTCCATGCTCTATTTACACCCGGCGGCCATGTTCTTGTGGCTTGCGGCGTTGTTTGACCTCTAGCGGCCGCTCGGCGACCATTTTGCCATGGATTAAACGACACAAACCGACAGACACGCTGCTGGGTCAGACTTTATAGCTGACAAGGAAGCGGCTCTGCTAGGTAGCGGACGGCAGCCGTACTCTGTTCCAGGGTGGTGAGTCCTCTGGGGGGGGGGAACCCTCTTCTCTGCTGCAGCTAGGAGGGTGGGTTACTGTACCTTGCCAGGGAGTCCCTGTGTCAGGGTCAGCACGGCGTCAGAAGCAGACGCTTTTTCCCCTAAAACACCTGAGCTTGCAATGATGCTTTATTACCAAGTTGGAAGCCGCGCGTGGGAACACGGGGGCTAGAAAGCGCCCCCTCCCCCCACAATCTTCTGGGGACAACTCTGATGCAGAGCCGAGTCCAGCTACAGCTTATGGGCCTGGCTCTGATGTATCTGAGGATGCGGACCGAGATCAGTCGGACAGTCTCCGGATCCAGGTCAGCACGCGATAGGACTCTGGTAAGTGACCTTATCACCGCAGTGCGAGATACTCTAAAGAGAGAAGTGCCGGTCCCTTTTGGGTTCCGTAAGGCGACCCGCACTGCTAAGGTGTTTCCTTGTGTGTCTTATATAGACAAACTTTTATACAAGGAGGGGGACAAACTACAGAAGGTTTTTTCAGTCCCCAAAAAATCTGACGGTGCGTTACCCTCTTGAAGAGAGTTCTTGATAATATGGACCTCGCCCCGATAGGGGACCCTTCTATGTCCAGACTAAACAAGCTAGCCACCGTTCCGGTGGAAGGGGCTCCTGCCTTCAAGGACCCTGCGGACAAAAAGGCTGAGGCAGTCACCCGCAACCTATACACAGTAGTGGGTTCGGCTGTCGGCACCAACAATAGTTGGGGCCCTGGTGTCTCAGACCTGCACTGAATGGGCAAGATGCTGCACAATGGGTTAAAGGCACGCTAGGCTTCCGCGGACAGCCCTAGCTGACCAAATGGTACAGGGCCTAAAATTATTTTATGAATCAGACTTGGACACGATTCCTCTGCTGGCCAGAGCTTTTAGCTATGCGGTGGTGTTACGCCGTCTACTTGGGTTAAGATTGGTCTGCGGACCAATCTTCTAAGAAAGCCCTGATGGATTTTCCCTTTTAAGGGCGACAGACTTTTTTGGAGCATCCCTGGATGACCTTATTAAAGATGCCAGGAGGTAAGAGCATGCTGCTCCCACAATCCAAAAAGGGTAAGGAGCCACGCCGTAGGCCAGGGCCCTTTACCACGCACAATCGTTTTTTTCGTCCGTCTAGTGCGGCAAAGAAATGATCCCGGGCCGATTAAAGCGCCTGCTGAGGGACAGAAGCGTCACTGGTTTCGGAAGCCCAACAAATTTGCAAAGAAATCTACGTCGGCATAAAGGTCTGTCCCCACCCATCTCTCAGGTAGAGGGACGTGTTCGCCAAATCGCGGCCTGGTGGACATCTCAGATCTCCGACCAGTGGGTTTGCAAAGTAGTTTCCTCAGGGTACAAGATAGTTCTCTCTTGCCCTCCGAACAGATTTTAATTTTTCCCTCCAACCGCCAGCTTCAGCCGACTCATCGGGAAGCCCTAGATGGGGCGATTCAAGACCTGCGGATACGCAGGGTGATAATTCCTGTTTTCAGTACAGGAACGGCTTTCGTTTTTTTTTTACCCAGACCTGTTTGTAGTACCAAGAAGGAGCGGGTTCGTTCAATCTTGGATTTCAGGCCCCTTAATTGCTTTGTGAAGGTACAAAGATCCCGGAGGGAGTTGGTTCACTCTGTTGTCGCTGCCCTCCATCCGAGGGATTTCTGGCATCCTTGGCAAGGACGCATACTTGCAGGTCCCCAGATGCACCAGGCATCAGATGTCTGTGCTTTGCGATTCTGGTCAAGACAGCGTGGCATTCGCTATCATGGACTACTTTGACGATATTCTTCTGAGGGCCACGTCAAGCTCAGAATTAAAGGTGAGCGTATCTATAAACTGTCAGACCCTCCGTTACTTTGGTTGGGTGCTGAACGCTCAGAAGTCAGTATTGGTACCTACTCGACTCCTAGTATATCTGGGGTTAATTTTGGACTCCGAGGCAAAAAGTTTTTTCCCTATAGGAAAGTTGCAGACCCTTCAGGCTGCGGTGCGGCAGTTGACATCCCCAGGAACCTCCCTAGTTGGTGGCTGACATCACCGGCACTTCTGTCCGGGAAGTCGTTCCTTCCTTTTACTGGATGGTGGTCACGACGGACGTCAGCCTTACTGGTTGGAGAGGAGTCTGGGCGGTTCAGTCGACCCAGGGTCGATGGTCTCCGGCGGAATCCCGCTTGCCGATCAATGTCCTGGAACTTCAGGCGATCAGGCTGTGCCTCTCCATAGACAGGGGTCGTCCAGTCAGGATCCAGTCGGACAACGCCACGGCGGTGGCGTAGGTCAACCATCAAGGAGGAACAAGAAGCTCAGCTACAGCATCGCAGGTCGCTCACACCCTAAGGTGGACAGAAAGAAGCGTACTGGCCCTGTCAGCCGTATACATTCCGGGCATGGAAAACTGGTAGGCAGAGTCGCCAGATGTCGAACCAAGGTGAATGTTCTCTACACCTGGAGGAGTTTCAGCTCCTTTGCCAAAGATGGGGTACGCCAGACGTAGATCTCCTGGCTTCTCGACTCAATCGGAAGGTATGAGGTTGTGGCCAGGTCAAGAGACCCATGGGCAGACGTGACCGATGCGTTGGTGGCACCGTGGAGTCGGTACCGGCTAATCTAATAATCCTTCCTTCCTCTAAAGCTCCTTCCTCATCTGCTTCGCAGACTGGAGGATTCCAATGATCCCAATTGCTCTGGATTGGCTTTGGCGTCCTTGGTACGCCGATCTAGTAGCAGATGCCTCTTGGCGTCTACCGCTAATAAAGGACCTGCTGTTGCAAGGTCCCATACGCCATCTTGTTTTACAGTCACTGGCTTAACGGCATGGCTTTTGAGAGCCAGGTGCTAAGAGACCGGGGCCTGTCAGACTTGGTGATCTCTACCTTGAGGAGTGCTCGGAAATCGTCCTCTGGAAGATTTACCATCGCACTTGGAAGACCTACATATCCATTTGGAGGAAAGGAGGTGGCATTCGCGTACTTATTTGGTTCCAGAGTCCTGCTGTTCTTACAGCGTGGGGCGGACCAAAATTTTAACTTTAAGTACAATTAAGGGGCAGATATCTGCCCTGGCTGTCTTTTTTTCAACGACCCCTGGGGGCTCACTCTTTAGTGAGAACGTTTATACAGGGGGTTTGGCATGCGGCCCTCCGGTCCGCCCTCCACTACCTCCGTGGGACTTGTATTGGCGTCTACCGCTACGAGAGGACCTGCTGTCGCAAGGTCCCATACGCCATCCTGCTTTACAGTTAAAGTGGTTGTGAACCCACTTTTTCAACTTGCACCTACAGGTAAGCCTAGATTAAGGCTTACCTGTAGGTGCAAGAAATATCTCCTAAACCTACACGGTTTAGGAGATATTTAGTAAAATGAACGGCACATTCATGGGGTTAATCCCATTCACAAATTCGGCTAGGTCGCAGCATTCGACGACTTGGTCGAATTTGACGGCTCACGCGCGCATGCGCGGAGTCACGTCTTCGCCGCTCCCGCCAATCACAGCACCGGAGCGGCGCTGTGATTGGCTGGAGCGGCGATACCCGGAAGTAACCCGCGATGGCTGCGGCTGAAGAGGGAGACTAGGACGGCTTTGGGGCCCCCGATCTAAGGTAAGTGATGCATAATGAGCTATTATGCTAGTCATATTAGCTCATTATGCCTTTCTCTTACAGGTAGTTTAAAAAAAAAAAGGCTTTAACGGCATGGCTTCTAGGTTCCTCAGAAACCACCGTTTGACAACATTAGGAAAATTCCCTTGTTGACACTTCCTCAAAGTGGTCCTTTTGGTGGCTGTTGTGTCAGTTAAGACGGGTTTCTGAGCTGGCAGCCTTGTCATGCAAGGCTCCCTATCTGATCTTCCACAATCATAAGGTGGTGCTGCGTCCGCAGCCTTTTCTTCCTAAGATCGTTTCGACCTTCCATCTCGGGGAAGACATTGTACTGCCATCCTTGTGTTCTCATCTGTCGAATCCTAAGGAGACGACGTTGTATTTCTTGGACGCTGTCCGAGCTCTGAGAGCATCAAGCGTCTGTTTCCCAGGTGTGTAAGGCGGCGACCTGGTCGTCCGTTCACACTTTTACTAAACTTTACAAGTTGATGTGTGTGCATCTTCGGATGCTTCTTTCATCCGCAAGGCATTGCTGGTGGCTGTTTAGAGTTACAACTCCTCAGTTGAGGAGCTCTGTTTTGTTTTGGGGTGAAGTTTTAATGCTGTTCCCACCCCTCGTTTTTGACACTGCTTTGGGATGTCCCACTTTGTCAAGATTAAGGCTGTGTTCGTCCACGAACGAGAAATAGGATTTTTATACTCACCATAAAATCCTTTTGTCTGAGTTCATGGACGGACACAGCACCCTACCGGTCTTTTTAAGTTTGTACTGCTTTTTGACAAACCAATCTGCTTAGTGCAGGCTGAGAAGATATAGTCAGTAGGACCGCCCCCTGGGCGGGGCTGTTCAGCTTTGCAGTAGTTAGCCTTCCTTTAGGAGTGACTAGGCAGAAAGTGTTAATACCCATTTTTTCACGATTAACGCGGTGTCCATCGAACTCAGGAAAGGACTTTATGGTGAGTATAAAAATCCTATTTTTTTTGTTAAAATGTAAAAACGTCTGTAAACGAAACTCTGCTAAATGCGAGTTACAGGCTGTTACAGGCATTTGGCGTTTCACGCATTTTTTTGCGTTCCACAAAATGTTTCTAAACGAAACGACTATAAATGGCCCTGTGCACATGTACTGATAAGATCACATTGAGGAGAGTTTAGGGGCAGCTGAAAAACAATGTCCAACTGCTCCTAAACATCCGTTTACCAGCAGCAGTGTATATGAGGCCTTAGAGTACATGCAGCTACAGAGGTCTCTGATGGCTTGCTTTAAAAAATTTTGTTGCTGCTTGTTTAGAATCCCTAAAGCCCAACACCAACATGATTAAAAAAGTCCCTTTCAGTGGCCCCTCCCCTGCATTCCAACAGGTAAATGCTCATTTAGCCTAAGGACAGAGGATAAAAAGTAAATACTTACCTTGCTCCAGTAGGCTCCCTCCAGCACTAGGACTGGTCCCCTGCAGCGTAAGTCCTGGGTTGCATGCCAGCCTCTTCAACGTACCACAAAGGGTTAATATCCCTGTATTGTATGCGATAATGACAAGGTTCTGTCCACAGTCTAGAGAGGGGGTCAGTAAACCGACGGGTAGATTGTAAACATAGCCCTGCATTGCCAGATGATGTGAAAAGTCAACCTGGCAGCTTGTGCTCCCGCCCTCCAGCCAGTACTGTGACCTCTCGCTTTCCGCTCTAGAGCACAGTGTGTACACCTGTGTAAGATAGGAGACTGCTACCTACAGTGTGTGTGACTGTTGTGGGGGAAGTGTGTGTGATGTTGAGGGGGGGGTTTGCAGAGCACACTATGGTTGGGGTGGTGTGATGAGGACAGAGGACACTGCTTTGGGGGGAGGGGGGAGAGACAGGACACTATCGGGGAGGGGCAGAGGACTCTCATCCTCCCCCTTCTCCCAAATGATCTTTAACTTCCCCCATGTTGTCCAGGTAGATGTCAACCTCTGAAAGGTTGCCTACCCCTGGACTACAGCATCAGACAGTGGAAGAGAGTGCTGGAGTGGTGTGTAAGGTAAGTGATAGAGAGTATTAATCTCCCCGTAGACATGACATAAGTATTTAACCCTTACGGGGTGTGTTTTTTTTTTTTTTTCCTGACGTTTGACTTTAATGTCCATAGTTTTGGACAAAGGTGCACTTGAATGATCAAAAGCATTTGTTTTGGGTGGCGCATGGGCAGAGCCTGACTGAGCAGTCATGCAAGCTTAGAGCTCCGCTCCAGGGAGAACCACACCGGAGATATACCTGCAGCAGCGGCTCCCAAAACAGCACCTGTGGACACCTCCAGACACACAGAAACCTATGCTCCTGCAGCTGTGGACCTTGGGGGTTCCAAAACAAAATAGAAGATGGGAAACCTCAAGGACGCTCTGTCCGGGCCATCTGCCAAGATGGCGCCGACTGCTTCCTCACAGCCCAGCACACAGCGCTCTGCCAAAACACAGCTACACAACCTGAATCCACAGGACAATGGCGGTGAGTCTGATTCCAATGCAGGCAGCTTCCAGTCAGTCATTCAATCCAGCATGTTTTAACAGTTTTAACGGATGCTGCAGAAAGCTCTCAACTAGACATCATACTGTATTACTGACAAGCTGACACATGAGATCAGGGACCTAGGGCAGAGAACTGCATAGCTGGAAGGAAGAGTGGATGATCTAGCGAATCGCACACAAATTTTCACCGGTGAATTTAAGAATCTCAACCAGGAAAACATGATACTGCAGTCTCGTCTAGACGACCAGGAGAATAGAGACCGCCGGTCTAATCTGAGGATCAGGGGAATCCCTGAAACAGTACTCGACCTGCAAGCTATTATGATTGCCCTGTTCCAGGAACTGCAACCTGCCATCCCTGTAGATAGATTGGAGATGGATAGAGTACACATGGCACTGTCTCTATGCAAAACCAATGGTCCACCTTGGAAAATAATAGCTAAGTTCCACTACTATCGCACCAAGGAACAGCTACTTGCAGAAGCCAGATGCAAAGACTCCCTATCCTTCCAGGGTCACATTTACCAGCTCTTTGCAGACATATCCCCACTTACAGTGGCTAAGAGATGGGCTCTCAAACCTCACCTGCAGGTGCTTCAACGCAATCAAATTGCATACCACTGGGGATTTCCATTCTCAGTATGTTTCACACATTTGGAAACCAGGGATGTATGCCACACAGCCGAGGAGCAGTAGTCCACCTTGATGGATCTGGGCCTTCTGGAGAATACCCCTCCGACTCATCACACTGGCGGTCAGCCTCCTGCTCCCCCCAAAAACAATCGGTGGTTGGCAAAGGCCGCACGGATCACACGCAAAAATCTTTACAAACGTGGTAGTTTTGATAACCCTGCACCGTCCAGCGAGGACTTGATGGACTGATTTTCACCTTGAGGTTCGGATTTAATTCAACCATTCCATTTTGCGGTCCTCACAAGCTGATGGAACACTCTCTCTCTCTGGCAACAGCCTTGCAGAACCCATCTCTCGAACTTTGACCAGGAGCCATCTTTTGGACAAAAAATTGAAGTTTCCCCCACGAGTTTTTTAAGCAGCAGTAAGTACAAAAGTAATAATATAAAAGTTTTTAATTGGTCAAAAACTGATGAAGGTTGATACAAATATACAATGAATTGGTCATATAAAAGAAAGCTCTGGTATGTGACGCAAACGGCAACAAAAACATCACCCCAAGAGACACCCCAAGGAAAACAGTCTGCCAATTGTGTTTGCAACATTGCTATCCACATGGAACCCCAATACATTTCGACCCTTTGGATTTCTGGTCTTCAGGGGGATTTTTAATTCTAGGGAAGTATATCAAAAAATATATAATTAATTGAAAACATTTAACAGTATACAAAACATTATGACATTTAAAAATTGTGCAAAAATGTCTCTATATTATGTAGAGGTGTATTTACCATAAAGTGGATGAGAGTGGGGTGTGTCACACAGACCAGATAACTAAAAACATTGGCGTTCAGCGATCCTGTCATCTCCGCCTATTCCCCTCGCGTCCTCCGGGTGGGCCCACAGTCCACCAGACTTGCAAAGGGCCATGCTCCTGGACCTGGAGAGGAGGACGGGGGGCAAAGCACCTGCAATAGGAGCCATCTTTTGGAATCCGCCCAGCTTGTGCTGACTAGGCCTGACCCGCCTGACTACTTAAGGTTCCACCGTTGTCACCCCAGCTCGATAGGAAGTCTTAGGCCATATTTCCCTGTGTTTTTGTTCCTGAATATCACTACAGCGGCTCCATTGGATCTCAGGTTATGACTAGTATGCTGGTTTGGATATCACTATCCTTACATCTTTGTTCATACATCCTGGCCAGCCCAAGGCATCCCTCTCCCCTCTGCTACCATTCGAGCAAGTTGGCCTCCGCAATGTACTAACCCTAACCCTAGACTTTTTTTTTACATGTATGCTGACAAAATATTGAACCTTGCTGTCTTACCCTGTCATTGCTGCCATACTGCTTATATTCTCGTAGTCAAATATTGTTTGTACTTTTTTTCTTTTTTTTCTCCGGTGTTCCCCTTTTGGAACTTCTTGCTCCCTCGTTTACTGCCCTTAGACCCTTACCCCTATCATGCAGGAATCTGACGGTAGTCATGGGGCCTCCACGGGACCACTTGACGCTCCCATACCCTGCTGTTATACACTACTGTTTATTGCATCTAAAAGGGTTGTTCTATTTTGCTATTCTCTTTCCCGTTCTGTCCTTTTCTCTCCTCTTTCTCCCCACGGTGGATGCGTCTCTCTCCTCACGAAATGTCCTCACTATTCTCAGGCCTGCCCTAGAAATACTATGCTTCCTTGAATGTTCAAGGATTCAATGTCCCTCATAAACGCACTGAGGCATTATGTTCTTTTGTTAAGGCTCATGTTATGTGCCTACAGGAAACTCACTTTAACGATACCGCCGCCCTTAAATTCCTCAGTAAATCATATCCACAATTCTACACTGCTTCAGGCACAACCAAGCAGAGGGGGACCCTTATTGGTTTCCATCGTTCCATGCCATTCACCCTTTCTTCGCAAGTTAATGATCCCGATTCTCCCAATAAGCGCCCGACAGCTTTTCTTTCACATCATTTTTATTTTTTTCCCCCCGCAAAAGTTTTATTGAAAGTTTTTCATAGATAATACGTAATACAAATAGTAGAGCTGCACGATTCTGGGAAAAATGAGAATCACGATTCTTTTGCTTAGAATGAAGATCACAATTCTCTCACGATTCTCCAAAAATTATTTATTTGAAAAATGTACAACCTCTGAACATTAGGTTATCAAACCAAACGGCAATAAAATAAGCCATATAGAAAAGGGAGATCATCACCATGACACTGGATAACACATGAATGTGAATGTAGTGGCCACATCCCTGGATTGTATAGAACAAAGGACTGTTCCTTCCCTCTTGGATGGGACTTTTAAGGCCAGAAACACTGAAGTGCGTTACAAAATTAATTTATTATTACATAAAGATAGATCACACATATACAATGATCAATAGTTAAAAAGCATAAGTTGTGTAGCTTTGTTTGTCACGTGACGTGGCACATGTATACCACCACATATAGTGGTTTATATGCCTTTACCAATAACCATTGATCATTGTTGTGTGATCTATCTTTTTATGTAAAAATAAATGAATTTTGTAACGCACTTCAGTGTTTGTGGCCTTAAAAGTTCCATCCAAGGGGGATTCCGGAACAGTCCTATGTTCTAAAATAAGCCATAATATTCTGGCTTCAATCAAACAAATATTAAAGAAATGACAATGTAATGAAAAACAATTACATTCAAAAAACATTCAGGTAACGGATCATCTTCAGTGTCAGTGTTGCCTAAGTGCTGCTTCGAAAAAGCTACCCAAGGTGAATGTACTAACTGGCCACATCCCTGGATTCTCATTGTATAGAACAAAGGACTGTTCCTTCCCCCTTGGGTGGGACTTTTAAGGCCACAAACACTAAAGTGCGTTAGAAAATTGAATTATTTTTACATAAAGAAAAGATAGATCACACATATACAATGACCAATGGTTAAAAAGCATAATTTGTGTAGCTTTGTTTGTCACGTGACACATGTATACTACCACCACCACATCTAGTGGTTTATGCCTTTAACCAATAACCATTGATCATTGTTGTTGTGTGATCTATCTTTTTATGTAAAAATAAATTAATTTCTAACGCACTTCAGTGTTTGTGGCCTTAAAAGTCCCATCCAAGGGGGATTGGGGAACAGTCCTTTGTTCTAAAATAAGCCATAATACTCTGTAATTTCTTTAAAATTAGTTTGATTGAAGCCAATGTAATGAAAAACAATTACATTCAAAAAACATTGAGGTAGGTATCATGTCAGATAAAGATAAACACCAATTTAAAGATTTTTAGCTAGAAACACAAGCCTATCCACAATTTGTGGCTTCAGTGCAGAACGACGACAAGTGACAATGTTGCCCCCTGTGCTAAAAACCCTTTCAGAAGGGGAACTGGTTGCAGGAATGCAGAGGTATTTTCTGGCCAGTGCAGACAATCTCGGATAATGCTCCTTGTGAACCTTCCACCAGACTAACGGATCATCTTCACTGTCGGTGTTGCCTAAGAATAAATAAGAGTGTAGCTCCAAGGACAAGCTTTCGGATTGTTGTTGCTGTGAGCCTGAGGCTGGATCTGGTGCCCCTTCACTTTGTGCTGCTTTAAAAAAGCTACCCAAGCTCTTTCGAGCCTTCTTTGAAGGACCAGTGCCACTATTAGTAGTTGTAGTGGGGCTTTCCTTAACTGTTAGCTTTGACATCTCCTCTTTTAGTCTGTTCTGGACAACAGTTTTGTTATCTTCATTAACGTAAGTCATCTTAAACCTGGGATCGAGGGTTGTGGCTGGATGTCGAGAAGGTCTTGTGTTTTTTGGTCCTGATATTTTTCCTCCAGATACCCGATGATCTTTGATTTCATTGTGCAAATTCCTTAACAGCCAAAACAGAAGACTGAAATAGTTGTAGAGCAGGTTTCACAGAAGAGACACTGACATACTGCTCTCCTGAAAGAGCATCTGTCAAGTCTGCCAGTGGGGTGAGAGTCTTGTCCACAGCCTCCAGGATCTCTAGGTCTTGCCATGTTGGCAAGAGGTGCCTAGCCTTGCGGTAAGAAGAGAGGACATGGGTGATGGCAGCTTGCTGCTCAAGTATCCTCCTCACCATAGCCTGCCTAGATCCCCACCTTGTTGGGCACTCTGTCTTGAGCTTGTGGTCTGGTAAATCGAGTTGTTTTTGTGCCTCAGAAAGCTCCCTCCTACTCCAACTGTAGCTAAAACACCCGACGAGCTTTTTGCCAAAACCCATAGCACGCTCAACTCGTGGGTCCTTCATTGCATTCTCTATTGCGAGATGAAGCCTATGGCCAAAACACTGCAGTCAAGTCCAGTGATTCATGGATATGGCCTTTACAATGTTGCTTCCGTTGTCTGTAGTGATGCACACAAGATTTTTCTCCTTCAATTTCCAGTTTGAGAGCATTCTTTAATCCCTGCGCCAAAGCTTCGCCAGTGTGGTTCTCAGGGAAAAACCCAGTTTGTAGGCACCGACTTTTCATCTCAAAATCGTCATTGATGAAATGGATTGTTAAGCTCATGTACGGTTCCATTGCTCTGCTGGACCATAAATCTGAAGTTGCTGCAAAATTAAGTACATCTCGCAATTCTGTTGCAACTGTTTCACGACATTTGGTGTACAGAGCAGGGATTGCAACATGGGAAAAATAAGTACGAGAGGGCACTTGAAAGCGCTTATCAAGGGTTTGAATGAGTTTTTTAAACCCCTCTTTTTCAACAGTGGTCACGGGAGCCATGTCTTTAGCCAGGTGAAATGTGATTGCTTGTGTTATTTCTTTGCGCCTGACGGAGGTTGTTGAGTACGGTGTTGCATTATATAATGTTCCTTTAATTGACGTTTGTTTTGTCTGGCTGCGGCTGCAGGTACTTTGTGATTGAGCGCCGGCGGTTTTGTTTTTCCGTAACGTCTCATATTGTTGTATGTGATTATGTTTCAGGTGATTAAACAGATTGGTGGTGTTGCCCTTTGGTGCACAAACAACGGCTAAACATTGCTTGAAGTAGATGGTTTGCTGAGTGTCATCATCTGCTTTGAATCCGAAATGAGCCCACACTTCGGAATAAGCTCCTCTTTTTGGAACAGACATCTTGGTTTTTATCAGATTCACTTGCGCATTGCTCTGCCTCTGTGCCGGCCTCTGCCTCACTCATGTAGAATAATAACCAAGTAGAATATTGGTTTAGTTTGTTTCTAACTTCTCGACTGTACACTTCTGCTGTTCTGATGCAGTTAACTAACATAAGTACATACATACATCTGTGTCCTTGAAAATATAATTGTCTGAAGTTGAACTTCAATTAGGAAATCCAACAAGAACAATGAGCCCAGCTGGGCTCAAGAGTCCTGTGTGACTGTGTGCATATTCTCCAGGTGCTGCTGCAGCTCTTGTTCTCTTAATAATATTCAACTGGGTCAGGTGTGGTTGACTGTGGACATGTGTGCCTATAGAGAAAACAAAACGAGCGCGCACAGTCTGTCATCCGCCTTTAGTTTAAAACCACTTGCAGCTAATGTACTGACATTTAAAAGGCAATGAATCAAACAGTGTGTTTTTTTTTTTTTGCTTGGCAATGTTGCGCCCTTTCAGGCTGAGGCTGACAACAGCGGAACAACCCAGGCACCAGGCTCCATTTTCTACTCTACGACCTGGGGTTTGTCAAGCCCCGATACTTATAATATATAAATCCCTCTCCCTCTCTCCCTCCCTCTTGCATTGGGAATGTATGGGAGGACTGAGAAGAATAAAAGCCATAGATGAGTGAATCTCTGACTTTATCCAGCAATGTTATGCTGGGACTTATAATTCCAATGACTAGAAATGCCTGTCCAACACTGTGGTCTCCTAATGGAGAAGGCAAGTGTTATAAAAGTAAATGGGAATGTATGGGAGGAAGAATAAGAGCCATAGAGGAGCAGATCTCTGACTTCTGCAGAGGCCAGACAGGGCATTGCTGGATAAACCATGCTGGGACTTGTAATTCCACAGACTAAAAATGCCTGGCTGCCCAACGCTGGTCTCCTAATGGTGATCCCTGCCTGCAATACAAGTAAATGGGAATGAATGGGAGGAAGAATAAAAGCAACAGATGAGCAGATCTGACTTATCCAACATTGCCCTGTCTGGCCCCTGTAGAAGTCATGCTGAGACTTGTAGTTCCACAGACATCAATCTTCTGCCACGTGTATCTCCCAGTAGAAAGCTCCCACCCGATCACCCTCCTCCTCTTAAAAAAAGAAAAATCTATATCAAAGTTAAACTCAACAAGAAAAAAACAATTATTTATATATATATATATTTTTTTGTTGAGTTTTACTTTGATACACTGCACATGGTGACATGAAGGATTAATACAGGACACATCATTCATTGCCAGATCATTTGAAATCAATACATCATTTTATTATTGATACTGAAAATATATGGGTTTTATCATTTACCTGGAAAAATCATATAAGGCCGCGGCGCTAAGGCGACAATGTTTTCATGTTTCAGCTCCTGGACTGAAAGCACCAAATGTCAAATCAAATATTTCACCATCTAACTACCATGCTGTTACTCATCACACCACAAACTATTTGGTTTACCTGGCTTCAGGACTTTGATTTTGTTCCCTAAAAGGATCTGAGATTTGGCCAGGTAATGATTGCAACCGAACCAGCCACTGCCAGCCAGGTCGGTCGGAGCCTCGGTCCTGCTTCTGTGGATGGATCACAAGTGCGTAGTCACTGCAGTTTTTCCCGGCTCTCTCCGACAAAACGTGGTGCCGCCCATGCCCAGGCATCACCGCGGCGCATCACGCTCTGCTCATCACACTCCGGCTCTGCCTGACGTCAGTGCGCCCAACGTCCGTTCCTGTATCAGCACCATTTGCGTCTTTTCCTTAATACTAAAAATCGCGGTAATCCAGGATGGGGGGGGGGGGGTGAATCGAGATCGCGATTCTTATACGATTAATCGTGCAGCTCTAATAAATAATAAAAAAAAACATATAATTAAATTACAAGTGCATGGTTCCAACTTAAGGGAGGCATAGGGTTCAACATACATGAAAATAAAAAGCAAAAGACACTGCCCTTAAGCGCCATTAGTAGGAAGGACACATAAGAAAACCTCTATTGGTAAGGAGTAATCATGTTAAAGAAGATACACTGCAGCGTACAAAGGGCCTGTTTGACTCTTGTTGGAATGGAATATTTCAAATCAAGGTACTCATTACAGCTTCTGAAGGTACTAAAGAGCATATAAAGCGTAGGAATAACTTCTGACAACCATGTCTGCCTACGACTCCACATCCTTTTTGAAAAATAAAACAAAAAGAGGAATAAGAAAAAGAATGGGGAAAAGAAGTAAGGGAGAGAGAACAGATTGAGGGAAAGGGGGAATAAGGGAGGCACTGTAGGGGGGAGTATGTGAGGAGGGGGTAGGATCACCACCAGCTATCCTCATCAGTAAACCCCCAGTGTTGTAAGAGGTATAGCAATCTTTAATACACCTTTCAAGGGTTATCCCGAGAAGTCCAGAAAGCGCTGAGAGTTTCAGTATTCAAGCCAGGGTGCCCACGTTGCCGAAAAGTAAGCTATCCGGTCTTGGGCTGTGCAAATCAACTCCTCCATTGCTGCTATCTGGCTGACCCCCATCACCCACTCCTTTGTTGGAGGGGGAGACTTGGTCCTCCAGTGCACCAGCAGGCATAACCTAGCAGCATTAATCGTATGCATAGCTATTGACCTATAGTATCTCTTACGGGATATTTTGGAGAGGTGGAGGAGGTACTGTGCTGGTGTGAACTCCAAAGCAAGTGAGGATATCTGTCACCACGTCATGTACTTTACGCCAATATGGCTGTATCAGTGGGCAAGTCCACCAAGTATGGAGGAGTGTGCCTAAACCCTGTTCACCCCTCCAGCACTGATCTTACACCGCTGGGATGAATTTGTGGAGTATTTCCAGTGTTCTATACCACCTCATTTTGATTTTGTACACATTCTCCTTAGTATGAGCATTCAGGGAGCCGTTGTGCATATACAGATGAACCCGATCCCAGGCGGTATCGTCGATCACTGTACCCAGCTCATTCTGCCAATAGGCATGTTCGGATCTCAAGGAGGCATAGGGCTCCCCAAACATTGTGGCATAAAGTCCTGAGATTAGGTGACTCTAGGGAGAGGAGCCTGAGCACAGCGATTCCAACACAGTGGGTGTTTTCTTAAAGCGTTCTCTATTCGCTGGACTGTCCAGGAAGTGTTTCAGTTGAATGTAGGCCCAGAAAGGGAAAGACTTTGTGTTTGACAATGACGCAAGCTCACTTTGTCGGACAAACCGTCCTCTGGAAAAGAAGTGTTTGGCCTGCATTTCTGCGTAAGACCATTCTGCTGCTAGAAAGGCCCCTTCCATACCAGGAAGAAAGTCTGGGTTGCCCTTGACATGCGTGATTGCACAGTGTGTAGTTGAAAGCGAGTGGACTTTGCACGCCCTATTAAAGGCATGCAGGGTTGCTCCGACAAAAGGGTCAGAGTTAACGTTAGCCAGTATATGTTTCTTTTGAGAACTAAGGAATGAGATGAAGTTCGGTACCAGATATCTGTTTTTCCAGCAACACCCAACCCTTGTATTTGGTATGAAGCCTCCAGTCCACTACCCTGGTCAAGTGGACTGCCCAGTAGTACCTTTGCTGGTCTGGGAGTCCAATTCCGCCCCCGTCTTCGGTAGTACTTATTTTGCCCACCCCACTCGCGCTACCTTCCCTCCCCAGAGAAAAGTGCATGTGCGCTTGTAAGCTTAAGTAAACTAATTACTTGGTCGTCTGCTCTGCCTGCTCCACCTCTCGATGCTCAATAGCTGAAAAGAGTAAGAGACTAAAGCAGATTATATGTTCATTTCCAACTGTGCCAAAAACATAGCTCACTGCTCACATTTCTCTATCTGCCCATTTCTAACTGCAAAACTATTGTAGGGTGCCCACTGTTGCCTTGAAACACTTAACGGAAAGGCATTGACTTCCAACGTAACAAACTTGCATGTCTCTCCGTGCCGGCCTTGGAAGAACAGAGGCCTGCTGCTTCACAGTATGGCACATTTTTGCAAAATGCCCCATTTTGTGGCAACAGAAACACTTTGTGACTGAATCTACCATTCCCAACCATTTGCTTCCACTTCTTAAACAATGCTGGTGTAGGAATCCCATCCATTTCCTCTCAAGGGACCCCCACCTTAAGTAAATCAATCCACAAGTGTCTCCTGGAGTTCATAGGCCTTGTCTTCCTTGTATCTGAATCAACTCTGTAATTTGAGCTGATCAAATCCTCTGCTTCCCGGTTATGAGAAGTAACAGTAGCACATGTCCTACTTCTGCTTACAGGCTTTGGGCCTTTGTCCTTTGTTAGAGCATCATTAGATTTATTCATGAGGGCTGCACACCGCTCATTCGAATCTTAAGCTCGGCCTACAGCGGTTTGACCACTCTTGGAAGCCACTGCAGGTTTAACTTTGATTACCCTACTTTCTAAATCTTTTGCCTTGCTTGCAGTTTCTTCCAAACACTTGGATGCCACTGCAAACTGTTCCTTAATTAAATCTCTTTCTAATTCTGCCTTTTCCCTCTTTTCAGATTCAATATGTAGAGCATGCAGGAAATGCAAACCAAACACAGCAACTGCCCGCATCTCTCCCTTACTGAACCCAAAACTTTTGAGGCTAAAATCTGAGGAAAGATCAGAGACTCCATCCCCCCAAGCTCTGTTCAAAGGAGAAGCATATCCAGCCAGCTCCTTTGCAACAGGCACCCACTGACTATTTCTGGCCCAGATAGGAAGGGTGCACGCCTTCAAGTCCTCCTGGATACCAGAAACCTTTGCAGCTTTACTCTTCCTAAACAGTGTACGCAGCATTTTCCCCCCAGCACAAGCAAAAAATACACACCACAGAAAACAGGTCAGCTTCTGTTGAAATTTTAGCACAAATTCCCGGCCACAAGCCCCCATTGCGTCTATCTATTAAGTTCTTGTGGTAAAACCAAGGAAGCTTAAACTTCTGTAGTGTATCAATGCTTTACTAAACAAGGAAAAATCTGCACATACAACTGTAGGATGCACAACACAATTCATATCTTACAAAATATATATGCCTACAAATATAAGCATGTACACATTAAGTAAACGAATTACTCAACTTAGGGGTCAAGATGTCCTCCATGGTCCTTTGCTCAGTCCATCTCAAAAAGTTCTCCAAAGCTCTCCAGCTCCAGGCAGTCATGTCTCCCTTTGTCCTTCCAAACACCAACTGTTGTTCAAACACACGTCTCTCCCAACCCTTTCCAAGCCCCTCCCACCCATTTCCTGCTTCCTGCAAAGAACGTCCAGACATATCAATGGAGGGGGGGAGGGTCACTGTAACTAAACCTAAACTCTATATTATTATCATAAAGTCACTATAGAAATTGCCATAGCAACACAAGGAGGAGGGCGCCAAGCAAATTGGGATAGTCTGTAGCTTGTATAATAAGCGGTGGAGCACTGTCATCTTTAAAATTGAGGCCCGACCGAACCAGGAGATGGTGGGAGAATCCCAACTGTGGAGATCTTGCGGGTAGGAGTTTCAGTTCGTCAGGAAGTTATTTTCATATAAGTCTTTAAGTTTACTAGGAAGTTATATACCAAGGTAGGTAATGGCATCCGTTTTCTAGCGGAATGGGAAGTTTGCCTGACAAAGCTGTACTAGTTTAGGGGGCAGAGAGACATTTAGCACATAAGATTTTGAATAGTTGATTTTCAGATTTGAAATAGTCTTAAACTGCTCTAAAACTGGCATTAAATTGGGCAGAGACGTCAACGGGGGGAGGAAAGGAAGAGCAAGTTGTCATCTGCAAAAGCTGCTATCTTCTATTCCCATTGATGTACCTCTATACCTTTATGTTCGGATTTGCACGGATGCTACGGAGGAGGGGTTCCAGGGTGAGAATGTATAAGGGAGACAGGGGACATCCCTGCCTGGTCCCATTATGGATGGGGAAGGCGTCCGGCAGGTGGCTGTTGACACTGACCCTGGGCCTGGCATAGAGCGCTCCAATAAAGGCCCGCATACAGCTTTACAGCTTCCCAGGCCCAGGGCCACCAGGACCGCATTCATGTAGTCCCAGGGCACTCTGTTGAACGCCTTCTCCGCATCCATGGCCAGAAAACAGCCCTCTGTTGGTCGAGGTAAGCCAGTGGTGTAAATTGAGGGCCTTAATGGTGTTGTCCCTGGCTTCTCTTCCAGGGACAAAGCCAACCTGGTTTAGTCCTATCCAGGTAGGAACGTGATAGGATAAACGAGTGGCCAGGATCTTGGCAAACAATTTGACATCCACATTCAGAAGCGAAATGGGTCGGTAATTGGCTACGTTGGTGGGGTCCTTAATGTCCTTAGGGATTATGGAGATATAGGCCTCTAATAGACTACTCGGAAGTACAGGGAGAGTGGGGAGGGTGTTGAAAGCCCTAAGAAACTCTGGCGCCAGGAGATCCGCAAAACTTTTATAATATTGCGCCAAGAAGCCATCTGGCCCTGGGCTTTTGCCAGGCTTCGTAGCCCTCAAGGCCTCCCCCCACTTCAATGACAATGGGGCTTCCAAGGCTAGCCAGTCAATAGCGCCCGGGAGCTATTCTTGCCCAAAAACTCACTGAGATCAGAGCGTGCACTCGCTGAAATGGGTCTATGCTTGTGTGATTCAAGGTGGTATAGCTTGCTATAAAAAGACTGGAACTGATTAGCAATGGTCCTCATTTCTAGAGTGAGCTACTCCATTTGCGTCTACAACATGCTGAACAGTGGATGCAAGAGTTCGCCTCTGTGTAAATCTCGCCAATAACCTCCCCGGTTTATTGCCCTGCTCATAAAATAGTTTCTGGGATAGAACTTGCCTCTTCTGTGCCCTTTTATATAATTCCTCAAGTAGAGTCGCTCGAGCATCGGCTAATTGCTTAGCTACCTTAACTGCGAGCGAACGCTTATGCTGTGCTTCCAACAGGGCTATTTTTTTTAGAAAGGTCTTGAATCGTAAGTTGGTGTTCTCTTTTTTTTTCTAGCTGCGATGGCTAGCAAATGTCCTCGAACGACGCATTTGTGCGCTTCTCATTTCATTGGGTCATGGGGGTCACGTCTGGCGTGTTATTGTGTCGGAAATTGTCTCTAATGGTCTGTGTGATGTCAGCAAGGTCTCCAGGGTCAGTGAGGAGAGAGGCATCCATTCTCCAAGTCCTGGTAGCCGTTTCCCTTTGGAAACTGCAAAGTCAGCGTAATTGGGTGATGGTCAGAGAGTAACATACTCTCAATGGTCGCGTTCTGAAGGAAGGTCAAATCTGGTGGATGAATAGATAATCCAGTCTCGAGTAGCGATTGTGTGGAGGCAAAAAAAAAATTTGAATTCTTTCCCTTGCGGGTATAACGTTCGCCAGGTGTCATGGAGCGCAAGGGAGGCTAAAGCTAGCTTAACTTGACGTAGAGCAGAGAATGGGAGTGAGGAGGTACCCGTAGAGGTGTCGAGAAGCGGGTCCAAGGCCATATTGAAGTCTCCCCCAAGTACCAAAAGGCCCATTTGGAATGTGGTGAGCTGCAGAAGGACCTCTTTTAAGAAGGTCACCTGTTTAGAGTTGGGGCAATAAATGTTTGCCAAAGTTACTGGCCTATTTTTCCAAGTCTCCTTTAAGAACAGGAACCTGCCCTCTAGGTCGGTCAACGACTTGGTCAGTAAGGCAGAACGGAAAGGATTTGGCAATCACTATAGACACCCCTTTTGCTTTGGAATCCAGGCAAGTCGCATGGTAGACCTCCAGAAAGCGGTTATTGGATAAGCGGGGGATTGAGCCTGATTTAAAGTGTGTTTCTTGCAGAAATATCACTTGAGTCCTATGGCGGTATGCCTCAGCAAGAATACTGCTATGCTTCTCTGGGATATTAAGGCCTTTATCGTTCAAGGAATAAACCTTGAGCGATAGAGGCGTTGATTGCACTGCAGAAGGCATGTTCAGTGATCAGAGATGTTTGTCCGTGCCACCCTCGAAGTACCAATGGATGGGGGTTAAAAAAACAAAAGGAAAGGAGAAGAGAAAAAAAAAGTGGGGGGGAAGTAAAGTAAAGAGGGGAAAGAGGCAAGGATCAAGCCTACTCTGGAATGTCACTCAGGGCCTACTAGTGACCCAAGAGAGGTTTGACACTTGCACTTAGTAGCTACTCCCTATGTGTGGAGTGCAAGAGAAATACCGGAGATAAAACCAGAGTTGCCTAATAGAGAAGGGTATAGGAGACAAAAGTAGGTTGAGATTATTCCAGCTGGTTTCAAGGGGGATACCTGCCTCCTTGAGGTGGGGAAGAAACCTACTACCTAAACAAGAATGTATACACATCCTACCATCCAGAGATTAAAGAGAGCAAGCATGAATAGAGATGAAAAACCTTGGCCCCGCCAGGTGGGGTGGCACCGCGGCGGTCCTCCCACAATGGGTGAGAGAAGCCCGTAGCCCCCCCCCCCCAGTAAGCCAAGAAACCTTGAAAGGATAGGAGTAGCACCCTATAGTAACATATAACTTTACATTACTTTATATTATATGAACATTTGCAGCAAAGTAGAATAAACTAAAGATTTACCAGTCCAAACCAGTAACCTTTTAGTATATATTAACACTTCAACAGTCTCCCTATTGGCCGACTAGGACCATCAGAGTCCCCTAACACAGGACCCACCAGGGGTCCTGTTGGTAAGCGCTTACCGTTGGTAAGCGATACGTCCTGGAGTATTAACAACACTATTCTCTCCCACCCCTCTCATCGTCTAGTTATCGAAGAGGCCCTTAAAGACTATTTAATAACACAATGGATGATATCTCTGCTCTGAGACTTTGGGAAGCTCACAAAGCTATCATTTGTGGCAGATGAATCCAACAGGCAGCGTCCCTTAAGCGAGACCATATCATTTTATTTAAGCAACTAGAAGCCAATTTTAATGCATGCCATGCAGCATTTCAGTCCACCCCCCAACTCTAACACCAATGCACATCTTGATAGAGCCCGACCTGACTTTGACTTATTCCTTACAGACTCTGACGATAAACTTCTCCGCAAATGCCAACATATATCCTTCCTTAAAGCCAACAAACCTGACACACCTATGGCACGCACATTGCGAGTGAGCCATCACCCCAAGATGTCTATATGCCTAAAAACAACTCGAGATACATACACCAGTAACCCTGTTTAAAATACTTGAGGTATTCCGTTCCAACTTTGCCAAACTTTACTCCCCTTCAACTCTGCAAAATGCCGATGCTCTCTTCTCCTGTATAGCCCTCCCACCCTTAATCCCATCTCTCTCCTCAATCTAAACATCAAATTGCTAGCCAAGATTCTTGCAACCTGACTGAACACCGATATGGGCCGCTTGATAAACAGACCAAACGGGCTTTATGCCAACCCGTCAAGCTGGCAACAATGTTAGACAAGCCCTCCTGCTCTCCTATGCAGCTAAAACTAGACGCATCCCAGCCTGCCTCCTATCCCTTAAATAGTAAATTATACGCTGCGCTTTGGAATATCACACAATAAATGCGTGCTGAAGATTAAAACAAACACATGTAGTGTTAATGTGATATACAGTAAGTGACATAGATGTGATATGACCAAAATAAAAACCATAATTATGTCAATTAAAACATTAATAATAAAGTGCTCATGTGCTTTGTAACACAGATGTGTGTCCGGTGGTATATAGGGAACAACACTAGTCCCACTTTAATTAGCAAAAAATGCTATTGTGCAAAAACAAGTCTTTTTTTTATAAAACAATGCTGTGGCAGTCCTGTTGAAAAAAGTGCATATCCGTGGTATCCAATAATCGCACTGCTGACATGCTTATAAATCCATGCGTCTGAAAATGAAGGTGTTGCAGATCATGCATTGGTGCTCTCATTCCAGTGACCCCCTATGTATTAAATGCTCACCTTGGAACGAGTGACTTGGCAATTACGCTCAGTCAATACACGCTTGTGATCCACCCCTGGGTTCTATAATGGTAACAGGATCCTGGGCTTCCCACGCAGTATCTCAGAAATAATGGGGAATAAAAAACCTTGATAGTGTGATATCACTTTAAACGTTTTATTAAACAAATAAGAACAACCCCCCAATGGGGTACTCGCATGTACCAGGTGCGTCAGTGCACCACTGTGTATGGCATGAAATATTACAGCGGCTGGTTTTGGAATGGTGTATGCTTCCTCCTAAGCAGGTAGACGGCCTGTTGTGTCATCCTGGCACCTCCCCATTATTCCCGAGATACTGCGTGGGAAGCTCAGGATCCTGTTTGTACATTTGAACTTTTGTCCGTAGCGCTGCTGCAGTTTATTCTGAACTTTTTATTTTAAGTTTTTATATATACTGCTCTTTTTATATTTATATATATATATATATTGTGAGGGGGCTAGCTCGGCAGCGGGTATGTGTGACCCCCGGGATGGGCTCCCCACCCAAAAACAGGCCCAGCAGACGGAGGTTGTGGTTTTCAAAATCAAAAAAAGGTGCGGTTTATTTTCTATTTACAGTGACAAAAACACAGCAAGGCAAAAAAAACAAACACAAAATAAATCCTGGTCAACTTGACCTCTGACTAAACTTACAGGTTTCCTAACTAACGACTGGGATCAGCCTAGTGCTGTCCTAGTCCCTGGTTTTAAATGTCCAAGCAAAATATAGCCACACAGGCTTTCTCTCACCGCACAGGGGTTCACTCTCCCTAGACAGTCCACACAGGTCTGCTTCCAGGCATGAGCCAACATCTAATGAATCTGGGCTTTCTTATAGAGGCCTAAATGAGCTGACAAGGTTCAGCTGGACTCATCAACTCCCTGTCTGCACGACGCCCAGCCCTCTCCCTAGAGGTATGAGTCATCAATGAGCCCACTAGTCTCAGCTGGGCTTATACAACTCTCCACCTAGCTGTATAAATCGGCGTAAAGCCTGAATCTGGGCGAAATATATCTACCCCCCTGGATGCAACCAGGTGACTTTACCTTCCTGCTGTCACATACCCCCCCCTCTTGTTTTAACCTCGGGGTTGGAACACCAGCAATCAGGCATTCATGTACTCGAGACAAAGCATCCACATTCCCCATTTGAACGCCAGGGCGATGCTTTACTGTGAAGTTGAATTCCTGGAGGGCCAGGAACCACCTATTCACTCTTCTATTTGTTTCCTTGTTTTGAGCCATCCACTTTAACGGAGCGTGATCCGTAACCATGTCAAAGTGCCTACCTAGCAGGTAGTACCGAAGGGAATCTAGAGCCCACTTCACCGCTAAACACTCCTTTTCAACGGTGGCGTAATTTACCTCATGGGACTTCAACTTCCTGCTGAGGTAAATGACTGGGTGCTCTTCCCCGTTCCAGACCTGGGACAATACTGCTCCTAACCCCACATCTGACGCATCACTTTGTACGACAAAGTCTTTAGAGAAGTCGGGTGAGTACAACACTGGCTGGCTACATAAGGCTTGTTTCAAGAATTGGAATGCTGCCTCAGCCTCGGGGGTCCATTTAATCATGACCGACCCTTTCCCCTTCGTCAGGTTGGTTAGGGGCACAGCCTTAGAAGCAAAGTGGGGAATGAATCGCCGATAATACCCAGCGATTCCCAGAAAGGCTCGTACCTGCTTCTTGCTGTTGGGACGTGGCCAACTCTGGATGGCCTCGATTTTGTTGAGTTGGGGTTTTATTACTCCCCTCCCAATGGTGTACCCAAGATATTTGGCCTCCTCCTGCCCAATGGTACACTTCTTGGGGTTAGCCGTAAACCCTGCTTCCCGAACAGAGTCCAGGACTGCTTGCACTTTTGGCAGATGTGAGGCCCAATCTGTGCTATGGACAATTACGTCATCCAGGTAAGCCGCAGCATACTTCCGATGGGGCCTCAGCATCTGGTCCATTTTCCGCTGGAATGTGGCCGGCGCATTCTGTAACCCGAACGGCATTCTTTTATATTGGAACGCCCCGTCTGGGGTTACAAATGCGGTTTTCTCTTTGGCTGACTTGGCCAGGGGGATTTGCCAATACCCTTTTGTGAGGTCAAGAGTCGTCATGTATCGGGCTGTTCCCAGCCGGTCGATCAACTCATCTATACGTGGCATGGGGTAGGTGTCAAATTTTGTAACTTTGTTCAACTGACGAAAATCGTTACAAAATCGCCAGCTCCCATCCGGTTTAGGCACCAACACAATGGGACTAGACCAATCACTTTGGGACTCCTCTATCACCCCTAAGTTCAGCATTTTCTGTACTTCCTCCCGTATTGCCTCCCGTCGGGCCTCTGGGATCCGATAGGGTTTTAACTTCACCCTTTCACCGGGCGGGGTAATAATGTCATGCTCTACCCCAGATGTTTGTCCCGGCAGCTCAGAGAATACCTCCTTGTTGCGAAGCACAAACTCCTTAACCTCCTGTTGTTGGGGTTGTGACAAGGTGGCTGCGATTCCAACCTCAGGAATCACGCAACCAGTTTGAGCTGGTGACCAAGTGTCTGCGACTAGGGACTCTCTATCCCTCCAGGCTTTCAACAGATTAACGTGATAGATCTGTTCGGGCTTTCGCCTTCCTGGTTGTCTGACCTTGTAATTCACTTCGCTCACTTTTTCCATTATCTCGTAGGGGCCTTGCCATTTGGCAAGGAATTTACTTTCAACCGTAGGGACAAGTACCAATATCCTATCCCCCGGGGAAAAGGTACGGGTCTTGGCTCCACGGTTGTACACTCTCTGCTGTGCCAACTGTGCTTGGGCCAAATGTTCCTTCACGATGGGCATTACCTGTGCAATTCGATCTTGCATCAGGGCGACATGCTCAATCACACTCCTGTGGGGAGAACTCTCACTTTCCCAAGTTTCCTTGGCAATATCCAACAGCCCTCTTGGGTGTCTCCCATACAGTAACTCAAAGGGGGAGAATCCCGTAGAGGATTGGGGCACCTCCCTAATAGCAAACATCAAATAAGGAAGTAGACAGTCCCAATCCTTTCCATCCCTATCCACCACTTTCTTCAACATTTGTTTTAGGGTTTTGTTGAATCTTTCAACCAGCCCATCGGTTTGGGGGTGATACACAGATGTACGTAATTGCGTCACTTTGAACAATTTACACAGCTCCTTCATAACCCGGGACATAAAGGGTGTACCTTGGTCCGTAAGCAGTTCTTTACAAATACCCACCCGGCTAAAAACAAGAGATAGCTCTTTGGCTATGGTTTTGGCCGAGGTATTTCTGAGAGGGATCGCTTCTGGATAACGGGTGGCATAGTCCATTATAACCAATATGTACTGGTGCCCCCTAGCGGACTTGATTATAGGACCTACCAAATCCATTGCGATTCTCTCAAACGGGACCTCAATGATGGGTAGAGGGACCAGCGGGCTACGGAAGTGTGGCATCGGGGCCGACCTCTGACACACAGGGCAGGAGGAACAATAATTTTCTATGTCCTTCATCACCCCAGGCCAATAGAATCTCTGTAATACCCTCTCTCGGGTTTTCTCTGTCCCCAGATGACCTCCAAGAATGTGCCCATGGGCCAACTCCAACACCAACTTCCTGTAAGGTTTGGGCACCACCAGCTGCTCAACGGTTTCTTCTGCCCTTTTTGCCACCCGATACAGTAGGTCCTTCTCTACGCTGAAGTATGGGTAAGTGCAGGTATTATCTGGGTTCACTAACTCGCCATCTATTTTCACTACGTTTTCCCGTGCCTTTATTAGGGCGGGGTCTTTCAACTGTTCTGTGGCAAAGTTTTCCCTGTGAACCTCAAGATCAGAAAACTCCACAGACGGTAGGTTTTCGTCTGAGGAGGTGGGCTCCTCTCCAGTTTCTTGAGTCTCCCCTGCCAATACTGACAAGGGAAATTCGGGAGAGTCCTCACCACTCTCAGAGGAGTTCTGGCTATCATATTCCTGGTACATAGGGGCACCAGTGGGGGGCTCATGATCATCCCACAGTTCCCAGAACTTCGGAAAATCCCTTCCCACAATGGCGTCATGCGGTAACTGAGACACTAAGCCCACTGGATGAGAAAGGGTACCTTTGGGGGTCTCGAAACACACTGTAGTCACTGGATACTCTCGGGTGTCCCCATGCACACAAATAACGGCTACCTTGCTATTCCCAGAGACCTCTGTTTTAACTAACTCAGCCTTTATCAGGGTCACAAGGCTACCTGAATCCAGCAATACCACAACATTTCTACCATTAATACACATTTTGCATAAATGTTTCTCAGTTCCCCGAATGGCAGTGCATGCGACTGTCGCACACAGCGACTGACGTCTGCCCGTCAGAAAGTCACACTGCATGGGTTCCTCCAAAACCGGGCAATTTGCTGCAATATGTCCCGCTTGCCGGCAGCGGTAGCAAATGATCCTTCTTGCCGCCTCTTGAGCCGCTGATTTCCCAGGCTGTTCTCGCCAAACTTGGGGTAGAGCTCCCACCCTCTCACTCTCTCCACCCTTACCCCTTGGAATCATCTTATCCGCCCCTGGGGATGGTCTGGTCTTAGGGTGGAAAGTCCGAGTGTCTCTGGAAGAGGCCGTCAGGTTCTCTGTAGCCAAGTATTTCTCCACACGATCCACAAGACCATCGGCCGTCTCTGGGTCTCCATGGCTTACCCACTTTTGGATGGCAGTAGGAAGAGCTCTCAAAAACCGATCCATTACAACACGTTCCACAATCTTTGGTGCGGACAAAGTCTCTGGCTGTAGCCACTTTCTGCTCAGGTGAATGAGATCATACATTTGAGACCTGGGGGGTTTTCCAAGCTGGAAAGTCCAGTTATGCACACGCTGAGCCCGGACAGCCAGGGTGACACCCAGCCTTGCCAATATTTCAGCTTTTAGCATCACATAGTCTTTTGCTTGGTCAGGCTCTAGGTCATAGTAAGCTTTCTGCGATTCACCCGTTAACAGAGGAGCCACCAGTCCAGCCCACTGCTCCTCAGGCCACTTTTCTCTTTCAGCGGTCCTTTCAAATGTGGTCAAAAATACCTCTGGATCATCCTCTCCAGTCATTTTTGTCAATAAACGACTCACCCCAAAGGACGCGGTATTAGTGGGACGGCTTTCCTCACCGGTCTGCGGACGTTGCTGCATTACTGCTTCCATCTGTTGTTGTAGTCTCTGCTCTTGCTTCTGCAACAGGTCTATGAAGCGGGCCTCAGATTGCTGTTGGGCTTGTTGCTGAGCCTCCAGACTCTGTTGTAAAGTTGCAAGGCTCTGTTGATGAGCTTGCTGCTGGGCTGCAAGGCTCCTTTGCAAACCTGCATTTGTCTGCTGTTGATTGGCATTTGCTAGAGCCAGCTGTTTCAGTATCTCCTCCATGCTGGCTTAAAAAAAAACTGCCACTGGTTCTCCACCAACTGTGAGGGGGCTAGCTCGGCAGCGGGTATGTGTGACCCCCGGGATGGGCTCCCCACCCAAAAACAGGCCCAGCAGACGGAGGTTGTGGTTTTCAAAATCAAAAAAAGGTGCGGTTTATTTTCTATTTACAGTGACAAAAACACAGCAAGGCAAAAAAAACAAACACAAAATAAATCCTGGTCAACTTGACCTCTGACTAAACTTACAGGTTTCCTAACTAACGACTGGGATCAGCCTAGTGCTGTCCTAGTCCCTGGTTTTAAATGTCCAAGCAAAATATAGCCACACAGGCTTTCTCTCACCGCACAGGGGTTCACTCTCCCTAGACAGTCCACACAGGTCTGCTTCCAGGCATGAGCCAACATCTAATGAATCTGGGCTTTCTTATAGAGGCCTAAATGAGCTGACAAGGTTCAGCTGGACTCATCAACTCCCTGTCTGCACGACGCCCAGCCCTCTCCCTAGAGGTATGAGTCATCAATGAGCCCACTAGTCTCAGCTGGGCTTATACAACTCTCCACCTAGCTGTATAAATCGGCGTAAAGCCTGAATCTGGGCGAAATATATCTACCCCCCTGGATGCAACCAGGTGACTTTACCTTCCTGCTGTCACAATATATATATATATATATATATATATATATATATATATATACACACACACATACATATACACACACAGCGGCTACTTTTTCTGTACAGCTTTTCATTTAAAAAAAAAAATACACATCGAGTCGCATCGCCCCCAGCACATCGAGTCGCATCGCCCCCAGCACATCACATGGCCCCCAGCTCATCGCATGGCCCCCAGCTCATTGCATGTCCCCCAATCACATGTCCCCCAATCACATGTCCCCCAATCACAGCACATGTCCCCCAATCACAGCACATGTCCCCCAATCACAGCACATGTCCCCCAATCACAGCACATGTCCCCCAATCACAGCACATGTCCCCCAATCACAGCACATGTATAGGGATAGTGAGCACATTTTAATCAGAATTACAATATGTAGGGTTGTCCCGATACCGATACTAGTATCGGTATCGGGACCGATACAGAACATTTGCGCAAGTACTTGTACTCACACAAATGCTCCCGATGCCTGACCCGATACCTGGTCGGCGGAGTTTGCGAGCGACGAAGGCGGGCGGAGTTTGCGAGCGACGAAGGCGGGCGGAGTTTGCGAGCGACGAAGGCGGGCGGAGTTTGCGAGCGACGAAGGCGGGCGGAGTTTGCGAACGGAGAGGGAGGGCGGAGTGGGCGGGACACGTCCGTAGGCGGAGTCAGTGGGGCGGAGAGCGAGTCCTCAGCTAGGTAAGCTGGAAGTGTGCAGCCGCATCAGGATTGGGTGACTGTCAGCTTGGACATCCCGACGCCCATCTTGGTACACCCTGCACTTGGCCACAGTAAGCCAGCAGCTGACATCTTGTTACACCCAGCCCAAATAGTTTGGGCTGGGTGTAACAAGATGTCTGCTGTTACTTACTGATGCTGAGTGCAGGGTGTACCAAGATGGCCGTTGCAGCATAACATTTCAGAATCTTTTCCTCATGTCATTTATTGCAGCATTTCAGTGCCTGCACATAAGTGCCAGCCACATATCAGTGCCCATAAGTGCCGACTATCAGTGCCATCTATCAGTGCCCATAAGTGCCGTCAGTGCCAGCCAACTGGCAGTGCCATCAGTGCCCATAAGTGCTGCCCATCAGTGCCAACAGTGCCAGTCATCTGTCAGTGCCAACTATCGGTGCAATCCATCATTGCCACCTATCAGTGCCCATAAGTGCCATTAGTGCCGCCCATCAGTGCCAGCCATCAGTGCCAGCCACCTGTCAGTGCCACCTATCAGTGCCCATAAGTTCCGCCTATCAGTGCCATCTTTCAGTGCCCATCCGTCAAACTGTCACATGACATTAAAAAAGTATCGGTAATCGGTATCGGCGAGTACATGAAAAAAAGTATCCGTACTTGTACTCGGTCCTAAAAAAGTGGTATCGGGACAACCCTAACAATATGACAAACACCTGTTCTGTGAAAGTATTCTGGGTGAAACGGCTGCTTGAAAACCGCAATGAACACCTCCTTTCTGCTTGTGTCCTCTCTCTTCTCCATCAACATGTGTTATGCCATAACACAGGGCGTTCTTCCCTTTACAAAAATGGCACGGAGATCCGCATTAATCGCGTCATTTCCTGTAAGGAAATGACAAAATTTTTAGGCAAAGTAATGCCTAGATACTCCTGGGAAATGCGTGTTAGGACAGGAAGTTCTACCACCGCAGACTAGAAACTAGGCAGAAAACTAATTCTGCCTAGCAACAGATTGATAGAAGTGTCTAAAAAAAAATATATATATATATTTTTTTTAATTAAAACAAAGCTGTTAATGTAAAGTTTATTTTAGGGTCAACCTCCGCTTTAAAATGGGACTATTGGTGTTCCCTATATACCACCGGACACTTATAGCTGTGTTACAAAGCACTTGGATGCACATGAGCACTTTATTGTTTTAATTGACATAGTTGTTTTTATTTTGGTCATATCACATCTGTCACTTATGTCACATTAACACTACATGTGTTTTGTTTTAATCTTCAGCACGCATTTATTGTGTGATATTCCAAAGCGCAGCGTATAATTTACTACTTTTGTCTATGTGCACAAGCTTATGAGACATGTGTAACGCTTGCAGCTGGTTAGTGATATCTATTAGGCTTTGGGTTGATTGAGGCTCGCAAGATTTCTATTACTTGCCTCCTATCCCTTGACATCAGGAAAGCGTTTGCCTCAGTCGCCTGGCCGTATCTACAATACACTCGGGGTTTTGGGAACCACTTCCTTTCCTGGGTCTCCTCCCTATAGAACAACTCACAGGCTTACATCAAATATGTAGGCTACAAATCAGCGATGATCGATATTGAGAGAGGCACTAGGCAGGGGTGTCCCCTTTCCCCGCTTTTATTCGCCTTACTCGTAGAGCCTTTGGTACAACTGATTAGATCGGACCCCGATGTCAAGGGGATAGAACTGGGTGGCCACCATCATAAAGTATGACTGATATTCTCTTCGTAGCACAGCCTCACATTTCCGCCCCAAATCTGTTAGATATTAACTTTGCCCGGATCTCTAGACTGCATGTCAACCCCAAAAAATCGAATGCACTGAACATTTCCTTATCACAATTACATAGTCAGGTTGAAAAAAGACAGTCCATCTAGTTCAACCATTAAAAAAAAAAAAAAAAATTGTACAATCCAATATACCAAATTCTATTCCCACAGTTGATCCAGAGGAAGGCAAAAAAAAAAAAACACAGCAGAGCATGCTCCAATTTGCTACAGCATCGAAAAAAAAAATCCTTCCTGATCACCTGAGAGGCAATCGGATTTTCCCTGGATCAAATTTACCTATAAATGTCAGTACCCAGTTATATTATGTACATTTAAGAAAGTATCCAGGCCTTAAAGCAATCTACTGAGCTGGCCAGAACCACCTCTGGAGGGAGTCTATTCCACATTTTCTCAGCTCTTACTGTGAAGAAACCTTTCCATATTTGGAGATGAAATCTCTTTTCCTCTAGACGTAAATGGTGCCCCCGTGTCTTCTGTGTTGACTGTAAAGTGAATAACTCAACACCAAGTTCACTATATGGACCCCTTATATATTTGTACATGTTGATCATATCCCCCCCCCCCTTAATCTCCTCCTCTTAAGATTAAATAAACTCTGTTCCTCTAATCTTTCCTCATAGCTGAGTTCCTCCATCCCTCTTATCAGTTTGGTTGTCCTTCTCTGTACTTTCTCCAGTTCCCCGATATACTTTTTGAGAACTGGTGCCCAAAACTGAACTGCGTATTCCAGATGAGGTCTTACTAATGATTTGAACAGGGGCAAAATTATATCTCTCTCTGGAGTCCATACCTCTCAATACAAGAACGGACTTTGCTCGCTTTGGAAACCGCAGCTTGGCATTGCATGCTATTATTGAGCTTATGATCTACCAGAACCCCCAGATTCTTCTCCACTATGGATTCCCCCAGTTGTACTCCCCCTAGTATGTATGATGCATGCATATTCTTAGCCCCCGAGTGCATAACTTTTACATTTATCAACATTAAACCTCATCTGCCACAGAGTCTTCCAATTAGACAGTGCATTGAGGTCGGCTTGTAAATTGGAGACATCCTGTAATGACGTTATTCCTCTGCATAGCTTGGAGTCATCTGCAAAGACAGAAGTGTTACTTTTGATCCCAGACCAATATTTTAAAAAATATTAAAGTAAGGGTCCCAACACTGAACCCTGGGGTACACCACTGATAACCTTAGTCCATTCAGAATAAGAATCATTAACCACTACTCTCTGAATTCTGTCTTTTAGCCAGTTTTCTATCCATTTGCAAACTGATATGTCCAAGTCTGTAGACTTTACCTTACACATGAGCCGTGTGTGCGGAACTGTATTGAACGCTTTTGCAAAATCCAAGTATATCACGTCCACCACCACGCCTCTGTCCAAGGTATTACTTTCCTCTTCATAAAAAGAAATCGGGTTTGTCTGACAACTTCTGTCTTTCATGAATCCATGCTGTCTGTTGCTTAAAATGTTTTTTTCCAGCAAGAACTCGTCTGTGGTCTTTTATTATACTCTCCAGTATCTTCCCAACTATAGACGTTAAGCTAACAGGTCTATAGTTACTTGGTAAAGACTTTGTTCCCTTTTTAAATATAGGCACGACATTGGCCCTGCGCCAATCCAGTGGTACTATTCCCCTCATTAATGAGTCCCTATAAATTGGATACAATGGCTTTGAAATTACAGAGCTCAATTCTTTTAGGATCCGTGGGTGGATGCCATCAGGTCCACGTGCTTTATCCACCTTTTATTCTGTCTAAATATTTCTGGACCATATCACTTTTGAGCCATTGTGGATTATTTTGGGCCTGTGTCCAACCTCCAACAAGCTAAGTCCTCCCTGCCATTCACTTGGGTGACTCGCCAACTCCCCTACTTGGGGGTACAACTCTCAGCCTCGTTATCTGATCTCTTTACGGCTAATTACTTACCTCTACTGCGACGGGTAACTAGTCTCATGACGCAATGGTCCTCCCTTCCCTTATCCTGGCTAGGTAGGGTCAATGCCACGAAAATGTTGATTCTGTCTAAAATCTTATCTTTTCAGGGTACTCCACATCCCAGTGCCATCCTATTTTTTACGCCTAACGCAATGTAGAGTGTTGCCCTACATATTGGGGGCTACCAAGCCTCGTATCCCCAAACAAATCAACCCTATATCTTCCTAAACTGAGTGCTGGCTTAGGCATTCCCAAGTTCTCATTCTACTATTACGCAGCACAAATTACACAACTACCTAAGTACCACGCAACAGCAGAAACTCTGTTGTGGATAGCTGTCGAATGGGTCAACTGCGACCCCATTTTGGGAGCAAACATGTTATGGCTACAACCAAAAAACAGAGCTTGCATCTCGAACCCCATCACTAAACCCTCCCTAACCATCTGGGACAAATTCAGGGATGCTCGCAATTAGGGTTGTACGATACTAGTACCGAGCATTTGCCTGAGTACTTGTACTCGGGAAAATGCTCCCAATGCTTCACCCGATACTTGTCCAGTCAGCGGTGATCGTGTGTGGGGGAGTTACGATCACCGCTGAATTGATTTAATATTCGTTTCTCCGCTTCTCTCCCCCCGCGGCTTTCAGCTGCTTTAAAATTAGCGTTGATCAGTGCTTGTCACTCCCCCACACACGATTACCGCTAATTGTCCCCGTATCCTCCTCCAGCCCCCCTCCGTTTTTCTTCGGTTTCCCTCCCTCTGTGTCCCCCTTCATGCTTCCGTCCCCCTCTGTGTCCCGCTCCATGCTGCCGTCCCCCTCTGTGTCCCGCTCCATGCTGCCATCCCCCTCTGTGTCCCGCTCCATGCTGCCGTCCCCCTCTGTGTCCCGCTCCTTGCTGCCGTCCCCCTCTGTGTCCCGCTCCATGCTGCCGTCCCCCTCTGTGTCCCGCTCCATGCTGCCGTCCCCCTCTGTGTCCCGCTCCATGCTGCCGTCCCCCTCTGTGTCCCGCTCCATGCTGTCTTCCCCCTCTGTGTCCCGCTCCATGCTGCCGTCCCCCTCTGTGTCCCGCTCCATGCTGCCGTCCCCCTCTGTTCTCCTCCTCCACCCCCTCGATCTGTCAGGATGGAGAGCGGAGGTAGGAGCCGATAAATCTGGCTCCTTACTGTTCGGAATATACAGCGTCCGTGATCACTGACTCTGTACATTCACTTTGTTTACAATGTTTCAGTTTATGAATGGAGAGAGAAGCCGCTGTCTTCTCTCCATTCATTTTCAGCGCAGCTGAGAAAGGGACTGGGGAATCTGTGTCCTTAGTCCCTTTCTCTGTCTCAAAGGAGAGATGTCAGAGGTCTGTTAAGACCCCTGATATCTCATCAAAGCCCCCCAACAGGGCTGATAAAAAAATTAATAAAAATTAATTGTAAAAAATAATAAAAAATAAAAGAAAAAACACATTTTCAAAGATGGCTTGGCTGGCCATTTTCAAAGATGGCTTGGCTGGCCATTTTCAAAGATGGCTTGGCTGGCCATTTTCAAAGATGGCTTGGCTGGCCATTTTCAAAGATGGCTTGGCTGGCCATTTTCAAAGATGGCTTGGCTGGCCATTTTCAAAGATGGCTTGGCTGGCCATTTTCAAAGATGCCTTGGCTGGCCATTTTCAAAGATGCCTTGGCTGGCCATTTTCAAAGATGGCTTGGCTGGCCATTTTCAAAGATGGCTTGGCTGGCCATTTTCAAAGATGCCTTGGCTGGCCATTTTCAAAGATGCCTTGGCTGGCCATTTTCAAAGATGCCTTGGCTGGCCATTTTCAAAGATGCCTTGGCTGGGCATGTTCAAAGATGCCTTGGCTGGGCATGTTCAAAGATGCCTTGGCTGGGCATTGGTAACGATGCCTTGGCTGGGCGTTGGTAACGATGCCTTGGCTGGGCGTTGGTAACGATGCCTTGGCTGGGCGTTGGTAACGATGCCTTGGCTGGGCGTTGGTAACGATGCCTTGGCTGGGCGTTGGTAACGATGCCTTGGCTGGGCGTTGGTAACGATGCCTTGGCTGGGCGTTGGTAACGATGCCTTGGCTGGGCGTTGGTAACGATGCCTTGGCTGGGCGTTGGTAACGATGCCTTGGCTGGGCGTTGGTAACGATGCCTTGGCTGGGCGTTGGTAACGATGCCTTGGCTGGGCGTTGGTAACGATGCCTTGGCTGGACGTTGGTAACGATGCCTTGGCTGGACGTTGGTAACGATGCCTTGGCTGGGCGTTGGTAACGATGCCGTGGCTGGGCGTTGGTAAAGAAGCATTTGCTTACACAAGGGATAGAGATCTACAATGCTGTGATGGGTACAGGCACAGTATACTTTGCATAGTCACCGGACATTTTCAAATATGCCATTTCTGGGCATTTTCAAAGATGCCTTGGCTGGGCATTATTAAAGATGCAACTTGTGTCTTGGACAGCAAATACTGCATTAGGTAAAGATGTCTTGGCTGGGCATTGGTAAAGATGTCTTGGCTGGGCATTGGTAAAGATGTCTTGGCTGGGCATTGGTAAAGATGTCTTGGCTGGGCATTGGTAAAGATGCCTGGGCTGGGCATTGGTAAAGATGCCTGGGCTGGGCATTGGTAAAGATGCCTGGGCTGGGCATTTTTAAAGATGCCTGGGCTGGGCATTTTTAAAGATGCCTGGGCTGGGCATTTTTAAAGATGCCTGGGCTGGGCATTTATAAAGATGCCTGGGCTGGGCATTTTTAAAGATGCCTGGGCTGGGCATTTTTAAAGATGCCTGGGCTGGGCATTTTTAAAGATGCCTGGGCTGGGCATTTTTAACGATGCCTGGGCTGGGCATTTGTAACGATGCCTGGGCTGGGCATTTGTAACGATGCCTGGGCTGGGCATTGGTAACGATGCCTGGGCTGGGCATTGGTAACGATGCCTGGGCTGGGCATTGGTAACGATGCCTGGGCTGGGCATTGGTAACGATGCCTGGGCTGGGCATTGGTAACGATGCCTGGGCTGGGCATTGGTAACGATGCCTGGGCTGGGCATTGGTAACGATGCCTGGGCTGGGCATTTTTAAATATGCCATTTTCTGGGCATTTTCAAAGATGCCTTTGCTGGGCATCATTAACCACTTAACAACTGGGCACTTAAACCCCCTTCCTAACCAGACGAATTTTCAGCTTTCGGTGCTCTCACATTTTGAATGACAATTACTCAGTCATACAACACTGTACCCGTATGAAATTTTTGTCCTTTTTTTCACACAAATAGAGCTTTCTTTTGGTGGTATTTAATCACTGTTGGGTTTTTTATTTTTTGCGCTATAAGAGAAAAAAGACTGAAAATTTTGTAAAAAAATGCATTTTTCTTTGTTTCCGTTATAAAATTTTGCAAATTAGTATTTTTTCTTCATAAATTTTGGCCAAAATTTATACTGCTACATATCTTTGGTAAAAATAAGTACAAATTGGTGCATATTTTTTGGTCTTTGTGAAAGTTATAGAGTCCACAAGCTATGGTGCCAATATCTAAAAATTGATCACACCTGAAGTACTGACGGCCTATCTCATTTCTTGAGACCCTAACATGCCAGAAAAGTACAAATACCCCCCAAATGACCCCTTTTTGGAAATAAGACATTCCAAGGTATTTAGAAAGAGTCATTGTGAGTTTTTTGAAGTTTGCCGGGTATTGTGGAGTATTGCCGGGTATTGTGTAGTATTGCCGGGTATTGTGGAGTATTGCCGGGTATTGTGGAGTATTGCCGGGTATTGTGGAGTATTGCCGGGTATTGTGGAGTATTGCCGGGTATTGTGGAGTATTGCCGGGTATTGTGGAGTATTGCCGGGTATTGTGGAGTATTGCCGGGTATTGTCGGGTATGGCAGAGTATTGCACAGTATGGGCAGGGTATTGCACAGTATGGGCACAGTATGGGCAGGGTATTGCACAGTATTGCGCAGGGTATTGCAGAGTATTGCGCAGGGTATTGCAGAGTATTGCGCAGGGTATTGCAGAGTATTGCGCAGGGTATTGCAGAGTATTGCGCAGGGTATTGCAGGGTATTGCAGAGTATTGCGCAGGGTATTGCAGAGTATTGCGCAGGGTGTATTGCAGAGTATTGCGCAGGGTGTATTGCAGAGTATTGCGCAGGGTGTATTGCAGAGTATTGCGCAGGGTGTATTGCAGAGTATTGCGCAGGGTGTATTGCAGAGTATTGCGCAGGGTGTATTGCAGAGTATTGCGCAGGGTGTATTGCAGAGTATTGCGCAGGGTGTATTGCAGAGTATTGCGCAGGGTGTATTGCAGAGTATTGCGCAGGGTGTATTGCAGAGTATTGCGCAGGGTGTATTGCAGAGTATTGCGCAGGGTGTATTGCAGAGTATTGCGCAGGGTGTATTGCAGAGTATTGCGCAGGGTGTATTGCAGAGTATTGCGCAGGGTGTATTGCAGAGTATTGCGCAGGGTGTATTGCAGAGTATTGCGCAGGGTGTATTGCAGAGTATTGCGCAGGGTGTATTGCAGAGTATTGCGCAGGGTGTATTGCAGAGTATTGCGCAGGGTGTATTGCAGAGTATTGCGCAGGGTGTATTGCAGAGTATTGCGCAGGGTGTATTGCAGAGTATTGCGCAGGGTGTATTGCAGAGTATTGCGCAGGGTGTATTGCAGAGTATTGGGCAGGGTGTATTGCAGAGTATTGGGCAGGGTGTATTGCAGAGTATTGGGCAGGGTGTATTGCAGAGTATTGGGCAGGGTGTATTGCAGAGTATTGGGCAGGGTGTATTGCAGAGTATTGGGCAGGGTGTATTGCAGAGTATTGGGCAGGGTGTATTGCAGAGTATTGGGCAGGGTGTATTGCAGAGTATTGGCAGGGTGTATTGCAGTGTATTGGCAGGGTGTATTGCAGAGTATTGGCAGGGTGTATTGCAGAGTATTGGCAGGGTGTATTGCACAGGGATGGCTGAGCAGGGATGGATGGATGGCTGGATCTGTGACTGTAATTGTCACAGATCCAGCCCACAGCTGACATGCTCTGACATGGGGGAGGGAGGTGACATGACCCGCTCCCTCCCCTCTCCTTTCACACTGTACCGATCGGTACAGAGAGGGGAGGGAGGAACCGGCGTCATCACATGACGCCGGTCTGTTTACAAGTGATCGCTCCGTCATTTGACGGAGCGATCACGTGGTAAACGGCCGCGATTAGCGGCCATCTACCGTGATCCGTGATGCGCCGGGTCTTCCCCAGGGGGCGCGCGGGAGCAAGATTCTGGGAGGACGTCCTTGGGACGTCCACCCTGGATAACTCGACCGCGCTGTGGACGTCTTTTGTCCATGGCGCGGTCGGCAAGTGGTTAAAGATGCAACTTGTGTCGAGGATGCCTTGGCTGGGCATTGGCGAGGATGCCTTTGCTGGGCATCGGCGAGGATGCCTTTGCTGGGCATCGATGAGAATGCCTTTGCTGGGCATCGATGAGGATGCCTTGGCTGGGCATTGGCGAGGATGCCTTGGCTGGGCATCGGCGAGGATGCCTTTGCTGGGCATCGGCGAGAATGCCTTTGCTGGGCATCGGCGAGGATGCCTTGGCTGGGCATTGGCGAGGATGCCTTGGCTGGGCATTGGCGAGGATGCCTTGGCTGGGCATTGGCGAGGATGCCTTGGCTGGGCATTGGCGAGGATGCCTTGGCTGGGCATTGGCGAGGATGCCTTGGCTGGGCATTGGCGAGGATGCCTTGGCTGGGCATTGGCGAGGATGCCTTGGCTGGGCATTGGCGAGGATGCCTTGGCTGGGCATGGGCGAGGATGCCTTGGCTGAGCATTGGTAAAGATGCAACTTGTGTCTTGGACAGCAAACACTCCATTAGGTAAAAGTAGACATTTGGTATGCTTTTGCACAATTAATTTGATTTTTGCTGTTGTATGCATGCTGAAAACTTGTCAAACCTTGGCTCATACTCCGTTAGTTTGAGAGCAACACATACAGCACTCAATTCATCTGTTAGTCTATTTCTGGCATCACATTTTATATAATTCCATGCTGAAAAAAGCTGCTCACAAGCGTAGGATGACCCAAACAAAGTAAGAAAAGCAACCCCAAGTGTTTTCATTTCCTTAAAATTATTTGGCAGAGAATTCCACACTTTAAGTATTTAATTTTCCGAACTAGCAACTGTGCTGTCCTTTGTCATCCCTTCACATTCTATCTTCTCAAGAGTGGCACGCAGGTCATAAAATCTATTTTTCCAGATAGAGCTTTCTTGAAATTCCAGTAGCTCCATTTCCTGATTTCCTAAATTTAACCAGTGTAAGCAGGAAAGTTCAAGTTCTTCAAATTTGGCTTTTTCTGGAGAAGTAAGAAAACAGAGTTGTTTCCATCTTACGGAACTGTACAAATCTGTTACTAAAATTCTCCTTTGCAACTGCTATAATGCTAGAAAATTCCTTGTAGATTTCATGATGGTTTGGCTTGTCTGTAAATGTTGTAGAATTTTCCAAATGCATTTTTAGATTGGGAAAATATTTCAGCTGCCCACTTTCAAGGTCTTTTAAAAACCTGCAGTTTTCTCTCAAATGTTCTGATATCACAAAACATCCTTTCTGCTGTTTTCCCAAAACCTTGCAGGTTTTTGTTCAAGACATTGAAGTGTATTGTAAAATCAGTAAAAAACATGAGGTTGGTGAGCCAGGTCATATCAGTGAGCTGTGGATATTCCTGCCCCTTTTCAGTCATAAACAGCATAATTTCATCCAAGCAGGCTACAAATCTCTCCAAGACCCGTCCTCCTCTGCTTAGCCACCGTACATTATTACACATAGGTAAAGTATTATACTGTGCCTGTGCCTGTACCTCATCAAGAAGTGCTTGAAACTATCAAATTAAGAGCACGAGCCAGGTTGTACCGTATTTATCGGCGTATAACACGCACCCCAACTTTAACCACTTAACGACCGCTCACTGTATATGTACGTCGGCAGAATGGCACCGACAGGCACAATCACGTACAGTGTACGTGATTGCCTTTGTACAGTTGGGGGGTCCAATCGGACCCCCCTCATATACAGTGAGCGGTCGGTATTCGTTGGGGAGCGATCCGAGATGAGGGGACGGCCGTTCGATTCCGGCCACCCCCCCGCGATCGCTCCCGGCGAATGGAAATGCTTCCTCTGCTGTGTAATGTAAACACAGGCAGAGGAAGCAGGAGGAAGTGATGTCATCTCTCATGCGGCGCTCACATATACCGAGCGCCGTACAAGAGAAGACACACAGGTCAGTACACTAACACTACACTGACACCAGGACACATAGGCACACAAATCGCCCCCCCCAGATCACCCCCCAGCCCCCAGTCACAGTGTCACTGATTGCAGTGACCATTTATTTACTGATCACTGCAATCAGTGACATTTGTGACTGTAAAAGTGTCACTACATTTAGTGTAGCCCCCTAACCCCCCCGCCCTAATAAAGGTTTAACCCCCTGATCACCCCCCAGATAACCCTTTCACCCCCTAGCACCGCCGTCGCTAAGCGATCATTTTTCTGATCGCTGCCTTAGCGTCGGTGATGCAGATCGGTTGCCAGTAATTTTTTTTAGGATCGCCGCAGGTTTTTATAGCGTCAGGTACCCCCATAAATTATCTAATAAAGGTTTAACCCCCTTGATCGCCCCCCAGGTAACCCTTTTAACCCCCTATCACCACTGTCGCTAAGCGATCATTTTTCTGATCGCTGTCTTGGCGTCGGTGATGCAGATCGGTAGCCAGTAATTTTTTTTAGGTTCGCCGCAGGTTTTTATAGCGTCAGGTACCCCCATAAATTATCTAATAAAGGTTTAACCCCCTTGATCGCCCCCCAGGTAACCCTTTCACCCCCCTATTACCACTGTCACTAAGCGATCATTTTTCTGATCGCTGTCTTAGTGTCGGTGATGCCGATCGGTAGCCAGTAATTTTTTTTAGGTTCGCCACAGGTTTTTATAGCGTCAGGTACCCCCATATATTATCTAATAAAGGTTTAACCCCCTAATTGCCCCTAGTTAACCCTTTCACCAGAGATCACCATATAAGTGTTACGGGTGACGCTGGTTAGTTAGTTTGCTTTTTATAGTGTCAGGGCACCCGCCGTATATATAACCCAATAAAGGTTTAACCCCCTGATCGCCCGGCGGGTGATATCAATTAGGTTTTAGCGTCAGAGAGGGTCTGCGTCACACCCCAGGCAGCATCAGGTTAGTGCCAGTAACGCCAACACCCACACGTGAAGCATACACCCCCCTTAGTGGTCTAGTATCTGAACAGATCAATATCTGATCTGATCAGATCTATACTAGCGTCCCCAGCAGTTTAGGGTTCCCAAAAACGCAGTGTTAGCGGGATCAGCCCAGATACCTGCTAGCACCTGCGGTTTGCCCCTCCGTCCAGCCCAGGCCACCCAAGTGCAGTATCGATTGATCGATCGATCGATCACTGTAACTTACAAAACACAACACACATAACTGCAGCGTTCGCAGAGACAGGCCTGATCCCTGCGACTCCAGTGCTGTAGGAGGTGATTTCGCCACCACAGTTAAAAAAAAAAAAGGATATATGCCAAAGCATGGGGGCAGCAGGGGCGGAGGAGCGATTTTGCTCCTAATGCCGCGTACATACGGTCGAAATTCCGACGGAGGCTTGCCCGTGGAAAAGTCCGACCATGTGTGTGCGGCATACCTTTTTTGCGGGAGGATGCCCCCATGCTTCGGCATATATAAATGGTGCATGTATGCCCATCATTAGAAGTGGGTGGATGAAGGGCGGTATTCTAATGGTGGGCATACCCACCGATCAATCTCTTTTTTCGTTCAGCCAACTGGCTACATGAAAAAAAAAGATTACAATACATGTCCAACAAGGACCAGCAACATACTGGTATGTTGCTGGACTTTGAATGTTTATACCAGAATGATGCCTGCGGGTTTAGGTATCATTCTTTTCAGCCAGCGGCCGGCTTTCATGTAAAAGCAATCCTAGTGGCTAATTAGCCTCTGGACTGCTTTTACAAGCAGTGGGAGGGAATGTCCCCCCCCCGGATATAAAAAGCGCCATTGGGAAAGCATTTTATCACACCGATCTTGGTGTGGTCAGATGCTTTGAGGGCAGAGGAAAGATCTAGGGTCTAGAAGACCCCAGTTTTTTCAAAAAAAAGTACCTGTCACTACCTATTGCTATCATAGGGGATAAAAAAAGCACCCCTGTCCTGCCCTGCTCTTGCCCAGTGGCGAACGCAAGCGTCGGTCTGGCGTCATATGTAAACAGCAATTGCACCATGCATGTGAGGTATCACCGCGAAGGTCAGATCGAGGGCAGTAATTTTAGCAGTAGACCTCCTCTGTAAATCTAACGGGGTAACCTGTAAAGGCTTTTAAAAATGTATGTAGTTTGTCGCCAATGCGCGTTTGTGCGAAATTTTAAAGCATGTCGTGTTTGGTATCTATGTACTCGGCCTAAGATCATCTTTTTTATTTCATCAAACATTTGGGCAATATAGTGTGTTTTAGTGCATTAAAATAAAAAAAAAGTGTATTTTTTCCCCAAAAAATGCATTTGAAAAATCGCTGCGCAAATACTGTGTAGAAAAAAAAAATGCAACACCCACCATTTTAATCTGTAGGGCCTTTGCTTTAAAAATATATATAATGTTTGGGGGTTCAACATAATTTTCTTGCAAAAAAAAAAAATGTTTTCATGTAAACAAAAAGTGTCAAAAAGGGCTTTGTCTTCAAGTGGTTAGAAGAGTGGATGTAAGCTTCCTAATGTTGTGTATAAAATGCCAGAACAGTTCAAACCCCCCCCAAATGACCCCATTTTGGAAAGTAGACACCCCAAGCTATATACTGAGAGGCATGTCGAGTCCATGGAATATTTTATATGTTGACACAAGTTGCGGAAAAAAGACAATTTTTTTTTTTTTTTTTGCACAAAGTTGTCACTAAATGATATATTTCTCAAACATGCCATGGGCATATGTGGAATTACACCCCAAAATACATTTTGCTGCTTATAACCATGGCATGTGTGAGCAATATATCATTTAGTGACAACGTTTTGCAATTTATTTATTTTTTGTCATTATTCAATCACTTGGGACAAAAAAAAAAATCCAATGGGCTCAACATGCCTCTCGGCAATTTCCTTGTGGTGTCTACTTTCTAAAATGGGGTCATTTGGGGGGGTTTTGTACTATTTTGTCATTTTATGGCCTTCAAAACTGTGATAGGTAGTGAGGAGTGAAATCAAAAATTTGCGCCCTTAGAAATCCTGAAGGCGGTGCTTGGTTTTCGGGGGCCCGTACGTGGCTAGGCTCCCAAAAAGTCCCACATGTGGTATCCCCGTACTCAGGAGAAGCAGCAAAATGTATTTTGGGGTGCAATTCCACATATAACCATGGCATGTGTGAGCAATATATCATTTAGTGACAACTTTTTGTAATTTTTTTTTTTTTTAGTCATTATTCAATCACAAAAAAAAATATTTAATGGGCTCAACATGCCTCTCAGCAATTTCCTTGGGATGTCTACTTTCCAAAATGGGGTCATTTGGGGGGGGGGGGGTTGTACTGCCCTGCCATTTTAGCACCTCAAGAAATGAGATAGGCAGTCATAAATTAAAAGCTGTGTAAATTCCAGAAAATGTACCCTAGTTTGTAAACGCTATAACTTTTGCGCAAACCAATAAATATACGCTTATTGACATTTTTTTTACTAAAGACATGTGGCTGAATACATTTTGGCCTAAATGTATGACTAAAATTGAGTTTATTCGATTTCTCTTATAACAAAAAGTAGAAAATATCATTTTTTTTCAAAATTTTTGGTCTTTTTCCGTTTATATCGCAAAAAATAAAAATCGCAGAGGCAATCAAATACCATTAAAAGAAAGCTCTATTTGTGGGAAGAAAAGGACGCACATTTCGTTTGGGTACAACATTGCATGTCCGCACAATTTACAGTTAAAGCAGCGCAGTGCAAAATTCTGAAATCACCTCTGGTCCTTAAGCCCCGGACCATTTGGTAGCTAAAGTGGTTAAGAGGGAAGTTTCAGGAAAAAAACTTTCCAAAGCCCCCTGCTTATAACACGCAGGCACAGTTTACCCCCTATATTCAGGGTAAAAAAGTGAGTGTTATACGCCAATAAATACAGTAATTTCCAATTTTTGTGACATCCTTGAGGATATTGTTTGCTGCTTTCCTTGGCACAAAGAGCTTCTTGATGTATAATACAATGAAATTGAATGATTGGATGCTTTGCTTCTTTGACAAAAACTGTATGAAACCAGATGTCGCCCCAACCATGGAAGGTGCCCCGTCACTAGTTATTGAAACCACTTTTTCTGGCCTTATGTTTTGTGACAAAAAAGCCTCCATCACAGCATTGTAGATATCTATCCCTTGTGTACTTCCAGGCAAAGACAGCAGTTTCTTTTTCGTACATCACGGGACACAGAGCGACTTAGTCATTACTAATGGGTTATATAGATTACCTTCAGGTGTTGGCACTGGCCAATTCCAAACCGGAAGTACCCTCCCCTATATAAGCCCCTCCCATCCGGGAGCACCTCAGTTTTTTGCCAGTGTCTAAGGTGTTGGCCAAAGAGTAACATGTGTTTTCACTGGGCTTGCGTACAGGTTCTTTTGGGCCTTAGTAAGCTGTTCCGGATCCCACCAAAAAAGCTTCATAGCTAAACGGTCGGTACCCGGGCCTTGCAGCAGAAGAGCAAGGTTTTGCCTGTAATGCTTCTCTTAGGAGGGCTGGACCCTGGGATCCAGAGCTCTGGTCATACCCACGACCAAGATGTTGTCTGTGCAGGGTGCTATACAGGTCCAGGGGAGTGGAATCCTTGGGAACCCGGTCCCTGAAGGTTTAATTACAATGCCTGCCGTGATAGGTGAAGTTTGGACTTCTGTGGACCAAACAAAGTCCTGCGGCGGGGATCAGGTAAGTGGGGGCCCCCAGGAACTTGGTTCTATTGGGGGACCCCCAAGCCTAATTTGTCTTTCTGTCTGTTACCTAACGGTATTCCCGCTAAATATCTGTGTTTGCCTGTAACTACTGAAAATGTAAAATTTTAATAGTAGTCAAGAAAAAAAAAAAAAAAAAAAGGGACCGCGGTACCTGTGTTAAACCACTAGAGGCCGCTGTAGTCCATTTTTCTTGTCATGTGGATCTTTGGTTTTCTCAAGTCAAAAGATCCAGGCAGCTGGTAAGTTTCTCTGTGGGAATCCACTTCCTCTGCCCTGTTGCTGCGCTCATCCACCGCACAGGCCCTCCGGCAAAAAGGGCCCTGGCTCCTAGTCCCCTGTTTGATTTCGAAAAGGGCGCCAATGGCGCACGGGCGCGCGCGCTGGCGTGTGCACGCGCATCCTATGAAAAATAGGGGCGGGGCGGGTGGATGACGCTCGATGCGCGCCGCGGCGCTTCTGCGCATGTGCGGGCGTCCCAGCATGGTTAAAAGACACAGTACAAGTGTCAGCTGGATGCAAACAGAGCTAGCAACAAACAGTGGCACACAGAGGCGGTTGATGCAGGCATCCCCTGTGAGGGGGTTAGCTCGGCAGCGGGTGTGTGTGACCCCCGAGATGGGCTCCCCACACAAAAACAGGCCCAGCAAACGGAGGTTTTAAATGTCGAAGCAAATAGCCACACAGGCTTTGTCTCACCGCACAGGGGTTCACTCTCCCTAGACAGTCCACACAGGTCTGGTTCCAGGCATGAGCTAACATCTAATGAAGCTGGGAGTTCTTATAGAGGCCTAAATGAGCTGACAAGGTTCAGCTGGTCTCCTCATCTCTGTCTGCACGACGCCCCACACTCTCCCTAGAGGTATGAGTCATCCATGAGCCCACTAGCCTTATACAACTCTCCACCTAGTTGTATAAGTCGGCGTAAAGCCTGAATCTGGGCGAAATATATCTACCCCCCTGGATGCAACCAGGTGACTTTACCTTCCTGCTGTCACATACCCCCCCCTCTTGTTTTAACCTCGGGGTTGGAACACCAGCAATCAGGCATTCATGTACTCGAGACAAAGCATCCACATTCCCCATTTGAACGCCAGGGCGATGCTTTACTGTGAAGTTGAATTCCTGGAGGGCCAGGAACCACCTATTCACTCTTCTATTTGTTTCCTTGTTTTGAGCCATCCACTTTAACGGAGCGTGATCCGTAACCATGTCAAAGTGCCTACCTAGCAGGTAGTACCGAAAGGAATCTAGAGCCCACTTCACCGCTAAACACTCCTTTTCAACGGTGGCGTAATTTACCTCATGGGACTTCAACTTCCTGCTGAGGTAAATGACTGGGTGCTCTTCCCCGTTCCAGACCTGGGACAATACTGCTCCTAACCCCACATCTGACGCATCACTTTGTACGACAAAGTCTTTAGAGAAGTCGGGTGAGTACAACACTGGCTGGCTACATAAGGCTTGTTTCAAGAATTGGAATGCTGCCTCAGCCTCGGGGGTCCATTTAATCATGACCGACCCTTTCCCCTTCGTCAGGTTGGTTAGGGGCACAGCCTTAGAAGCAAAGTGGGGAATGAATCGCCGATAATACCCAGCGATTCCCAGAAAGGCTCGTACCTGCTTCTTGCTGTTGGGACGTGGCCAACTCTGGATGGCCTCGACTTTGTTGAGTTGGGGTTTTATTACTCCCCTCCCAATGGTGTACCCAAGATATTTGGCCTCCTCCTGCCCAATGGTACACTTCTTGGGGTTAGCCGTAAACCCCGCTTCCCGAACAGAGTCCAGGACTGCTTGCACTTTTGGCAGATGTGAGGCCCAATCTGTGCTATGGACAATTATGTCATCCAGGTAAGCCGCAGCATACTTCCGATGGGGCCTCAGCATCTGGTCCATTTTCCGCTGGAATCTGGCCGGCGCATTCTGTAACCCGAACGGCATTCTTTTATATTGGAACGCCCCGTCTGGGGTTACAAATGCGGTTTTCTCTTTGGCCGACTTGGCCAGGGGGATTTGCCAATACCCTTTTGTGAGGTCAAGAGTCGTCATGTATCGGGCTGTTCCCAGCCGATCGATCAACTCATCTATACGTGGCATGGGGTAGGTGTCAAATTTTGTAACTTTCTTCAACTGACGAAAATCGTTACAAAATCGCCAGCTCCCATCCGGTTTAGGCACCAACACAATGGGACTAGACCAATCACTTTGGGACTCCTCTATCACCCCTAAGTTCAGCATTTTCTGTACTTCCTCCCGTATTGCCTCCCGTCGGGCCTCTGGGATCCGATAGGGTTTTAACTTCACCCTTTCACCGGGCGGGGTAATGATGTCATGCTCTACCCCAGATGTTTGTCCCGGCAGCTCAGAGAATACCTCCTTGTTGCGAAGCACAAACTCCTTAACCTCCTGTTGTTGGGGTTGTGACAAGGTGGCTGCTATTCCAACCTCAGGAATCACGCAACCAGTTTGAGCTGGTGACCAAGTGTCTGCGACTAGGGACTCTCTATCCCTCCAGGCTTTCAACAGATTAACGTGATAGATCTGTTCGGGCTTTCGCCTTCCTGGTTGTCTGACCTTGTAATTCACTTCGCTCACTTTTTCCATTATCTCGTAGGGGCCTTGCCATTTGGCAAGGAATTTACTTTCAACCGTAGGGACAAGTACCAGTATCCTATCCCCCGGGGAAAAGGTACGGGTCTTGGCTCCACGGTTGTACACTCTCTGCTGTGCTAACTGCGCTTGGGCCAAATGTTCCTTCACGATGGGCATTACCTGTGCAATTCGGTCTTGCATCAGGGCGACATGCTCAATCACACTCCTGTGGGGAGAACTCTCACTTTCCCAAGTTTCCTTGGCAATATCCAACAGCCCTCTTGGGTGTCTCCCATACAGTAACTCAAAGGGGGAGAATCCCGTAGAGGATTGGGGCACCTCCCTAATAGCAAACATCAGATAAGGAAGTAGACAGTCCCAATCCTTTCCATCTCTATCCACCACTTTCTTCAACATTTGTTTTAGGGTTTTGTTGAACCTTTCAACCAGCCCATCGGTTTGGGGGTGATACACAGATGTACGTAATTGCGTCACTTTGAACAATTTACACAGCTCCTTCATAACCCGGGACATAAAGGGTGTACCTTGGTCCGTAAGCAGTTCTTTACAAATACCCATCCGGCTAAACACAAGAGATAGCTCTTTGGCTATGGTTTTGGCCGAGGTATTTCGGAGAGGGATCGCTTCTGGATAACGGGTGGCATAGTCCATTATAACTAATATGTACTGGTGCCCCCTAGCGGACTTGATTATAGGACCTACCAAATCCATGGCGATCCTCTCAAACGGGACCTCAATGATGGGTAGAGGGACCAGCGGGCTACGGAAATGTGGCATCGGGGCCGACCTCTGACACACAGGGCAGGAGGAACAATAATTTTCTATGTCCTTCATCACCCCCGGCCAATAGAATCTCTGTAATACCCTCTCTCGGGTTTTCTCTGTCCCCAGATGACCTCCAAGAATGTGCCCATGGGCCAACTCCAACACCAACTTCCTGTAAGGTTTGGGCACCACAAGCTGCTCAACGGTTTCTTCTGCCCTTTTTGCCACCCGATACAGTAGGTCCTTCTCTACGCTGAAGTATGGGTAAGTGCAGGTATTATCTGGGTTCACTAACTCGCCATCTATTTTCACTACGTTTTCCCGTGCCTTTATTAGGGCGGGGTCTTTCAACTGTTCTGTGGCAAAGTTTTCCCTGTGAACCTCAAGATCAGAAAACTCCACAGACGGTAGGTTTTCGTCTGAGGAGGTGGGCTCCTCTCCAGTTTCTTGAGTCTCCCCTGCCAATACTGATAAGGGAAATTCCGGAGAGTCCTCACCACTCTCAGGGGAGTTCTGGCTATCACATTCCTGGTACATAGGGGCACCAGTGGGGGGCTCAGGATCATCCCACAGTTCCCAGAACTTCGGAAAATCCCTTCCCACAATGGCGTCATGCGGTAACTGAGATACTAAGCCCACTGGATGAGAGAGGGTACCTTTGGGGGTCTCGAAACACACTGTAGTCACTGGATACTCTCGGGTGTCCCCATGCACACAAATAACAGCTACCTTGCTATTCCCAGAGACCTCTGTTTTAACTAACTCAGCCTTTATCAGGGTCACAAGGCTACCTGAATCCAACAATACCACAACATTTCTACCATTAATACACATTTTGCATAAATGTTTCTCAGTTCCCCGAATGGCAGTGCATGCGACTGTCGCACACAGCGACTGACGTCTGTCCATCAGAAAGTCACATTGCATGGGTTCCTCCACAACCGGGCAATTGGCTGCAATATGTCCCGCTTGCCGGCAGCGGTAGCAAACGATCCTTCTTGCGGCCTCTTGAGCCGCTGATTTCCCAGGCTGTTCTCGCCAAACTTGGGGTAGAGCTCCCACCCTCTCACTCTCTCCACCCTCACCCCTTGGAATCCTCTTATCCGCCCCTGGGGATGGTCTGGTCTTAGGGTGGAAAGTCCGAGTGTCTCTGGAAGAGGCCGTCAGGTTCTCTGTAGCCAAGTATTTCTCCACACGATCCACAAGACCATCGGCCGTCTCTGGGTCTCCATGGCTTACCCACTTTTGGATGGCAGTAGGAAGAGCTCTCAAAAACCGATCCATTACAACACGTTCCACAATCTTTGGTGCGGACAAAGTCTCTGGCTGTAGCCACTTTCTGCTCAGGTGAATGAGATCATACATTTGAGACCTGGGGGGTTTTCCAAGCTGGAAAGTCCAGTTATGCACACGCTGAGCCCGGACAGCCTGGGTGACACCCAGCCTTGCCAATATTTCAGCTTTTAGCATCACATAGTCTTTTGCTTGGTTAGGCTCTAGGTCATAGTAAGCTTTCTGCGATTCACCAGTTAACAGAGGAGCCACCAGTCCAGCCCACTGCTCCTCAGGCCACTTTTCTCTTTCAGCGGTCCTTTCAAATGTGGTCAAAAATACCTCTGGATCATCCTCTCCAGTCATTTTTGTCAATAAACGACTCACCCCAAAGGACGCGGTATTAGTGGGACGGCTTTCCTCACTGGTCTGTGGACGTTGCTGCATTACTGCTTCCATCTGTTGTTGTAGTCTCTGCTCTTGCTTCTGCAACAGGTCTATGAAGCGGGCCTCAGATTGCTGCTGGGCTTGTTGCTGAGCCTCCAGACTCTGGTGCAAAGTTGCGTTTGTCTGCTGCTGGGCTGCAAGGCTCTGTTGATGAGCTTGCTGCTGGGCTGCGAAGTTCTTTTGCAAACCTGCATTTGTCTGCTGTTGATTGGCATTTGCTAGAGCCAGCTGCTTCAGTATCTCCTCCATGCTGGCTTAAAAAAAAAACTGCCACTGGTTCTCCACCAACTGTGAGGGGGTTAGCTCGGCAGCGGGTGTGTGTGACCCCCGAGATGGGCTCCCCACACAAAAACAGGCCCAGCAAACGGAGGTTTTAAATGTCCAAGCAAATAGCCACACAGGCTTTGTCTCACCGCACAGGGGTTCACTCTCCCTAGACAGTCCACACAGGTCTGGTTCCAGGCATGAGCTAACATCTAATGAAGCTGGGAGTTCTTATAGAGGCCTAAATGAGCTGACAAGGTTCAGCTGGTCTCCTCATCTCTGTCTGCATGACGCCCCACACTCTCCCTAGAGGTATGAGTCATCCATGAGCCCACTAGCCTTATACAACTCTCCACCTAGTTGTATAAGTCGGCGTAAAGCCTGAATCTGGGCGAAATATATCTACCCCCCTGGATGCAACCAGGTGACTTTACCTTCCTGCTGTCACACCCCATAGAAAGGCACTTTAGTGGACACCAGCTGGTATATAGCAGCAACTTTGTTAGACTATTACCAGCAAAAATTGGTGTATGACGACGGGAATACCTCAGCTTTGTGCTTAAAGGATATGTCGTCCAGACGCTCCGGAAATAGATCTTCCAGGAAGCCAAAGGGGTCTCCATCGGGCTCTGAGGATATTGGGCATGCTTGTACTGCACCAATCTCCCCTGAGAATTCAGAGGTCAGTAGCCGTAGAAACCCCGCAGGAATGCCTGGTGCTGCGGCTGTCCCCAGTCCACCTGCTCCTGTATATATAACAGGAGGTTTTATCCTCAACTCTGGGAGGATTGGAAGAGAGATTAACAGCATTGATCGCTGCTTCCCTGTCACAGGAAAAGCGCGTCCGATCTCCGTCTCCTCCTTCAGAGTGCCTGTTAGTGGAGGAACAGCCCCACACAGAGATCGACCTACCTGAAGGGGATCAGGATGAGGTTGATTCAGTTATGGAGGAATCAACAGTGGAAGAACCTTTCTCAGCATCTCAGGCTGAAAGATTATGGGTTCAGTCTCTGACTAATATGGTCCGATCAGCATTTAAAATGCCTCTGGCGGAACCACCATCCACTACGGTTTCCTCGCTGGGGTCGCTAAAAGCTCCCCAGGCTGTCTGTTCCTTCCCAATCCACCCTTTATTAGAAGGGTTTATTTACCAGGATTGGGAACATCCTGATAAAATATTTGCTCCCCCCAAGAGATTTCCGGTGATCTATCCCATGGAGGATAAGTTCATAAAAAAATGGAGGGTCCCTACAGTGGACGCAGCCATCTCTTCTGTTAACAAATCACTGACATGTCCAGTAGATAATGTTCCAATGTTCAAAGACCCAATAGATAAAAAATTGGAGTCTTTACTAAAATCTGCTTTCTCTACAGCAAGCATGGTGACACAACCTGCGGTAGCAGCGATTGGAGTCTGCCAAGCAGTGAAAGATCAGTTGAAACAAGTCTTAAGGGACTTACCAGATCAGCAGGCTCTTGCCCTAGCTGACCTGCCTAGAGCCTTGTGTTTTGCGGTGGACGCCATAAAGGATACAATCCAACAGGCCTCCCGCTTTACGCTGTCTATAGTACATATGCGTAGGCTTCTGTGGCTCAAAAACTGGTCTGCTGAAGCTCCCTGTAAAAAACTGCTGGTTAGCTTCCCATTTCATGGAGAACGCTTATTTGGAGAAGATCTGGACAAATATATCCAGAAAATTTCTGCCGGTAAAAGTTCACTCTTACCGGTTAAGAACAAGGGTAGAAGTCCTTCTTTTAAGAGGCCTACTTCTCCAGTCCCTGGCACATCGGCTGTGAAACAGTTCCGACGGCCTCCGCGGTCAAATCCAGGGGGCAGAAATCAGGGACAATCACAGGGTAACAAGAAACCCTGGGTCAAGAGAGGTACAAAACCTCCCCCTAAGTCATGAAGGGTTGCCCCCACTCAGTCGGGTGAGGGGAAGACTTCAGTTGTTCAGAGACCTGGCGGGACACCATCAGAGATGGGTGATCTCCGCAGTAAGTCTGGGATACAGGCTGGAGTTAAAAGACATTCCTCCTGCCCATTTTATAAGGTCAAACGTGCCAAGCGATCCCGAGAAGAGTGGATCCCTCCTTCTGGCACTAGAGCAACTATTGCCCCAAGGGTAATCATGAAGGTTCCCTTGGAAGAAAACGGGTTCGGGTTTTACTCGAACCTTGTCACAGTCCCCAAACCAAATGGGGACATGAGGCCCATATTAAATATAAAAGGGCTAAACAAGTTCCTACATATCAGGACTTTTTCGGATGGAGTCGATCCGATCGGTGGCCACCGCCCTACAAGGGCAGGAATGGTTAGCCTCGATCGACATAAGGGATGCTTATTTGCATATTCCCATCTGTCCGGCCCACCAGAAATTTCTACGCCTTGCAGTAGAAGGGCGCCATTTTCAGTTCAGGGCCTTACCTTTCGGTCTGGCCACGGCACCACGAGTGTTCACAAAAATTCTGGCCGTACGATTGGCCAAACTAGGAACACAAGGTGTAACGATAATGGCATATCTAGAGGACTTGTTGCTGATAGACCACTCAGTGAAAAAAACTAGAAGTGGTCGTTCACAAGATAATCAAGTATCTGGAATCTCACGGTTGCATTATCAACCGAGACAAGTCAGCCCTAAAACCAGTCAAAAGCCTGGAATACTTGGGGGCTAAGACTGGATTCAAATCAGAGAAAGATTTTCTTACCTCCAGAGAAGGTGTCGTCTTTGAAAGATTTGACCCACTTAGTGGGTACAAAAAAGAAAAACCATCCATACGCCTGTGTATAAGGCTGCTGGGAAAAATGGTGGCTTCATTCGAAGCGGTACCCTGCGGTCAATTCCATTCAAGGAACTTGCAGAGGGCCATACTGTCAGCCTAGAACAAAAAAGTTCAGGCTTTAGACTTACCAATGTCCCTGTCCCCTTCCGTTCGCAAGAGCCTCCATTGGTGGTTGGTGCCCCAGAATCTGGAAAAAGGGAAACCCTTCAGTCCGGTTTCTTGGAAGGTGGTCACTACAGTTGCCAGCCTCATAGGCTGGGGGGGCAGTACTGGAGCAATGGTCTCTCCAGGGCAAGTGGTCAGAAGCAGAGAAGGCCCTGCCCACCAATCTCTTAGAGATACGAGCAGCCCGGTATGCCCTAGTAGCATGGACATCCAAACTCCAAGGGTCACCTGTCAGAATTCAATCAGACAATGCCACAGCAGTGGCATACATCAATCACCAGGGTGGCACCAGGAGTCGTGCAGCCCAGAGGGAAGCGAATTGCATCCTGGAATGGGCAGAAAGGTATGTCACAGCCATATCCGCGGTTTTCATCCCAGGAGTGGAAAATTGGAGAGCGGACTTTTTAAGTCGCCAGCAATTATGCCCGGGGGAATGGTCTCTTCACCCCGAGGTTTTCCAGGCAATATGCCAGCGGTGGGGAACACCGGATGTAGATCTGCTAGCATCCAGATTCAACGCAAAGGTGGACAGATTTGTGTCTCGCACAAAGGATCCCCTAGCTTGCGGTTCGGATGCCCTAGTGTTCCCTTGGGATCAGTTCAAGCTGATATATGCATTCCCACCGCGATTAATCCGCAGAATCAGGGTAGAAAAGAAACCAGTGATTCTGGTGGCTCCAGCGTGGCCCCCGAAGGGCATGGTACGCGGAGATTGTAAAAATGTCAGTGGGAAGTCCTTGGACCCTCCCACATCGTCCGGACCTGCTTTCGCAAGGACCGATATACTACCCTTCCTTACCAGCCCTAGGTTTGACGGCCTGGCTATTGAAGCCCACATTCTAAAAAAGAGAGGGCTCTCTAATCCTGTGGTATCTACCATGATCAATGCCAGGAAGCCGGTATCCAGGCAGATCTATTATAGGATCTAGAAGGCGTACATCACGTGGTGTGAGGCCAGGAAATGGCATCCACGTAAGTACGTAATAGGTAGGATTCTGGACTTCCTACAGTGGGCTGTACATAGGAAGCTTGCCTTGAGTACTATCAAGGGTCAGACGGCCTTGTCAATATTTTTTTCAAAGGCCCTTGGCTTTGCATTCATTAGTCAAAGCTTTCATACAAGGAGTGATGCGTATTAGCCCTCCGGTTAGTATTCCCATATGTCCATGGGACTTAAACCTGGTTCTGTCGGTTCTACAGAAACAACCATTTGAACCATTGCGGCACATTTTCTTGGTTCTTTTCACCAGAAAATTGATTTTCTTAGTAGCCATTTGTTCGGCTAAAAGAGTATCGGAATTAGCCGCCTTGTCCTGTAAGGAGCCATATCTGGTTATCCATAAGGACAGAGTAGTATTACGTCCTCATCCAGCCTTCTTCCTAAGGTGGTATCGAGGTTCCATTTGAACCAAGATGTGGTTCTTCCTTCCTTTTTCCCCAAACCTAGTTCGGTAGAGGAAAAGTTATTGCATTCTTTGGATGTAGTAAGAGCAGTTAAAGCTTATCTTAAAGCCACTGCTCAGATTCGTAGAACGGATACTTTGTTTGTTCTGCCGGAAGGCCCCAGAAAGGGTCAGGCTGCATCAAAAATCTACTTTAGCCAAGTGGATTCGACAGGTCATAATACAAGCCTATGGCTTGAAAAGGAGACCGCCTCCGTTCAAAGTTAGGGCGCACTCCACAAGAGCAGTTGGAACTTCATGGGCAGTGCATCACCAAGCCTCCCTGGCTCAAGTCTGTAAGGCCACAACATGGTCCTTAGTACACACGTTTACTAGATTCTACCAGGTAGACGTCAGAAGTCAGGAGGATGTCGCCTTTGGGCGCAGTGTGTTGCAGGCCGCAAAAGAGCCTCATGCCTGATGGCGCCCAGCTTATGTATCCCTCCCCTCATTTGGCATTGCTTTGGGACGTCCCATTAGTAATGACTAAGTCGCTCTGTGTCCCGTGATGTACGAAAAAGAAAAAGGGATTTTTATAACAGCTTACCTGTAAAATCCTTTTCTTGGAGTACATCACGGGACACAGAGCTCCCACCCCTCTTTTTGGGACACTTATTGCTTGGCTACAAAACTGAGGTGCTCCCGGATGGGAGGGGCTTATATAGGGGAGGGTACTTCCGGTTTGGAATTGGCCAGTGCCAACACCTGAAGGTAATCTATATAACCCATTAGTAATGACTAAGTCGCTCTGTGTCCCGTGATGTACTCCAAGAAAAGGATTTTACAGGTAAGCTGTTATAAAAATCCCTTTTTCATGAGCTCCTCTCTCATGGTGTCACCAACAGCATATAACGCAAAATTACTGCTAGCCTTGCATGATTATTTATATCTGTGCTTTCATCCGAGCACATGGAGTAACAGGCTGCCTTTTGTAAGTCAGTGGTGAGCTGCTGACTAACATCACTTGCCATACGCAGGACTCTATCTTTAACAGTATTTCTGCTAAGTGGCATTTCAGAGATTTGTCACTTAATTTTGTCCTTGTTTGGAAAATCATGAAAAAGGGAATTACTCACAGCCAACATGGCCGTTTTGATAAAATTGCTATCAGAGAGGGGCTTTCCATGTTTTGCTATGCACAGTGAAATTTAGCTTTTTTGGATGTACTCATTTTTGGGTGTTCAAGTCTACAAAAAACACAATGTATAAAATAAATATGGATGAAGCACGCAATACAAATCTATCCCTACCTACACCAAAAATATTAGTGCAACATTTAACAAAAAAAGGTAATAAACCCTGAATTGTAGACGAGCAACTCACGGTTTTGTAGACAGATACACATCGTCCAATGTCCTGTGAAACAAGAAGGCGTGCTGTGCCACAGCTGACACTGCTCTGCTGGGTCTGGAAGCTGCTGTAGATTCTACAAGCACTGCAGAGAAGATTCCAAAGGACTGGAATGAAAAAAACAAAAATTTGTCTTTAGGCCATTGGTCGCCGGATGTGGCCCTTTGCTTGCTTTCATTAGGCCCATGGGGCACTGATTTATCCACTGATACCAACAGTAGGTTATATTTAATCCCCCCCCCAACTCACACGAATGAAGGGGTACACATTCCTCCCAATGACACCAAAGATAGGGGCACTATTCCCCCCAAATTATGTTTCCCAATGACACCTATAAGGAGGCACATGAACACCAATGATGGGGGGTAAAATGTTTCCCAATGACACCTATAATTAGGCCAAATAACATCAATGATGGGGGGTAAATTTTTCCCCAATGACACCTATAATGAGGCACATGAACACCAATGAGGGGGGTAATATGTTTCCCAATGACACCTATAATTAGGCCAAATAACAGCACTGACACCACCAACATGATTAGGCCGAATAACAGCAATGATGGGGCAGAATTTTTCCAAATAACACAATGACACCAATGAGGGGGGTAATGTTTCCCAATGACACCACCAACATGATTAGGCCGAATAACAGCAATGATGGGGGGGGGGAGTAAATGTGCCAATGACACCAATGAGGGGGGGGGATGTGCCCCAATAATGAGGGCTTTTTTTTGCAGTGCATTTTTTTTTTTCTCTCACCTTCCGAGTCCTGCAGCTCGTTCCCGCACGTCTTCTCCTCATGCTCTCTCCGCGTGTTCTCCCAGTCACGCTGAGGACGTCGACGCTGATTTGTTTCGGCGGTGTGGATGAGACGGCTTCTTTCATTGGACAAGCTGCAAGCACGTCACCTCTGGGCGCTCATTCGATGTCACGCCCACTCGGACATGTCGCCACTAGCCCAGAGAACTGTGGGAAATGTAGTTCCTGGGCGCGGTGTGACGATTTTAATCTTTTAATACAATTTAATGTGTGCAATTCTTGAGTGACACGGCGTGCCCTCAGAAACGGCTCGGAGTGCCGGGAGCGGCACACGTGCCACGCGTTTGCAATTACTGGTATATACTATTAGAGGGTAAATATCAGACTCGGATCAGATTTTTTTTATTTAAAGAAAAAAAAGTTACTGTTTTGCAGATTTTCAAACAGAACAGTAATATACTGTATTATATGCTGGCCATACAAAAACGTCTTCCTTCCAAAAAAAAAAAATGTCATTTTAAGAATGTTGGTTCGATTTTCTAATCGTTGGTGAGGTCAAATCGATGTTGGTTTTCAACCACAGTGATGGGAACATTTGGAAATAGAAAACTTCTTGGTCAAAATTATTTTCAGACAACATTCTTTTATTCAGCGAATGTACAAAGATTTTCCGTATAAATAGTCTTGTCTGAAAATTGATCCGTATGGCCAGCATAAGGCTTGGTACACACCTATGCAGTTTGCCTTTAATCTGTTTTTGCTGTGCGTTTAGATTTTTGTGCACGTGATTTTTGCTGCGATTTTGCGTTTTTTAAATTTGTTGTTCGACAGATTAAAGAACACAGATTGCTGCAAAAACACATTACATGCTTTTCTGAAGCTTCTCCATTGAAGTATATTGAACCAAAAAAGCACAGTTTTGCGTTTGAAAAAAGTCCTTGACCCTTTCCAGATACACAGCAGCTGAAAAAAGCATAAATGTGAACATGTCCCATAGGAAACCGTGTAAATGAACTGTAGTGTTTCTGCAAAAAGCACCAAAAAACACATAGGTGTGAACCAGGCCTAAGATGTTTAGTAAAATAATGGGGTTAAAAAAAACTAAAATTAGCCCTTTTATAGTACAAAAAGAGCAAATCGCTACTGTAAGGGGTTAATTTTTTTACTGTGGAACAGTGAAAGTAATTAGCGATTTGCTCTTTTTGTACTATATAGGGCTAATTTTAGTTTTTTATAACCCCATTATGTTACTGGACGATTAATCGATTATGAAATTAGTGATCGATTGGTTGTTTAGGCCCTAGTTTACTTACTGTCCTACTCCTTAAAATTTCAATAAAAATATTGAACAAGAAAAGTACTTGTTTTGTATGTTGATATGTTGGGAATCAATTCCGGCAAACCTTAAAACAGAGGGGACAGCTCCCCCATCTGCAAAGACCTTACCATTACACCTGCTATTCAAGATATTCCTGTATGTGGAGGAGAGTGGCCTGTAACTGTTCTTTTGAGAGGGAGTTTGTTAAAAGGTAATCTGTTCCTACTGTGCATCTGCCAGGGAACCACCTTAACAGGAATACTACTAGACATTTAGAGGGCATGCTCACCTTTTAAAGATGTAAAGGCTGCATTTTTTTTTTACCTTAATGCATTTTCTGCATTAAGGAAAAAAAAAACTTAATTGCCAGCTCCGCTCCCCCAGCCCCCCCCCCAAAAAACCTACCTGAGCTCGATCTCGATCCAGCACTCTGCCTGAGAGCAGCGGCATTGCTCTCTCCTCACTGGATTCAGAGCAGCTGGAGACATTGTCTCCTGCTGCATCACATCCAATGATGAGGGGGCAGGGCCAGGGCCAGGCTACACTGTGTGTCAATGGAGACACAGAGCATGGCTCAGGATCGAAGCCACACGTTGCACCATAGGAAGCGGTTTCCTTTGGTGGCACACACAGGAGAGAAGGAGCTCGGAACACTGGTGGGAAACCCAAGAAGAGGAGGATAGGGGCTGCTCTGTTCAAAGCACAGGTAAGTATGACATGTTTGTTATTTAAAAAATGGCTTTCTTGATTTAGAAAAGAAATAAAAAGACTTTACAATCACTATAAGCTTTCTACTAACTACCGGTATGAATCCAACTTTAAATCCAGTCTGCTCTGGCAGGTTCTACTCCCCCTGTGTTAACAGTGACCTAATCTGTCAGATCGTGGCAGAATGGGGTTGATCCGTCATAAAGGATCTCTATAGAGAGTAGTGGTTAATGATTCTTACTCTGAATAGTCTATGGTTATCAGTGGTGTACCCCAAGGTTCAGTGTTGGGACCCTTACTTTTAATATCTTTATAAATTATATAGGGTCTGGGATTAAAAGTACCATTTCAGTTTTTGCAGTCAGCAGACTATGCCCTCACTTCGCAGAGCATGATGGCTTCATGCTCTGCAAAGTGAGGGCACATACTGTCTGCCAGAGACTTTCCCCCACCTGACACCCTCTGATGTTCGTAGGCATGCGGAAGTGATTCCCGGATGCTAGCAGAAGCTGCGGCGTGAGACGCCAGCAGCATGAGCTGAGCAGTGAGAAACCAGTGGATCCATTCCTTCTCATCGTGTGAGGATTATCGACTTCTACCTTGACCGTACAGTTGGACAGTTTGACAGACTGGAACGAACTGGTAACTTGGAGAACAGTGAGCTGCATCTACAGTATATCTACTACACCCGTCTGGGAATTGATTACCTACATACACCTTCTTACTCACCTTCCATACAGATATCTACTACTCTTTCCACAAGTCCTGGTGGTATCTGTACCACGAGCATAGACTAATTGTGAGACCCAGGCTGCTTCAGTTGCTAAACCCCTGCTTTTCTCCCCATTACCTGGATCTTCCGCTGCCTCTCCAATTAGAACCTACTGATGTATATCATGTTCTACATCGGGGAATGTCCATAACACAGACCACATTTATCTATCTGTTACTGCAATTATCTGGGGAGCTGCTATTTCTATTCTGGGGAGTATCTCATTAAAATTCTATTGAGCGATCGGCTCTGCTAGTGATTCATTCTTTATTAGAGCCGACCCTGTGGATTTAGTGGTCCATGTGGAGTGAATGTCTGTGGTAGCTACTAGCGCTGCACGGTTAATCTTATTATAATCCCGATCTCGATTCACCCACCCCGCGCGATCTCCAGCCTGGATACCTCGATTTTTGGGGTCTCCCCGGGATGTAGCCTGGACCGGGAGAAGCCGCGGAACCAGGGTGGAACGCGATATCGGAACTGATCTCAGTCAGCCGAGAGCGTGATGCGCCGCTGGACAGATGCCTGGGCAGTACCACATTTCTCGGCCAGGAAACACCGCAATGAGTGCGCAGTGCATCAGCATTGATCCGATGCCAGACAAGCATTTCCAACACAAATGTGAGCATATCATATTTTGAATTTTACTACTTACTGCTGCAGTGCTTGATATCCAGCCCTCCCTATGTCACCATGTCCTCCCTTTGTCACCATGTCCTCCCTATGTCACCATGCTGCACAGTGCACACCACCCACAATCTACATTTCAAAATGGTTAATTTAAAGAAAAATTTATATCAAAGTTAAACTCAACAAGAAAAAATAAATAAAAAATGTGTGTGTATATGTGTGTGTGTGTGTGTATATATATATATATATATATATATATGTATGTGTGTTGTAAATCTTTAAAAAAAAAAAAAAAATTGGAGAATCGTGAGAGACTCATGATCTTTATTCTAAGCAAAGGAAACGCGATTCTCATTTTTCCCAGAATTGTGCAGCTCTAGTAGCTACCTGGACCTTCAGACAACGTTGTCTATTTTTAATTGAATGTGGTGGATGTTATACCGATTATTTTTTATCAGTGTTTATCAGTGACGTGTCACTGGTAGCTCCTCCCCCTAACAGAATCACTCCCTAGGACACACTTAACCCTTTCAGCGCCACCTAGTGGTTAACCCCTTCACTGCCAGTGTCATTTTCACAGCAATCAGTGCATTTTTATAGCACTGATCGCTGTAAAAATGACTGGTCCCAAAAATGTGTCAAGTGTCCGATGTGTCCGCCATAAAGTCGCAGTCATGATAAAAATCGCAGATCGCCGCCATTACTAGTAAAAAAAATAAAAAAGCCATAAAACTATCCCCTATTTTGTAGACGCCTATAACTTTTGCGCAAGCCAATCAATATACACTTATTGCAATTTTATTTATTTGTTTACCAAAAATATGTAGAATACATATTGGCCTGAACTGAGAAAGAAATATTGTTTTTTTTATATATTTTTTGGGGATATTTATTGTAGCAAAAAGTAAAACGTATATAAAAAGCAGTGCAGCGCTGAAGATAAACTAAAATTGCATGAACAAGTCCAAGGGTGTAGAATGCTGAGGCCAAGAGGTGTCGACCGTAAAAGGCAACAGAGAGGAGGAGGGCTCCTTAGGCAGTGAACAGGGTGCTTGAAACAATCACTGTGCATCCATTTAAGGGTTTCCACCATCAGAGATACAGGCCGCTCACCTTAAAGAATGGACCTCTGAACGAACAGAAGGTCATTCAAGCAGTCCCTTGATGAGGGTAATTTTAAAGTTAAGAGGGCTGTCTTCATGTATGATCCTTCACTCAATCTCAGTCAATCAATAGCCTCCAAACTCACTCTTAGACATGCATTTGTTAATGTAAAAATGCAAAGAAGGGGGGCGTGGCCTGACGCGGCATGTGAACAGACCTGTTCGACGGAGCTCCCGCTGTAGATCCTGTTTGTGATCCTTTCCTCGCCACCTACAACGCCCGATTCAGCCACAACCTGCGCCTAAAGACCCCCAGAGACCCCCGGTTCCAGCGGTGCTCGATAATCCCGGCATGATGACCCGGGGAAACAAAGGAGACGCCGCGGCTGCGGCCTCCCAGGCCTTCCAAGATGGCGCCTGGATGTCTCAGTCTCTGCCTCCCAGGACTCCACGAGGGCAGGAGAAGAAGACGGAGCTGGGGGGTAAGTCCACCAAAGCCCCTAAAGGGACAGACCAAACGAGAGACATGCTATATTATGCCAGGAAACTGACAGGCCCGGAAGATTCCCTGCAGACTGTTGCACAGGGTCATGCAATACCCACAGAGCAGGCTGAGCAGGGACACACTGACATGCAGGAAGCTGAGGATGATGAAATGGAGTCAGCCCCTGGTTCTGTTCCAGCCTTGCTTGACCAGCAGACAGAGGACAGTCCCCAGCCCACACTCAGTGAAATCCTGCATGCTGTTCACAGGTGCACTGCCTCAGTGGATGCCCTGAAGGAGAGATTTGGGGGGCTGGAGGAGAAAGTTAATCTCCTGAGACATGACATACAGAAGGTCAGGGAGAGGACCACGGCCGTGGAGGGCAGAGTCAGTGATATAGAAGATCAGATGCCACACATGACCCGGGAAGTGAGAGTCGCTGCTCAGCAGGCACGCCAGGCCTTTGTTCGCCATGATGAGATCGAAAATCGCCTGAGACGCAACAATGTACGCATTGTGGGGCTCCCAGAAAAGGTGGAGGGCAGGGACCCCACGACGTTCATAGAAGGCTGGCTACAGGAGACCTTTGGTAAAGAGGCTTTTTCTCCGATTTACACGGTGGAACGGGCGCACAGGGTGCCACCTCGCCCCCTCCCCCCCCGGTAATCCCCCGAGATCCATGCTTGCTAGACTCCTTAACTACAGGGACCGGGAAGTGATACTTCAAATGGCCAGAGAAAGGGGGGCTGTACATTATAACGGAGCCCGGATTTCCTTTTATCCTGATTTCTCTGCAGAAGTGCAACGCAGAAGATCAAAGTTTATAGATGTCAAGAAAAGGCTGCAGAGGCTTCAGCTGTCCTATGCCATGCTATACCCAGCCTAGCTTCGCGTAACAGCCAGAGATGAGGCCCACTTTTTTGAGAATGCACAGGATGCTGCTGACTGGCTAGACCGCAACAAACAAGACTTCCGCAGGAGGGGACCGGAGAATGGTGCAGGTTGATGCGGACAATCCTATCTATATCAAGAGCAATCCGGGTAAAGAAGTGCTGTTGCTGAAATGATGTCACTATGAGAGGATCAATACCTACTTGAAGTTACCAGCGAATAGTTTTCCACTAACTTTTCTGTTTTGTTTTTTCGCTGATCTGAGTTTATGGGTGGAGTGTGTCTCTGCACCCCCCCTATGTACCGTTTGCTGTTATGGTGGACATGGCTTATGTTTTTGTGCCCTGTTGGCACTGGAAATGCCAGTGTTGCTATTACTCAACACCGGTGGGGAGTCCCCAGTGACGCCCAGTTGGCAGTCCAGGAGCCACCGGCAGATGCAGATAAGTTTTACTGTTCTTGTTTTTCTTATGCTTCCTACTTCTATTTTTACTGTACTGACACCAAAGCGCCGATGCGCAGGAATCTCTGCCACAGTTTCTGCAGGATTTTTTTTTCTTTCCCAAGGGACTGTACTGTTCTAACTGATGCACCACAGTCAAAGCTGTTTGAACCACAGGGCTGTTTTTTGCTAGCTGGATGGGGGGATACAGGACTGCTGCTCTCTTCTGGGTACTCCTCCCATTCAGACAGAACTCTTAGTATACAATCGCCATGTCTTCTACACCCATAGTGTCGTGGAATGTCAGAGGGGTAAATGATCCTCTGAAAAGGACCATGATATCCACTGTATTGCGTAAATTTCACCCGGCCATAATTGGCTTACAGGAGACCCATCTATTGAAAGACACGACTAGTTTCTTGGGATATGCGTGGGTGGGGCAGGCCTATCACTCCACTCACTCCGCCTATTCACGCGGAGAGAGCGTATTGATCCACAAGGCTCTGGTATACCAGGAGTTAGATTCGCTTATTGATATATCTGGGAGATTTGTATTTCTTTATTGCAAACTGTTTACCGTTACTATGATTCTGGCGTTTGTATATGTGCCTCCACCTTTTTCTAGAGAGGTGCTGCAGTTGCTGCTGTCTTACCTGGCAAACAAGCCTGACGTCCCACTACTGTTGCTAGGGGACTTTAATTGCTACCTAGACCCTAAATTGGACAGACACCCCCCGGTGATGCCCCCTAAGGGCAACCGGGGTACGGCTCTTGGACGCCTGATGGAGGAGGTGGGGTGGGTTGACATCTGGCGGGTTAGGAACCCCAAGTGTAAACAATTCTCCTGTTTCTCCAAGTCGCATGGTTCCCTCTCCCGTATAGACCTGTGTCTGGGCACTCCCAACATGGTTAGTTGCACCTCTAAGGTGGAGTATTTCCCACGGGGGGTATCAGACCACTCCCCGCTAGTACTTTGGTTGGTAACTCAACCGTCTAGCTCCCTACCTAGAGCCCCATGGAAGCTGAATGCTTATTGGCTCAAACTGTTTACATCCCCAGAACGTATTGAAACCAAGATTGAAGTCTTTCTCCGGGCCCATGAGCACTACCTAGACCCACTGCTAAAATGGGAAACTTTGAAAGCCTATCTTAGAGGGGTATTTATCGAGGAAATACAAATTGTCAGGAACAACTCCTCTGCCTTGGTGGAGCGGGTGGGAGACCAGGTGAGGCAGCTGGAACTCGCTTATGTGACTAGCCCCACTGACTCGGCCAGGGAGGCTTGGATGTCGGCCCAGGACTCTCTGGACCGTCTGCGATCCTCACAGGCAGAGCGGAAGAGGTTCTTTACCAAACTTGCATTTTATGAGGAAGGGGAACAAACTGGGCGATTGCTGGCCAAGATAGCGAGGTCTCAAACACAATCCCCGGCCATCGGTGCTATACGCGCCTCTACGGGTAAGGTGGTTAATACCCCTGAAACCATTATATCCGAGCTGGCATCCTTCTATGAAGGCCTTTATGGATCGAGGGATGCCTACTCGGATGCGGACCTTGGAACATACATGGCTAGTATTGATCTGCCTGCTCTCTCCACATCTGCCAGAGAACAGTTAGATGCACCAATTACTCTGGGCGAGCTGCAATTAGCGGCAAGCTCTTTTCCTACATGTAAAGACCCCGGAGAGGATGGCCTGCCCATAGAAGTGTACACTCAATTTGGGGAGCACTTGTTACCTGAACTATTGAAGGTCTTTAACGCCGCACTAGAGGGTGGTCAGCTGCCTGGTTCCATGGCTAGGGCTAATATTATTTTACTGTTGAAGCCGGGAAAGGATCCGGTTGACCCTGGCTCCTATAGGCCTATATCGTTGCTGCAGAGCGATGTAAAAATCCTGGCAAAGGTCCTGGCGCGCAGGGTCAACGGGATAATCACGTCTATTATCCACCCAGACCAGGCTGGCTTCATGCCGCAGAAGTCCACCGCCACCAACTTGAGGCGCATGTTCTTGAACATGCAGGTGCAGGCAGACAATGGGGGCCGTAGGGCGCTCTTATCCCTTGATGCCAACAAGGCATTTGATAGTGTCAGTTGGAGGTTCCTCTGGGCGACGTTGGCCAAGTTTGGCTTTGGGGACAAATTTATAGAGTGGGTCAGGCTGCTGTACGCGTCCCCCCAGGCGACCATTAGGGTCGCGGATAGGATGTCACCGGCCTTTGCTCTGGGTAGGGGGACGAGGCAGGGATGTCCCCTGTCCCCCCTGCTCTTCGCGATCGCTATAGAGCCATTGGCAGCCCTGATACGGGCTAGTGCCCGCGTCCGGGGATTCCAATACGGCACGCTGCAAGAAAAAATCATGCTGTACGCGGACGACATGCTGCTGTTCCTGGAGGACCCCACGCACTCCATCCCCGGGGCTATGTCAATAATAGAGCAATTCGGCCACTACTCGGGATTGACCATTAATTGGTCGAAATCCGCCCTGATGCTGTTGGATGAGGATGGTGGGGTAGCCCTGCCGGACTCTTGTCCCATCCCAGTTGTATCTAGCTTTAAATATTTGGGGGTACAGGAGTCGCCCAGGCTGGGGGACTACTGCTCCCTTAATGTGCACCCATTGCTGTCCCGGTTTAGGGACAAAATTAATACCTGGAACACCCTAAAAATGTCACTTGCAGGTAAAGCCAATCTGATCAAAATGATTTTAATGCCACAACTACTTTACTTTCTTCATAACTCGCCTGTAGTGATACACCTGAAAATCTTCCGAATAGTGAACACTCTCTTCCGACGGTTGTTATGGCATACTAGGCCCCCTCGGATTAGACTGGAACACTTGCAGCGGGCCAAGGACAGTGGGGGGCTGGCGGTTCCCAATCCTTGGCTGTACTACATAGCGGCCCAGTTACAGCATTTGATCGGCTCTATGTCCCAGGACCCGGGGAGCTCGGCGGCACGACTGATGCTGTCGGCCACTGGCGCTGAGACTATCCCGATGGGGCTGGAGGCGCAAATGTTCCTAAAATCCAACAAGCGGACCCCGACGCTCGCACTTATCTAAAAAGTCTGGAATAAGGGCCGACAACTCCAGGGAGTGCAGGGATTCACAGAGGACAGCCCAATATGGGGCAATAGGTCTTATGTGGAGTTGGTGAAGCTGCAGCAGGGACCCAGATGGCGTGCCCATGGTGTGGCTCTGCTGTCCCACATTTTCGTTAACGGCAGGCTTCTCACTTTCCCCGAACTGCAGGCCAGATTTGACCTCCCAGCTCATATGCATTATTACTACATGCAGCTTCAACATGCGGTTGCGGCACACGGGAATGCGGTGGAATGGGTTCAGTCGCCCACCCCGGTGTTCCGTGTGCTGCACACTAGCACTGAAACAAAAGGATTTATCTCACAATGCTACCAGATATTACTGGCAAGTCACCTACAGGCATTCCCGAGCAGGGCGGAACCCATGTAGGAGAAGGACATAGGTACACTGTCAGGGGACCAATGGGAGGAGGCGTGGCAGTCAGTCACTACTTGTTCTTTAAACGTTGCGCAGAAAGTGTCACAGCTATATATATTATTGAGAGTACATTACACCCCGCTGAAATTATATAAGATGGGTAAGCTCGGGGACCCTGTGTGTGGTAGATGTCAGAGGCACAATGGAGATCTCATTCATCTCCTGTGGAGATGCCCTAAGCTTCACAGGTATTGGACTGAGGTGGTGGGTACAATAAACAGAGTGTTTCAAACTACGATCCCTTTGGACCCTAAGTGCTGCCTGCTGGGGATCTTGGAGGAAGCGATCCCTGGGGAGTTGACCAGGGTCGCGGTCTCTAGGGCCCTGTTTCAGGCTAGGAAGCTTATTTTGATGGGTTGGAAGTCAGTCTCACCGCCTACCACCACCTCTTGGATAGCACACATGGGGAATACTCTTATAATGGAAAAGTACATATACCAGCACAGGGGAAGCCCGAGCAGGTTTGAGAGAATTTGGTCCCAATGGCTTGATACCCCTGGCCTGAGCCCCAGGGAGCTGGTGATGTCCCGACTTTTGCAGTAAATTTGAAACCAAGCGGCCAAGGATTAATATGCTTATATATGCAAGATTGTGGTGCTGTTTTTTATGTGATCTTATATGTTGTTTTACAGTTCGCCAGCAGAGGGAAACCTTTGCTATTTTTTGTACAATGGAAACTGTTGTGATCTATCTGGTGTTCAATAAAAACCTTTTTGATTAAAAAAAAAAAATGCAAAGAAAATACATTGTGCTCTCCGTATGCATAAAAACCACTAATTTATTAAGAGAGATTACTGCTCACAAAAGCGGCACTATGTCCCAGTGCTCGGATTCAAATCGTGTAGCATACATATAAAAACCAGGTAGGTGGCTGTCCTGACATCACATAGCCCCCCCGCACACGTATCGTCCGTGGGTAAGGACTTCCTCAGCGAATATAGTAAGGGGCCCGTGTGTCAGTGCTCAATATATGATATACTCCTGGTTCAACCCAACAAAGCCCCGCCCCCTAACGGCAAAATGGTCCCTATCTCGGATGCTACTAATGATAGCTAAGGGCCATATCTAAAGTGCAACAGGCCTCATGATTGGCCAACACACCCCTTCCTGGTTGTTAACCTGCCCCTATCAGCCTCACTCCATTCAATGGCGGTAATTTGAGGAGAGGACCGGCCCGCCCTCCACATCCACGTCACAGGGGCGGCTGCGTCAACCCATCACATGATGAAAACAATGTGTGGAAACGTGACCCACCCTCCCTGCAAGCAGCGGCGGCATTGCGCAATCCAATCCCGCCCACCACGTCTGCTTCAATCAGGCAACGTGAAACGTCACATGAGGGAGACAGAGGATAGGAGTGTCTCCTGGGGCATCAGCTGCCATGGAGACAAGACGTTACACAGATAGGCGGTGAGAGGCCCGCCCCCCCTGCCTTGCATCACTGCAAGACACAGGGAACGGACAAACGGGGATAAATAAAGCTACTAAGGGGCATATGTCAGAAATGCACAAAAAATTAGCACATATCAAGAACAGATGCTAGATAAGCGCCAGCGAAAGTAAAACATTGTTTATTTTTAAAAATTTTCGCTTTTTTTTTTATAGTGCAAAAAATAAAAACTGCATAGGTGATCAAATACCACCAAAAGAAAGCTCTATTTGTGGGGAAAAAAAGGACGTCAATTTTGTTTGGGAGCCATGTCGCACGACTGCGCAATTGTCAGTTAAATCGACGCAGTGCCGAATCGCAAAATGTGCTCTGGTCTTTGGCCAGCCAAATGTTCCGGGTCTTAAGTTAATGTAAAAAATATTTATAACTTGTGGGCATTGTGGGGGGGGGGAGCAGATGAACTATTTTCATATTTTTGGCTTTAGTAACACTTTTTAAGGCTGATTTCCATGTTTTCTGTCAATTTAGTTGGTTTGGACCAAGCATACCATGTCTCATAGGGAGAAACTTTGGGGTCCTTAGTCACTGATGGGCCCAAGGAATGTAGGCTTAGAGCGACAATGGGCCAATGTGAACGAACCTGAGGGGTCAGAAAATGCCTGATTCTATAGAGGCCCTTGTTCAGCCACCAAGGGAAGGCCTCGGGATCTTGACCAGAGGGGAAATCGGGATTGTTAGAGGTGATAAAGTGATGAAAAGGGTGAGACCAGGTTTGAGTTGTTAGGCACTCTATCCCATAGAGACTGATCCAGTTTAGAGAAAAATATATGGAATTCCATCAGTGCCTTCTGTGGATCCTGGGTGCAGACTCCAGACGAACGGGGGAGCCAACAATCCTACTTTAGGGTTAGGTTTGGCAGCTACCATTGATCTGATGCGATCCTTTTGCATGTAAAATTTTTGCCACTAAATATCGTAGGCTTTTTCACCTTTCGTAATGAGTAATAAGTTGAGAGCTAGCCTGGTGGATTCTATGTGATTCAGCGTCATATTATGTGGACGGCGTTCGTACACCACACGCATCGATTGGAGCTCTTTGTCCAGCTGCTCAATATCAACATTATGTTCGCGTTTGACCTGGGATGTGATCTGGATGAGTTTACCCTGACACACCTCCTTGTGAGCAGCCCACAGAGTAACCGGTGAGATGGAATCTGATTGGTTCAAAAGGAGATACTCCACTATGTTTCTCTATCTCTGTACACCTGACCAGATCACTCAAGAGGGCTTTAAGACACCAAGTGAAGGGTCTGTTTCTGGCCGCATCGCTCATAATGGAAATCGAGACGATTGTGTGATCAGACCACACAGTGTCTCTAATACTGGCTTGAGAGATAGAAGGGATAAAGGCAATCACATGATCTATCCTGGCATAGAGTTTATGGACGTGAGAAAAGTCGGTAAAATCTCTTGTAGGATGTTTTTCCCACCATACTTCGATAAGACCCAAGCAGTTTAGCCACTCGTAGACTCGCCCTAGTCGATCTACACAATTGAGCACCTAAAGGCCTGGATTTATCTAAACTAATTTTCAGGGCACTGTTTAAATCGAAAACCTGACCTGTTTAGAGAAAAGTATAGCTACCTCTGTGGTCTCATTGTCTGCGTTACAGTGTAAAATTGTGGAAAATGTTTATGGAGGAAGGATGGTTTGTAGGAAGCAGGAAAATGGGTTTCCTGCAGGAAACCAATATCTTTTTGGAAATGTTAATATTGAAAAGCTTTGCGCCGCTTAACCATTGAATTTAGGCCTTGGGTGTTTTGGGAGAGTAATCACAGTATCGGAGGTCTATTTGACGCCATGGTGTGCATGTAAAAAAGGGGCAGGACTGCCAGGCAGCTGCTTACCTCCCACTAACATTGATTTGACCACTCATTGCCAGTGTGCCACCCTACTCTCCAGAACGTATTCATCAGGAATATTATCTCTCCAGGTCTCCAAAGGTACAGAGAAAGGGGCTGAGAAAGACTAAGTTCAGAAAAGGATAAGACCGAGAACAAAATAAGAAACTGCATAAAACCAGTACAGTTGCATTTCACAAGAGTCCACAAGGGACACCAGAGTCTGCAATAGTGCAGACTAGACCCGAGTCAAGACACAAGGGAAACCTGTACCGTGAATCGCACCAAAACCGGGGCTCGCCTTAACCAGCCCAAGCCTAAAAAAAAAAAAGTTAAATCGGTAGCAAGAGACTGAGCTGCTTTGATGGCATCAGCTAGTGCTGCAGACTAAACAGCATAAAAAAACAAGACAAAAGGAGAAAAATAAGTATTATGCTTTTCTGAAAAAAGCTTTCCCTCTACAACCATTTTATTGTTTATGTGTATGGTGTGAGGGGGTTAGCTCGGCAGCGGGTGTGTGTGACCCCCGGGATGGGCTCCCCACACAAAAACAGGCCCAGCAAACGGAGGTTGTGGTTTTCAAAATCAAAAAGGTGCAGTTTATTTTCTATTTACAGTGACAAAACACAGCAAAGCAAAAGAAACATAAACAAAATAAGTCCTGGTCAACTTGACCTCTGACTAAACATACAGGTTTCCTAACTAACAACTGGGATCAGCCTAGTGCTGTCCTAGTCCCTAAGTCCCTGGTTTTAAATGTCCAAGCAAATAGCCACACAGGCTTTGTCTCACCGCACAGGGGTTCACTCTCCCTAGACAGTCCACACAGGTCTGGGTCCAGGCATGAGCTAACATCTAATGAAGCTGGGAGTTCTTATAGAGGCCTAAATGAGCTGACAAGCTTCAGCTGGTCTCATCAACTCCCTGTCTGCACGACGCCCCACACTCTCCCTAGAGGTATGAGTCATCCATGAGCCCACTAGCCCCAGCTGGGCTTATACAACTCTCCACCTAGTTGTATAAGTCGGCGTAAAGCCTGAATCTGGGCGAAATATATCTACCCCCCTGGATGCAACCAGGTGACTTTACCTTCCTGCTGTCACAATGGCTATATCTAATAAGAGGAAGCCCGGGCAACGATGAAAGCCCCATAGCTCCCGTAACGTAATGAGGGATCCGGTATAACAGTACACACAGACATTGTAGAAGGAAAGTTTGAAGACATTTAACTGTGGCGATCAGTCAAGATTCCCAAGGAATAGACTACACCGCCTGGGGACAGCAGGAGGTTAAGGTGCATGGGCATTTCTGGAGGAACGGGAGCCTTGTGATATCCAGAGTGGAGAGATCAGACATGGAGGTGGTGTAACTTCATCAGGTGGATATAAAGGACCATGCGAAGATCCAGCAGAAGGTTCCAGGTTAGTGAGCCGGAGATGGGCCAGCACCTTCTCCCTTTCCTGGAACATAAAGGAGGAGTGGGGCTTATTCTGATAAGAGAAATGCAGGCATAACATGAAAGTCTACCAGTATTTGACACCCTTGCAAGCAAGTGCCTGCAAGAGGGGTTTCAAGGCACATCGCTTCTGTATGATATAAGGCGAAACGTCAGCAGAGGCTTGAATGTTATGGCCCCGAATGAACAGGGCCTTCGCAGATCTGGATGCTTTCATGACCCTTTCCTTGGTGACATAAAAATGCGGTTTCACAATGATGTCACGTGGCAGGCCGTCAGAGTGTGGTGCCTGAAGAGCCCTGTGTGCTCTGTCCAGTTCAAGTCGATTGATCTGAAAGGTCAGGCAGAAGATCATGGAGAAAGGAGCGGACAACAAATTTTATATATTTTTCTTACTCTGGCAGACCTCTAATATGAAAAATTATAGCACCGGGAGCGATTCTCCAAATCCTCAATTTTAGAAAGCGCAGTATCAAGCTGATCTTGCAGATCCTGAATATGGTGCAAATGTTCATTTGTACATGCAATGGTAGTTTTCACCACTTCAACCCTGGACCCTAATCCCTAAATATCTGCCTTAATATTGGCGGTTATTTTTGCAGCTGGGCCAAACCCTGCTCCAGCAATTCTTAGAGTTTTGCGAACAGAGCTTGTTGCCCTGGGTCCACCATAGGGAGGTGATGGAGAGGCATGTTTTTCATGTCCAGCTGGATGGTTGCAGGCTGGGCTGGGAGTCGTCCAAAAGATTCTCCAGGGTGTGGGCAATCCGAGTCTGTCGAGGCTGGTGATTCCCTGGGAGGCACAGGGTTGTTGTTGGGGGGGGGGGAGGGTGAATCAAGCTCGCCCTCCCCTGTGATGGCTGCTGGCTGGTCTCCTCGTGGCTGGTCCTGAGTTGAGGCAGCCATAGTTACATAGGTTAAAAAAAAAAAAAAAAAGACACAAATCCATCTAGTTCAAACAAAGAAAAACAACCATACAATCCTATATACACAATACTATACCCACAGTTGATCCAGAGGAAGGCGAAAAACCCCAGCACAGCATGATCTAATTTTCTACAGCAGGGGGAAATGGACCTGCCTGATCCCCCGAGAGGCAATCTAATCTTCCCTGGATCAACTTTAGCTATAAATGTTGGTACCCAGTTATATTATGTAAACCTAGGAAAGAATTCAGGCCTTGTTTAAAGAAATCTACTGAGCTGGCCAGAACCACCTTTGGAGGGAGTCTATTCCACATTTTCACAGCTTTTACTGTGAAAAAAACAAAACAAAAATAAAAACCTGCACATTATTAAATACTTAACTTGGAATGAAGCCCTGTGACCGCTAGCAGGGCTTCCATCTTCACCTGGTCTTCCGTCTGGGTTTGTGTGGTCCGGCCAACTGATTGGCCGAGCCGTGATCGATGACGTCATTCCCATGGCACGTAGCTCTGAAGGGCCGGCGCAGGTATACCATCCCTTCAAAGCGCATTTGCCGGTGATTTCACCAATTGCATGCAGTGTGAATATCTCCTAAACCGTGCAAGTTTAGGAGATATTCGCTGTACCTACAGGTAAGCCTTTTTGTAGGCTTACCTGTTGGTACAAGTAACAAAAAAAAAGACCTTACTACCACTTTAAATTGATTGTAAACTGTAAAACCATTACACAGCGCAGGTATCCACTCACAACAGTCCTGATTCTCCTCTTCTGGGGCCACCGACCGGTGCTTCTAGCTCCTTCTGCCTTCAGCATGCCCCTAGAGCAAACCGCAAAGTATAGTATAGAGTGCCCCTATAGCAAAGTATAAGAAAAAAAAAAATCTGCATTTGGAATCACTCGCTGCTTTCTCCTGCCCAGGACTACATGTCCCACGAGGCATTGCTCCCCACACATTCACAAGTACTTAGGCACTGCCTGAAATGTATGAGCAGCCTACTAAACTGTATGTGTGCAGCTATGCGTGGTAGCCAATCAGCTTCTAACTTCAGCTTGTTCATTTAGGATTTGACAAATCAACCCCAATGTGTCATTGTGTACAGTGAACATAAGAGCAGAAATAAGAGTATAGTATAGGCTAGTAAAAAGAAAAGATTGGCATAATACAGGCTAAAAACCATGTCCAAAGAGGATGTTCCTGTGACCATGGTTTCTAATATTAAGATGTTGCGGTCCATTGGAAAAAAGCCAACCGCCCCGAGAATAATTTGGACCCCGGTCTCAACAGATGGAAAACCTAAATGGTAGAGAAGGAACCAAGAAAAATGTCAAAGGGATTGTGGCAGACCTTCAAGATCAGAGGACAATATCAAGTCACCATATCAATCGCTGTCTAAAATGCATGCCGTCCGCCCCAGTGCTTCTGAGAGATGACGATAGACAGATAATATGTACAATATTAGCCCAATTTGGCAGGTCATAGCAGCTGTCTGTTCAGAGTAACACTATCTGTGCTGTCAAATATGGAGGTGACCCAATAGCATAATGGGGTCGTTTTTCTTCCTCTGACACCAGGTCCCTTGAATCTGTGTAGGTCACTTTAATCAGAATACTATCAAGGAAATATGTAGTGAAACATGATGCCAAGTTAGAAAGTTCTCTCTCACAGGTCAGTACATTCTAACATGGGTCCGCCAGGTTAATAACGCAAAACAAACCTCTAAAAAAAGAGTTGAAATGCAAATCCTTAAATGTTCTGAAGTGGATTGATAGGAGTCCTGATATATATCCTAGTATAGAACATTTATGGAAAGAGATGAAACTTCTTTAGGAGAAAGAACCTATCAAACCTAAAAGGGTTTAGTTTTCTATGACTGAAATGGATTTGTATGAATGGAAGCAGCTGGGCGGAAAATGCAGGCATAGTTGAGCACTTTTCCTGTGTGTAAACCCTCACCTTGTAAAACAACCCATTCAGTTTAAAATAGAAATGAAAAGCAAAACATTTGTGTATTGATATAAAAATAAAACATAAACACGCACGCTCCCCTCCTTATCACATTCCCTCTGTTCTCAGCTGCATAAGACCTAGGGGAGGAAAAAAAGCAGCACACTGAACTTCCCAGTGAAAGGCTGTGCAGGAGGGAAGCAATACAGAGAGAACAGAATACTTTTATATACAAGTACAGCAGGCACATATCGGGAGAATAAAATGTTGGGTTTACATTAGGGTTGTCCCGATACCACTTTTTTAAGGTCCAGTACAAGTACCGATACTTTTTTCCAAGTACTCGCCGATACCGATTACCGATACTTTTTTTTTTCTCCCACAAATAGAGCTTTCTTTTGATATTTGATCACCTCTGCGGTTTTTATTTTTTGCGCTATACACAAAATTAGAGCGGCAATTTTGAAAACAAATTCAATATTATTTACTTTTTGCTATAATAAATATCCCCCAAAAATATATTACATTTTTTTTTCCTTAGTTTAGGTCGATACGTATTCTTCTACATAGTTTTGGTAAAAAAAATTGCAATAAGCTTTTATTGATCGGTTTGCGCAAAAGTTATAGCGTCTACAAAATAGGGGATAGTTTTATGCCATTTTTATTTTTTACTAGTAATGGCGGCGATGAGCGATTTTTGTCGTGACTGCGACATTATGGCGGACACATCGAACACTTTTGGCACATTTTTAGGAACATTGTCATTTTTACAGCGATCAGTGCTTTAAGAATGCACTGATTACTGTGAAAGTGGCGGGGTTAACCACTAAGTGGCGCTGTAGGGGTTAAGTGTGCCCTAGGGAGTGATTCTTACTGTAGGGGAGATGGGCTATGTGTGACATGACAGTGATCACAGCTTCCGATTACAGGAAGCTGTGTACACTGTCCTGTCAATAGGAAGTCTGGGGAAATGCTTGCTTACATTTCCCCCTTCTTCCTCACCGTGACACGATCACGGGTATGCCCGCGGAAATCGAGTCCGCGGGACCCGCGGTCGAAGTCACGAAGCTTGCGGCACGCGCGCAATGCCGGCTTCTAAAAGGGGACTTATATATATATACGTCCTTCTGCCTGTCCGTGCCATGCTATTGACGTATAACCTTGTGCCCTGGTTGGCAAGCAGGTAAAGAGAGGGTTTCCCCTGTTTTCTTTTAGAGTGCAGTACCAGGACAGTAAGCGCTTTATGCGCGATGCATTACCAAGCCTTTATGACTCAGATTTGCAAGGCCGCAACTTGGTCGTCGGTGCATACGTTCACTAATTTCTATCAGGTAAATGTAAGACGGCAAGAGGATGCCACTTTTTGGTGCAGTGTGCTGCAGGCAGCAGTATAGGTTCCTCACGTCTGATGGCAGTCTGCGTTTTGTGTCTCCCTCCCCTCAGTAGGCATTGCTCTGGGACATCCCACTTAGTAATTACTATGAGGCTCTGTGTCCTGTGATGTACGATAAAGAAAATAGGATTTTTTATTACAACTTACCTGTAAAATTATTTTCTTGGAGTACATCACGGGACGCAGAGCTCCCGCCCCTCTTATTGGGATATATATATATTGCTTGTGGGACACTTATTTTTTTGCTACAAAAACTGAGGTGCTCCCGGTATGGGAGTGGTTATGTAGGGAGGAAACTTCTTGTCTAATTGATTACACCAGTGTCCAGAACCTGAAGGTGGAATGTAACCCACTTATTACTATGAGGCTCTGTGTCCAGTGATGTACTCCAAGAAAAGGATTTTACAGGTAAGCTGTAATAAAAAAATCCTATTTTTTTTTTTTTTTGCTACCTTGACAGACTCTGTGACCCCCTTTACAGTGAGGCATTTCAACATTCTTCCTTGTATGTACCTAGATTTGATTATGTCAGAAACATGGCCGTCACTTTTTATAGCTGGAATGTGTTAATGCATTTGCTTACATTTAACTTTTTTTTTTTTTTATTTAGTTTGGGGGAAAAATAAGGTTCCTCCAGCTGACAATGGCACTGCAGCTTGGGGTGAGCCGTCTGAACCTGCTTCTGGATGGGGGGAAGCAGAAGAAACTGGACCTCCAACCCCAGGCTGGGGAAACACACCCCCTGTAGCTCCTAGTGCCATGAAAACTGGTAAGTTACTCAAATTTTCATTTTTTTATTTTACTAAAAAAATAACTTGTCATTTTATGTAGTGTATTTTAAAACTCCCCTCAAAGGCTTTAGAGCTGGTTCACACAGGGGGGACTTGGGATCCCACTTCAAGTCGCCCCAAGTCGCGCTGTTTTTAAAACTAATGGAAGTGAATGGAGTCGTCTTAATGTACACGACTGCAGTCGCTCCGACTTCAAAAAAGGTTCCTGTATGACTTCAATCCGACTTGTGGGCGACTTGTACCCATTGATTTCAATGGAATTCGCTTCCAAGTCGGATCCCCATTCATAGAGAGGCAATTTTACAGGAAGTCGCCCCTCTGTGATCCGGCTCTAAGGCAAACCCCTCCCACGGAGCTGGTATTTGGTATGACTCATGAGGGGGAACTCCACGCCAAATTTTAAATAAATAAAAAAACGGCATGGGTTCCCCTCCAAGAGCATACCAGGCCCTTAGGTCTGGTATGGATTTTAAGTGGAACCCCCTACGCCGAAAAAAACGGCTTGGGGTTCCCCCAAAATCCATACCAGACCCTTATCCGAGCACACAGCCCGGGCCGGTCAGGAAAGCGGGTGGGGACGAGCGAGCGCCCCCCCCCCGAACCGTACCAGGCCGCATGCCCTCAACATGGGGGGGTGGGTGCTTTGGGGCAGGGGGGCGGCCTGCTGCCCCCCCCCCACCCCAAAGAACCCTGCCCCCATGTTGATAAGGACAGGGCCTCTTCCCGACAACCCTGGCCGTTGATTGTCGTGGTCTGCGGGTGGGGGGCTTATCGGAATCCGGGGGCCCCATTTAATAAGGGGGCCCCCAGATCCCGGCCCCCCCACCCTATGTGAATGAGTATGGGGTACATCGTACCCCTACCCATTCACCTGGGGGAAAAGTGTTAATCAAAAAAAACACACTAGACAGCTTTTTAAAGTCATTTATTAGGCAGCTTCGGGGGTCTTCTTCTGACTTCGGGGGTCTTCTTCTGACTTCGGGGGTCTTCTTCTGACTTCGGGGGTCTTATTCCGACTTCGGGGGTCTTCTTCCGACTCTCCGGTGCCTTCTCCGGTTCTTCTCCCGCTCTCCGGTGCTTTCTGCCTTCTGCCGGCCCCTCCACTATCTTCATCCAGCTCTTTTGCTAGCGGGGGCCTGGTCTTCGTCGTCTTCTTCCCTCTTCTCTCCTGGAGATGTTGACACAACAAGGTCTCCCTCTGTAATGCAGTGTGAGCGGCACGCAATAATTTATATAGGCATGGTCACCGGGTGATGTGACCCCGCCCCCTTATGACGTCACAGTCCCATAATGCCCCGGGTTGTGACGACATAGGGGGCGGGGTCACCAAGTGACATCACCCGGTGACCACGCCCCATGCCTATATAAATTATTGCGTGCCACTCACACTGCATTACAGCGGGAGACCTCGTCGTGTCAACATCTCCAAGATAAAAGAGGAAAGAAGACGACAATGAAGACCGGGCCCCCGCTAGCAAAAAAGCTGGAAGAAGATAGCGGAGGGGCCGGCAGAAGGCAGAGAAGGCACCGGAGAGTCGGAAGAAGACCCCCGAAGTCGGAAGAAGACCTCCGGAGCTGCCTAATAAATGACTTAATAAAAAAAAACACACTAGACAGCTTTTTAAAGTCATTTATTAGGCAGCTCCGGGGGTCTTCTTCCGACTCTCCGGTACCTTCTCCGCGCTCTCCGGTTCTTCTCCTGCTCTCCGGTGCTTTCTGCCGGCCCCTCCGCTATCTTCTTCCAGCTCTTTTGCTAGCGGGGGCCCGGTCTTCATCGTCGTCTTCTTCCCTCTTCTCTCCTGGAGATGTTGACACAACGAGGTCTCCCACTGTAATGCAGTGTGAGCGGCACGCAATAATTTATATAGGCATGGGGTGACCGCGCCTCCTATGACGTCACAGCCCGGGGCATTATGGGACTGTGACATCATAAGGGGGCGGGTCACATCACCCGGTGACCATGCCTATATAAATTATTGCATGCCGCTCACACTGCATTACAGCGGGGAGACCTTGTGTCAACATCTCCAGGAGAGAAGAGGGAAGAAGACGACGATGAAGACCAGGCCCCCGCTAGGAAAAGAGCTGGAAGAAGATAGCGGTGGGGCCGGCAGAAGGCAGAAAACACCGGAGAGCGCGGAGAAGGCACCGGAGAGTCGGAAGAAGACCCCCGGAGCTGCCTAATAAATGACTTTAAAAAGCTGTCTAGTGTGGGTTTTTTATTGACACTTTTCCCCCAGGTGAATGGGTAGGGGTACAATGTACCCCATACTCATTCACATAGGGTGGGGGGCCCGAATTCCGATAAGCCCCCCCCCTGCAGACCCCGACAATCAATGGCCAGGGTTGTCGGGAAGAGGCCCTGTCCTTATCAACATGGGGGCAAGGTGCTTTGGGGTGGGGGGCCGATGGGCCGCCCCCCTGCCCCAAACCACCCACCCCCCCATGTTGAGGGCATGCGGCCTGGTACAGTTCGGGGGGGCGCTCGCTTGTCCCCACCCCCTTTCCTGACCGGCCGGACTGCGTGCTCGGATAAGGGTCTGGTATGGATTTTGGGGGGGACCCCACGTCGTTTTTTTTCGGCGTAGGGAGTTCCCCTTAAAATCCATACCAGACCTAAGGGCCTGGTATGCTCTTGGAGGGGAACCCATGCCATTTTTTTATTTAAAATTTGGCGTGGAGTTCCCCCTCATGATTCATACCAAACACAGGGGGTAGCCTGTCCTGGAGGCGACTTCAAGTCGCTCCAGGTCACGCTGTGTTTCAGGCTCAAGTCGAGTCCAAGTTGCTTCGCAGAGTCGCGCTCAAAGTCGTGTTGCCCCTGTGTGAACCGGCTCTTACCAGCCGGAAAAGGTAACAATTGGTAACATTTAAAGTGGACCAATCAAAAAAAGGGAAGAGTTGCTCTGATATGGAAGTGTTAATTGTGGCCAAGAAGTGCCATGAAAGCATTTTTTCTTTTTGTTTTGAATTCTTCTGAAAAACAAAGGTGTTTTTCAGACATGTGCTTGCAGCCTCATAGCAGTATATCTGCAGTATGAGATTTAAGAACCTGCCTTCAACTACCAGTCTGAGATTTAAAGCACTACTGAGCCTTACTGTAATTGCTAAAAAGGAAGCTCTACCAGAAGACCTGCAGTGCAAGGATTTACCTTTATTCATTCTGTGGATCTGTGCTTTTTGAGCCTCTTGTGCTACTGCTTTGATTATTGCTCATGAGATCACCAGTTGCCAAAAGATACGCTGCAGGGAGCCTACAGACAATACTGGTGGTTAGCCCTTTGCCTTATGCTTGCTTTTTCTGGGCAGAGCTTCCACAATTCAGGTCATCTTTGACACAAGATGAATATTCAGGTATAGGAAATTGGACATTGACAAACAACGCTATAAGGACAGTATAACCCCTCCCACTCTTTCATCATGCCTCAGTTTTTCGCTGGTGTCCTAGTCTTGCCTCTTGAGAGAAGAAAAAGCTTTTCATGGTTTATATCAGGATTTATTTTTCACCTATTAACCAGGGCACTTTCACCCCCTTCCCAGACCAACTTTCAGCTTTCCGTGCTCTCGCACTTTTAATGACAGCTGCGCGGTCATGCTACACTGTACGCAAATACAATTTGTATAATTTTGTTCACACAAATAGAGCTTTCTTTTGGTGCTATTTATTCACCACTTTTTTTTTTTCGATATAAGGCGGAAAAAAAAGCGAAAATTTTGAAAAAAAAGCTATATTACTCTTTCGTCCATGGACCGACACAGCTTCTCTATTGACAAAGTGGGTATTATCCGTTAATTAGGAGTGACTAGGCAGAAAACTTGTAAAAAGTGTTGCATCACACCACCTACAGTACCGCCCAGGGGGCGGACCCTCTGGGTATATCCCCTCAGTCTGCATCTCGCAGATAAGTTTTTTTCTGTCTAGCAAGGAGTAGGACATGGCTCCCTTCGGGCCCATTGGTCGGGGGGAAAAAGATATATTTTTTTGCTACATTTTTTGTTTCCTGCGATCTTCGATCAACTGCCGACTGGGTGACAGGCTGGATCCTCGATCCTTGTAGTCTCCCCAGTTTCGGCCATCGAGCGTGTGCCGACCCTAGCTACGCGCTGGGTTTTCCAGCAACATGCCCGTCGCTCCACGGGTGGCCGGTGAGCCTACGCTCCAGGGCCTGCATCGGACCGCTCAGCTTCGGCTGACCTTACGGCCGAGTCGCAGCAGCCTGTCCGGTGAGCGTCACGCTCCAGGGCATACATATGATCGTCCCTTTTGGGTCCAATCACAGCATGCCTGGCCAACAGTCACCTTCCGTGCGCGGACGATGATCTGTTTGGAATGTCTTCCAGCATAAGACATGCAGGATAGGTAAGTAAACTCCCCTGCCTCGGCTGGGTGATTTAGCTGGACATTCCTGGAGAGATCAAGTAAGTGGTTGTGGCCCCTTTCTTCCCTCTCTCCCTGCCCTTCCCTCCTCCCTGGGCTTCTAGCTAAAGGTTGCTGGGTGCTGGGGGTCACCTAAGGGGTTCCACTGGAGCAGGGCTGGCTTTAACTAACATTTAAAAGAAATGTCATTTCTGCTTACCTGTGTGTGTGCTTCCTCCTCCATGCTGTCGGCGGCCATTTTGGGGTGGTCCATGCCGGGTTCGGCCTCTAGTGACTGCCCGGCGGCCATCTTCCTGTGGTTTTGGCGCCATTTTCTTGTAGTCCACACCCACTGGCCCCTATCAACTGATCGGCGGCCATGTTTGTCCACCCTGTATGTATATATTGCCGTTCGGCGGCCATCTTTTTGTGGGCTACGGTTGGTTGGCCTCTATCTTCGGCTCGGCGGCCATTTTCTTAGAGCCCACATTATCTTCCATACAGACGTTTTTGGCGGCCATTTTGCGAGAGTCTCCGGCCTCTAGGGTGTATTACACTGGCGCGAAAATTCACACAGGAAGTGCTGATAAAAGAAGCAGACTGACACAGCAGCAGTGGGACAGCATCACAGGCGCAGCACACGGCAGCATAGCAGTTCCGGTCCAGGGTGGTGAGTCCTCTGGGTAACCCAGCATCTCTGCAGCACAGGAGGGTGGCCTATTGATATCTTGCCTGGAGCCCTGTGGGTGTCAACGTGTGATCAGCATGGCATCTGAGCCAGATGTCTTCTCCCCTGAAACACCAGATTTAGCAGCTGGTGCCCCTGAGGTGTCTATGAACGCTATGTCGGCAATCCTAGAGGCGTTTGCTGCCAGGGTGGAAGCAGCACACGGGAATACAGGGGGTAGTAAACGCCCCCGTCCCCTCCAATCTTCCGGGGATAATTCTGATGCAGAACCAGCTACGGCTCATGGCCCAGATTCTGACGCATCAGAGACTGCAGACCGTGACCGATCGGACAGTGAGGGTGACTTCAAGTCCAGGTCAGTACGCAAGACGGCTTTGGTATCTGACCTTATTACTGCAGTGCAGGATACGCTGAAGTTGGAAAATACTGCAGAAGCAGCAGAAACTCCAGTCCCCTTTGGGTTTCGTAAACCTGCCCGCATGTCAGGAACGAGTATGGAGATCGAGATGCTAAGAGGGCTCCCCTTGCGGCTGAGTGCAGCGCGCCCCTGGAGTTGGGAACAGGGAGCGCGGTGCCCACAGAAGCACGGTTGGCCAGGTGCTTGCTTGCAGTCTGATGAGCTCAGCCACTGAGGGATGGCGAAGGCAGGCAGAACTGAGCTGGTTATATTCAGATGAACGGAGATATCGGAAGCCAGGCCGGGGGTCAAACACAGGAGATCAGTCCAGAGCATATACAGGGGCGAGCCGGGGTCATACACGTGCAGGGTCCAGGTACAAGCCGAGGGTCAAGCCGGGTGGTCAGGAAGCAGAAGCAGAGTCCAGAAGCAGGCCGAGGGTCAAACACAGGAGAACAGGAAGCAAGGTTAAGGCAAGCCGGGTCACAACGGATAAGCACGGATCAGGAGACAAGGTCAAGGTACACAGGAGACTGAAGAGATAATCCAGCAATGAGCAGCTCCAGCAGCAGGCTTAAATAGACCAGGAAGTTAGTCATGTGATCTGTTCAGGTTACAAGGAGGAAGTACCGCCCACCTTAGTCATGCTGTGCACCATGGCAGCCATGATTGTCTTGGGCAGAATTGCCAGTCCTTCTTCGGCTATTTCCCTGACAGTGCCCCCCCCCCGAGGGGCAGCCTCTGGATGCCCAACCTAGACCATCTTTCTGGGTACCTGTTGCGGAAATTTTGCAAAAGTCTTGGAGCATGTAAATTATCCATTGGTTCCCAAGAATTTTCCTCTGAAGAATACCCCTTCCATTTAACAAGAAATTGAGTCTGCCTACCTCTTTTCCGGCAATCTAGGATGGCTTCAACTTCATATTCGGTATCGTTACCTATGATAACTGGTGGAGGTGGCAACTCCTCTCTTCCTGGAAATGGACTTGGCACAGCTGGTTTCAGAAGGGAGACGTGGAACACCGGATGGATCTTGTAGGAGGCCGGTAAAGCGAGTTCAAAAGCCACAGGGTTCACTTCCTTCTTGATCTCGAATGGACCCACAAACCTTGGACCAAGCTTCCTGGAAGGGCAAGAAAGTCTGAGGTTAATAGAGGACAGCCATACCTTGTCACCCACCTTGTAGATGGGATTCCCTCTCTTTCTCCTGTCATGTTGTTTCTTGAAGTCTTCCTGAGCCTTTCGCATGGTCTCCTGAAGGATTCGGTAATTGGTTTGGAAGAAGTTTATCCTATCCTGAACGGCTGGTACCGGAGATTCAGGAATGGTGTTGGGAAGAAAGGATGGGTGAAAGCCATAGTTTGCCCAAAAGGGCGACTGATTGGTGGCCGTGTGTATGGTATTATTGTATGAAAATTCCGCACAAGGTAGCAAGGAGACCCAGTCATCTTGGGAGAAAGAGCAGAAGCACCGCAGGTATTGCTCTAAGGTCTGGTTCGTTCTTTCTGTTTGGCCATTACTTTGAGGGTGGTAAGCAGAAGAAAGACATAAGTCAATTGACAAGATCTTACAAAGATTCTTCCAGAAACCAGAGGTGAATTGAACCCCTCTATCGGAGACTATATTGTCGGGTAACCCATGAAGTCTGACTATCTCCTTAATGAAAATTTTTGCAGTGTCCATGGCGGAGGGGGTGCCAAGCATGGGCAGGAAGTGGGCCATCTTTGATAGTCGGTCCACTACTACCAAGATTGTTGTAAAGTTCTCTGATGGAGGGAGATCGACTATGAAGTCCATAGAGATGTTTTTCCAAGGCTGCTCCGGAACTGGTAAGGGTCTTAATAGACCCCAAGACCTGGTCTTGGGACCCTTGTTACGCTGGCAAACCAAACAGGACTCAACATATTTTTTACAGTCTGATCTTAGGGAAGGCCACCATAGGTAACGTTGGACAAGGTCGATCGTCTTCCGGATCCCGAAATGCCCGGCCAGCTGGTGATCATGAAATCTTTTCAAGGCCTGCAGTCTGACTTCCTGGGGGACAAAGATTTTGTCCTGATGCCACAGAAATCCCTTGTGACTCCTTAAGGTAGAAATTTCCGACTCTGGGCAGTGAAGAGAGGCTTGTACAATGGATGCTTTTAGGTCTGGCTGAATCAGAAGGAAATTTTGTGTGGACAGGATTGTACCAGGAGTGGTTTCTTCAGGGGTGTCTGGGAACATCCGAGACAGAGCATCCGCCTTTCCATTTTTAGATCCGGGACGAAACGAGATGTGAAAATTGAATCTCGAAAAGAATAACGCCCACCGAGCTTGACGCGGTCTCAAACGTTTTGCAGTCCTCAGATATTCTAAATTTTTATGATCGGTAAAGATCATAATGGGATGTGCTGCACCTTCAAGTAAATATCTCCACTCTTCCAGGGCTGTTTTGATGGCCAAAAGCTCCCGATCTCCGGCGTCGTAATTTCTTTCCGGTTGTGTCATTTTTCGAGAGGAAAAGGCTACAGGATGTAACAATGATTTGGGGCCCTGTCGTTGAGAAAGGATAGCTCCTGTGGCCACTTCGGAGGCATCGACTTCCAAAATGTAGGGCAATGCAGGGTCAGGATGCTGAAGAACTGGCGCTGAAACAAACACTGTTTTAAGTCTGTCGAAAGCTGCCTGAGCCTCCGGGGACCACTGGAATCTGGAATGCAAACGGGTTAGTTGGGTAATGGGTGATATAATGGCTGAAAAGTTCTTAATAAATCGTCTGTAAAAGTTTGAAAAGCCAATAAACCTTTGAACACCCTTCTTGTCGGAGGGGACAGGCCACTCCAGGATCGCTTTTACTTTCTGGGGATCCATGGCCACTCCTTTCGTAGATATGACAAGACCCAAAAACTGGATAGATTCTTTCTCAAAGTCACATTTTTCGGCTTTTACATATAGTCCATGCTTTCTTAGAGTAGTTAGTACCTTTTTCATGTGCACTCGATGAATCTCCAGCGTGGCCGAGAAGACAAGGATGTCATCCAGGTATACAATGAGGAAGTTGTCAAGATGGTCTCGGAAAATGTCGTTCACAAAGTGCTGGAACGTGGCTGGAGCATTGCAGAGGCCAAAAGGCATCACCAAATATTCAAAATGTCCGAAACAAGTTCGGAAAGCTGTTTTCCACTCATCCCCCTCTCGAATGCGAACCAGATTATAAGCACCTCGTAAGTCCAGTTTGGAGAAAACTCGAGCAGAACGGAATCGTTGGAAGAGTTCCGGGATGAGAGGGAGTGGATAGCGATTTTTGATAGTGATCTTATTCAGATCTCGGTAGTCTATACAAGGCCTAAGCGTTTTATCCTTTTTTTCGACAAAAAATATGCCAGCACCTGCAGGGGAAGAAGAGGGACGAATGAATCCCTTTGCCAGGTTTTCATCGACATAGAGTCGTAATGTTTCGAGTTCAGTCTCTGATAAAGGGAAGATACGACCAAAGGGAATTTCGGAGCCTGGGAGCAAGTCAATAGGGCAGTCATAGGGACGATGAGGTGGAAGGGAGTCTGCTCCCTTCTTGTCGAATACATCCAGAAATTCTAGGTAGGCAGAGGGTACATGAGGATTGGAACTAGAAACAGGTTGTATGGTCAGGCAGCTGGTAAAGTCCTTAGGGCCAGGGGGCAGACAATTCTGCTGACAGTAAGCAGATGAAAACAGCACTTCATTCTTCAGCCAGTCAATGTGAGGGTTGTGTGCTCGTAACCAGGGGACTCCCAGAATGACCGGAAACAGAGGAGAGCACAAAACATCGAAACGTACCAGTTCCTTGTGGCCAGAGCTGGTTGTCATAGGGATTGGCAGGGTCTCATGGGTTATCAGTCCAGAACTGGGTAGAGATCCATCAGCCAAATGAACTGTTAACTGCTGCTTCTTAGTAACAAGGGGAATTCCAAGTCCTTTGGCCAAGTTGATGTCTAGGAAGCAGCTGCAGGCCCCAGAGTCGATGATGGCTGAAAGACGGATCTCTTCCCTGGCCACCGATAGGGAGATAGCGAGGACAGGGTGAGATGAGGTAAGTCCTGACACTTGACAATGTACTGGGGGTTTGAAGAATGGTTTCTTCGCCCTGAGGTGGCAATTTTGTAAGAAATGGCCATTGTCTCCACAGTAAAAGCAAAGGTTCGCCTTTCGACGGTAGAGTCTTTCCTCAGGTGATAGGGCAGGCCGAAACAGGCCCATCTGTCTGGGCTTGACTTCAGGTATGGGTGGATTGGAGGCGAGAGAAAAAGAGGATTCTGGCAGTCCTTGAGCTGATTGGAGAGTCTGAGACTTCTCGAATAGACGTTCACGTAGGCGTCTGTCCAGTTGTATGGCTAACTGGATGAGGCCCTCCAAGGTATCCGGGACTGCTACCCTGGCCAGCTCATCCTTGAGGGACTCCGATAGGCCCAGACGATATTGGTACTTCAGGGCAGCTTGATTCCAACATGTGTCTGCGGCCCATGTGCGGAAGTCCACAGTGTAATCCTCTGCGGGAAGTTGCCCCTGCTGCAGGGTGTGCAGGGCATTCTCGGCCGTAGTCATACGATGGGGATCATCGTACAACTGGGCCATAGCTGTGAAGAAAGTGTCAACAGAGTCAGTAATGGGGCTCTTCTGTTCCAGTAGCCCGTGGGCCCACACCTGGGGGTCGTCCAAGAGTAAGGAGATAATGAAACCAACTTTAATATTCTCCAAGGAGAAAGTTCTTGGTTGAAGAGCCAGGTATAGTAGGCAGGAATTTTTAAAAGTCCTAAACTTTCTTCGGTCCCCCGAGAACCGTTCAGGGGTCGGCACACGTGATTCAGGAAGCGGGATCGGCACGGTGAGAGGAACCTCCTGAGACATTGCAGCAGAGGGAGTACAACTGGAGGTAGGTCTTGGATCAGGAGATATAGGATTGGAAGACAAGTGATGCAGGTGACCCTCTAATTGCTCATGGGCGTCTTGTAGTCTTTGCACTGTTTGGGTAAGTGCAGTGATCTGCTGGCACATAGCCTCTATAGGGGAAGCGCCTCTGTCGATCTCTGACATGGCTGGATTATACTGTCAGGAACGAGTATGGAGATCGAGATGCTAAGAGGGCTCCCCTTGCGGCTGAGTGCAGCGCGCCCCTGGAGTTGGGAACAGGGAGCGCGGTGCCCACAGAAGCACGGTTGGCCAGGTGCTTGCTTGCAGTCTGATGAGCTCAGCCACTGAGGAATGGCGGAGGCAGGCAGAACTGAGCTGGTTATATTCAGATGAACGGAGATATCGGAAGCCAGGCCGGGGGTCAAACACAGGAGATCAGTCCAGAGCATATACAGGGGCGAGCCGGGGTCATACACGTGCAGGGTCCAGGTACAAGCCGAGGGTCAAGCCGGGTGGTCAGGAAGCAGAAGCAGAGTCCAGAAGCAGGCCGAGGGTCAAACACAGGAGAACAGGAAGCAAGGTTAAGGCAAGCCGGGTCACAACGGATAAGCACGGATCAGGAGACAAGGTCAAGGTACACAGGAGACTGAAGAGATAATCCAGCAATGAGCAGCTCCAGCAGCAGGCTTAAATAGACCAGGAAGTTAGTCATGTGATCTGTTCAGGTTACAAGGAGGAAGTACCGCCCACCTTAGTCATGCTGTGCACCATGGCAGCCATGATTGTCTTGGGCAGAATTGCCAGTCCTTCTTCGGCTATTTCCCTGACACCGCACTGCTAAGGTGTTCCCTTGTGTGTCTTATTTTGACAAACTATTATACAAGGAATGGGAGAACCCACTGAGGGTCTTTACAGCCCCAAAGAGGTTTGCGGTACGGTACCCCTTTGAGGAGAGTTTTCTGAAGAAATAGACCTCTCCCCCTATAGTGGACCCTCCGGTGTCCAGACTTAATAGAGCCACCACTATTCCAGTAGAAGGGGCTCCTGTTTTCAAGGACCCTGTGGATAAGAAGGCTGAAGCACTCGCTCGCTACCTATACTCAGTGGTAGGCTCGGCAGTACACCCGGCATTGGCGGGGGCCCTAGTGTCTCAGACACTTACTGAATGGGCAAAATTGCTACTCCAGGGGTTAAAGGAGCGAGATGCTCCTCCTAATGAGATAACTTTGGCCGACCAGTTGGTCCAGGGCCTTAAGTTTGTCTGCGAGTCAGACATGGATACTATTCCCCTGCTGTCAAAAGCTTCGGTTTATGCAGTAGCAATACGCCGCCTGATCTGGCTAAAGGGCTGGTCTGCGGACCAGACTTCCAAGAAAGCCCTGTTGGATCTGCCTTTTAAGGGCGGCAGACTTTTTGGGGCTTCTCTGGATGACATCAAGGATGCCACAGGAGGTAAAAGCACTTTGCTTCCCCAAACTAGCAAGGGTAAGGGGTCACGCCAAGGGCAAGGGCCCTCCTTTACTGCACGCAAGCATTTTTTTCGTCCCCCCTAGGGCGACAGGGAAAAGACCCCAGGCCGATAAAGTGCCTGCCCAAGAACAAAAGCGCCCTTGGTCCCGCAGACCCGACAAGCCTGCGGACAAATCTGCGTCCGCATGAAGGTCCGCCCCCACCCAGCTCTCGTGTGGGGGGACGTCTTCACAAATTCGCGACACAGTGGACAGCTCTAGTCTCCGACAGGTGGGTTTGCGAAGTAATCTCCTCAGGCTACAAGATAGAATTTCTCTCTTGTCCACCGGACAGATTCATCACCTCCAATCTCCAGCTACTACCGACCGGTCGGTAGGCCCTGTATGGGGCGGTCCAGGGTCTACTGGAACGCGGGGTAGTTATTCCAGTTCCAGAACAGGAACGGGGTCAGGGTTTTTACTCAAATCTGTTCATTGTGCCGAAGAAGGAGGGGGTTCGTCCAATCTTGGATCTCAGAGCCCTCAATTGCTTTGTGAAAGTACAAAGATTTCGGATGGAGTCGGTTCGATCTGTAGTCATGGCTCTCCATTCGGGGGACTTTCTGGCCTCCTTGGACATCAAGGACGCATACCTGCATGTCCCCATATACTCCAGACACCAAAGGTTTCTGCGATTTGCTATCAGGAAGAACCACTACCAGTTTGTGGCCCTCCCGTTTGGCCTTGCCTCAGCACCCAGGACGTTCACCAAGGTGCTCGCTCCGATTTTGGCACTTCTAAGACAGCGGGGTATCACTATCATGGGCTACTTGGACGACCTTCTACTGAAGGCACCTTCAAGCTCAGAATTAGAGGTAAGCATGTCTATTACCTGTCAGACTCTTCGAGACTGTGGTTGGATACTAAACACGCAAAAGTCAGTATTGGTGCCCACTCAACGCCTAGTGTACCTGGGGTTGATTCTGGATTCCTCAGAGGCAAAGGTATTCCTCCCTGTGGAGAAGTTGCAGACCCTCCGGGCTGCAGTACGGCAGCTGACTTCCAGGAATTAGTCGTCTCTCCGTTTTTGCATGCGAGTGTTGGGCCTCATGGTAGCCTCCTTCGAGGCGGTCCCATATGCTCAATACCACACTCGAGTGTTACAGAAGGAAGTTCTGTCCAGATGGAACAGATGCCCTTCATCTCTGGATTATCAAATCCGAGTGAGCCACCTAGTCAGGAGATCCCTGGTATGGTGGCTGACAGCACCGGCTCTTATGGCCGGGAAGTCATTTCTTCCGGTTTACTGGATAGTGATCACGACGGACGCCAGCCTTACAGGTTCGGGTGGAGTCTGGGGTGTTCAGTCGGCGCAAGGTCGCTGGACCCCAGAGGAAGCCCTCCTGCCGATCAATGTCCTGGAAATCCGGGCGATCAGGCTGTGCCTCTTCAAATGGTCTCAGAGGCTGCAAGGGCATCCAGTCAGACAACGCCACAGCAGTGGCATATGTCAATCATCAAGGAGGAACAAGAAGCTCAGCTGCAGCATTGGAGGTCGCTCGCATCCTGAAGTGGGCAGAGAGGAGCATACCGGCACTGTCGGCCGTGTACATTCCGGGTGTGGAAAACTGGCAGGCGGACTACCTGAGCCGCCAGATGCTGGACCAGGGAGAATGGTCCTTAAACCCGGAGGTGTTCCAACTCCTCTGGCAAAGATGGGGCACACCAGACGTAGATCCTTCTGGCTTCCCGACTCAATCGGAAGGTATTGAGGTTTGTGGCCCGGTCAAGAGACCCATGGGCAGACGCAACGGACGTGGGGTCAGTATCGGCTAATCTATGCCTTCCCTCCCTTAAGGCTTCTTCCTCTTCTGCTCCGCAGAGTGGAGGCAGAGGGATTTCCAATGATCCTAATCGCTCCAGATTGGCCTCAGCGTCCTTGGTACATCGATCTAGTACGTCTGGTAGCAGATGTCCCCTGGAGCCTACCACTACGGAAGGACCTGCTATCGCAAGGTCCCATACTCCATCCTGCTTTACAGTCATTGGCTTTAACGGCATGGCTGTTGAGAACCAGGTACTGAGAGACCAGGGCCTGTCAGATTCAGTAATCTCTACGATGAGAAGTGCTCGAAAACCGTCCTCTAGGAAGGTTTATCACCGCACTTGGAAGGCCTACATCTCCATGTGTGAGGAAATGAAATTGCATCCGCGTACCAATTTGGTTTCCAGAATCCTGCTGTTTTTACAGCATGGGGTGGACCAAAGGCTAGCTCTAAGTACGATTAAGGGACAGATATCTGCCCTGGCTGTCTTTTTTCAGCGACCCCTGGCGGCTCACTCTCTTGTGAGTACTTTTGTGCAGGGGGTTCGACATGTGGCCCCTCCGGTCCGTCCCCCGCTACCTCCGTGGGACTTGAACCTGGTCCTCTCGGTGCTTAAGAAGGCACCGTTTGAGAATATTAGAGAGATTCCCCTGTTGACACTTTCTCAGAAAGTGGTCTTTTTGGTGGCTGTTACGTCAGACGAGTTTTTGAGCTGGCAGCCTTGTCCAGCAAGGCTCCCTATTTGGTTTTCCACAAGGATAAGGTGGTGCTGCGGCCGCAGCCTTCCTTTCTTCCGAAGGTCGTTTCGGCTTTTCATCTCAACGAAGACATTGTACTTCCATCCTTGTGTCCTCATCCGTCGAATCCTAAGGAGTCGGCGTTGCATTCCTTGGACGTTGTCCGAGCTTTGAGAGTATACCTATCTGCTACTTCCCTGTTCCGGAAGTCAGACTCACTGTTTGTTTCGGTGGCTCATCCCAAGAAGGGCCAAGCAGTCTCGTCGGCCACCATTTCTAGGTGGATCCGACAGATAGTAATCCAGGCTTACGCCTTAAAGGGTCAAGCGCCCCTCTTTCCTGTCACGGCGCATTCGACCAGGGCAATAGGTGCCTCTTGGGCTTTCCGACATCGAGCGTCTGTTTCCCAATTATGTAAAGCGGCGACTTGGTCGTCCGCTAACACTTTCACAAAATTCTACAAAGTTGATGTAGGTGCATCTTCAGATGCCTCTTTCGGCCGCAAGGTTTTGCAAGCGGGTGTTTAGAGTTGCAACTCCTCCGTTGGAGGAGTGCTGTTTTGTGTTTGGGGTGAAGTTTATTTTTATGCTGTTACCACCCCTCGTTTTTTCTCTGACACTGCTTTGGGACGTCCCACTTTGTCAATAGAGAAGCTGTGTCGGTCCATGGGCGAAAGAGTAAATAGGATTTTTTACTCACCGTAAAATCCTTTTCTCTGAGTCCATGGACCGACACAGCACCCACCCCTCCTTTTAAGTTTGTGCTGCTTTTTGACGAACTGATCTGCGAGATGCAGACTGAGGGGATATACCCAGAGGGTCCGCCCCCTGGGCGGTACTGTAGAAGGTGTGATGCAACACTTTTTACAAGTTTTCTGCCTAGTCATTCCTAATTAATGTATAATACCCACTTTGTCAATGGAGAAGCTGTGTCGGTCCATGGACTCAGAGAAAAGGATTTTACAGTGAGTAAAATATCCTATTTTTCTACTTTGTTTTAAAAGAGATCCAATAAAATCCAATTTCGTCATACGTTTAGGCCAGAATGTATTCTGCTACAGGTCTTTGGTAAAAAAAACATGCTGATAAGTGTATGATAATAGGTTTGTGTGATCACGGACAGATGTGTGCAGATCACTGGGACAGATGATTTTACTGGGACATATGTGGGACAGGTGTTTTTTACTTTTTGGGGACACTAGGCCAGTGATCAGTGTGTACAAAGCTTTAAAACAAACAGCTCATAAGCATTGATCACCTGCCAGCTGCAGAGATTCACTCTCCTCACTGACAAGCTCCGTTTGAGGAGGAGAGCCGATCGCCTAGCAACCGACTCTCTATTTACATCACGATGGCTGTGATTGGACACAGCCATCATGTGATCAGGAGGGCCAATCACAGAGCCCTTCTGCCGATCCGAGATGCGCCGTGTCCAAATGACATGGGGGGGTCGCCCAATCCCACTCCTAATGATGAATGTTCAGGAACGTACACTCAGGAGGAAGTAGTGGGAAGTGGTTAAAGTGGATGTAAACCCGATTCATGAAATTTGAGCTGGGCACATATATCTGCAGTGTTTTGTTAACTTTCTTCAAAGCACTATGTCCCTTAGCTGTCTCCTGCTCCGTTCTGTTATTAGCCTTAAAACTCCTGATAAGTTCTCCATCACATATGATCAAAGCAGCTGGAGTTTTGTGTTGGGGAGGTTGCTATAAATAGATTAGCACAGAGCAGAACGATTAAACAAACAGAGCTGAAAGTCTCTACCTATGAGGAGAGGGTGTGTGTGCCTTAACTCCAATCAGCTGGTTTGGCTTGTATGCCCAGGCTTCACTGTAGTGCTAACCTTGAAGAGAAAATCTAACACTGTGCACTTTCTAAACTGTATATAAAGATGAAGACCGCAGATCCCTGTGTATCATCTCAGGCAGTTCACTTTACTGTGTATATATGAGGGTTTACATCCACTTAAAATTCCTGCAGTTGCTGCAAAGTCAAAAGGGGTTCATTTTGCAGCTTTTCAGAACAGCTGATCCTCAGCATTGCCATGGAAGCCAGACCCAGACCCAGATGCTGCTGAGAAAAATAAGCAGTGTTGGCCGCTAAAGTGGAATTACACTTTATCTGAGCACCACAAATAAAAATGCTATTTAATTATTTTTAATATTCAAAGCAAACTCGCCTATCTATTCATGTCTCTGTGCTTTATTTTGTTAAGAAATCCCTTTGAAAAGCACCCCCCTAGCATTTCTGTCTGTGGTCGTCTTGAGTAAGGGCAGATAATTTAAGCATTTACTTCCTGGAATCCACCTGCTCTAAGCTCAGGCATGCAAGCAGGAGAGGGTGTGCTTAGCTGAGAGCCCTTCCTGAAGACTCCTGGGATATGATGTAATTTTCCTATGTATGGAAACCAGGAAGTAACTAGAAATGGTAAAAAGTTTAAAACAAGCCAATATGATATAATAGCCAATGATGATTGAGAGAGTGAAGTTCCACTGTAGCAGCTGACTTTTAATATTAGGACACTTATTTGTCCTGGAATCCAGCGATGTCAGCATCCCAGCAGATATTTCCATCAGCTCTCGGGTGCTGCCGCCGCCATTCGCATTTGTGGTAAGGGGGGGCTCTCTGGGGGACACTGATGTAAGCGGGGGCTCTCTGGGGGACACTGATGTAAGGGGGGGCTCTCAGGGGACACTGATGCATGGGGGTGCTCTCTGGGGACACTGTATGGGGGGCTCTCTGGGGACCCAGATGTATGGGGAGGCTCTCTGGGGACACTGAGGTAAGGGGAGGCTCTCTGGGGACACTGATGTATGGGGGTGCTCTCTGGGGACACTGATGTATGGGGGTGCTCTCTGGGGACACTGAGGTAAGGGGAGGCTCTCTGGGGACACTGTATGGGGGTGCTCTCTGGGGACACTGAAGTAAGGGGAGGCTCTCTGGGGACACTGATGTAAAGGGGGGCTCTCTGGGGATCCTGATGTAAGGGGGGCTCTCTGGGGACCCTGATGTAAGTGGGGCTCTCTGGGGACCCTGATGTAAGTGGGGCTCTCTGGGGACCCTGATGTAAGGGGGGCTCTCTGGGGACCCTGATGTAAGGGGGGCTCTCTGGGGACCCTCATGTAAGGGTGGGCTCTCTGGGGACCCTGATGTAAGGGGGGCTCTCTGGGGACCCTGATGTAAGGGGGGGCTCTCTGGGGACCCTGATGTAAGGGGGGCTCTCTGGGGACCCTGATGTAAGGGGGGCTCTCTGGGGACCCTGATGTAAGGGGGGGCTCTCTGGGGACCCTGATGTAAGGGGGGCTCTCAGGGGACACTGATGTATGGGGGTGCTCTCTGGGGACACTGCATGGGGGGGGCTCTCTGGGGACCCAGATGTATGAGGGGGCTCTCTGGGAACATTGAGGTAAGGGGAGGCTCTCTGGGGACACTGAAGTATGGGGGGGCTCTCTGGGGACCCTGAGGTAAGGGGAGGCTCTCTGGGGACACTGAGGTAAGGGAAGGCTCTCTGGGGACACTGATGTATGGGGGTGCTCTCTGGGGACACTGATGTATGGGGGTGCTCTCTGGGGTCACTGAGGTAAGGGGAGACTCTCTGGGGACACTGTATGGGGGTGCTCTCTGGGGACCCTGATGTAAGGGGGGCTCTCTGGGGACCCTGATGTAAGGGGGGCTCTCTGGGGACCCTGATGTAAGGGGGGCTCTCTGGGGACCCTGATGTAAGGGGGGCTCTCTGGGGACCCTGATGTAAGGGGGCCCTCTGTGGGACACTGATTTAAGAGGGGGGCCCTCTGGGGACACTTATTTAGGGGGGCTCTGGGGACACTTATTTAGGGGGGCCTCTGGGGACCCTGATGTAAGGGGGTTCTCTCTGGGGACACTGATGTAATTTGCAGTTTTTTATATTTTGGACTCTTTATTCTAAAGAAAATGTAATTTCATAAGCTTTAAGGGGGTGGGGTTGGTGGTCGGACCGCCGCAAGTTTTGGTGTGGCAACTGGCGGAGAGTAAGGTTTTTGCCTGGCTAGTAGGTCTAGACTTGAAATTTTAAGCCCTGGTCATTGTCATGCTGGATTACTTATCCACCACCCATTTTCAATGCCCTGACTGAGGGATTTTGATGGTACATGGCCCCCTTCATCGTCCCTTTGATGCAATGAAGTTGTCCCCTTAGCAGAAAAACACCCCCAAAGCACGGTGGGGATGGTGTTCTTGGGAACATAGGCAGCATTCCTCCTCCAAACGAGGTGAGTTGATGCCAAAGAGCTTGATTTTGGTCTCATGTGACCACAACACTTTCACCCAGTTTTCCTCTGAATCATTCAGATGTTCATTAGCAAACTTCAGATGGGCCTATACATGTGCGTTTTTGAGCAGGGGGACCTTACGGGTACTACAGGATTTCAGTCCTTCGCGGCATAGTGTAGTATGAATTGTTTTCTTTGTGACTATGGTCCCAGCTGCCATGAGATCATTGACAATATTTTCCGGTCCCCCTTGGTGTACCCCTCTGGTCCCTTTCGGTGTCGTCCTCCGGTCCCTTTCGGTGTCGTCCTCCGGTCCCTTTCGGTGTCGTCCTCCGGTCCCTTTCGGTGTCGTCCTCCGGTCCCTTTCGGTGTCGTCCTCCGGTCCCTTTCAGGGTTGTCCTCCGCTCCCCCTCGGGGTCGTCCTCCGTGCTGCGCCGCTCCCCCTCGGGGTCGTCCTCCGTGCTGCTCCGCTCCCCCTCGGGGTCGTCCTCCGTGCTGCTCCGAGCCCCCTCCGTGCTCCTTTTTTGTGTCCTCCGTGCTGCTTCGGTCCCCTTCAGTGTGCCTCACCTCGGTGTCCTCCTCTGGTCCACGTTGTCCCGGATAACGTCAAGATGGAGAGCGGAGAAAGGAGCTGGTAAATGTTATTTACTGGCTCCTTCCTTTTCTGAATGGACAGATTCAGTGATCACTGACTGTCCATTCATAACTGTCACTGAGCATCGTAAACTGTTTACAATGCTTTCGTTTTTGATACGAAACAGCTGTCGAGGCAACGCTAGGCTACGCTCTGACGACACTTCCGGTCCCGCTGGCTCTCCCTCTGCAACAGGTGGAACGCACGCCGGTCTGTCTCCATTCGGGTCACTAGCCCTACTAGTCCATGCTGTCCAGCCTCAGTGCCGGGTTCAAGGCACTAAAAAAGTAAGAGGGCATTTGGTTGTCATTTTTTAAACCTATCTTTTAAATAAAACAGGATTACACCATTTTCTGCTTTATTTTCCTTTGTTCCGCATATCACCGTCTGAGCCTCTAGGAGGCAGGGATTTTCTAGGTCCGGTATTTGACATCTCCATCCATGTTAGCAAGTGGAACTTGCACAAACGACTCCTTTTTAATTAAAAGAGTCAATTCATTCTGGTAAGCTGCTACATTTACCATGAGCACTATCGGGTGTTTTATAATAAGTTGGTGAAGGTTGTCACTTTAAGCAATTTCTTTGATTGGATCAAGTTGATGTTCAAGGATTCATTTCACTTCCTTCAATATATGGACAATTGGAATATATAGTCCACTAAATATTTTTTGGGACATTCAGTTATTATCATTGGCACTGAATGCTCGAATATTTATATTTGTTTATATCAATGAGTGGTTCATCGGTTTATTTATTTATTATATTTGTTGTTCATTTGATGGTTTGCACATATCATCTTATGCACTAAGGGTACGGCATTTTAGGTTGATCTATGTGGCTGTGTAGTCACTAGGTCAGCCAGTGCAGTCTACACAGGTTGGCTGGTGTTAATAAGTTTTTTTAATTAATTAATTTATCAATATTGATACTTAGTATTGGTTTATAGCGCCCCCAACATATTTGCAATTATTTGTACACATAACCATCCACATATTGTTTTTCTAGTCTATTCTTTTCTATTATTTTCTATTCAAATCTTTTCTATTCAAATTCATTCTATACGAAATTCGAACTTCGGAAGCCATCTTCTGAAATTTGAATTTCGTATAGAATGAATTTGAATAGAAGAGATTAGAATAGAATAGAAAAGAATAGCATAGAAAAACAATAGAACAGACTAAAAATTATATATATATATATATATATATATATATATATATATATATATATATATATATATATATATATATATATATTATATTCTGTTCTATTGTTTTTCTATTCTATTCTAATGTTTTCTATTCAAATTCTAATTCATTCTATACAAAATTTGAATTTCGGAAGATGGCTTCTGAAGTTCCAAACTGTATAGAATGAATTTGAATAGAAAAGATTTGAATAGAAAAACAGACTAGAAAAACACTAGAACAGAAAAAAAAAAAAAATATATATATATATATATATATATATATATATATATATATATATATATATATATATAAAAAACCTCTTCCAAAATTTGAATTTCATATAGTTCAAATAGAAAAGATTAGAATAAAAAAATATTAGAAAATAATAGAAAGCTATATCATAAAAAAAACAATAGAACAAATCAGAAAAATAAAAAATAAAGTAAAAAAAAAATATATATATATAAAAAAGGTTCCGACATTCAAATTTCGTATAGAATGAATTCAAATTCCAATTAGAAAAGTTTAGAATATAAATAGAAAATAGACTAGAAAAAACAAATAGTATATATATATATATATATATATATATATATATATATATATATATATATATATATATATATATATATATATATTGTATTTTATTCTGTTCTATTGTTTTTCTATTCGATTCTTTCCAATATTTTCTATTCTAATCTTTTCGATTCGAATTTGAATTCATTCTATACAAAATTCGAATTTCGGAAGATGGTTTTATAAATATTTAAATACCGTGTGATGTCCTCACCCTCCCCCCTCCTCCATCTAGAGAGACAATCGCCTCCATACACCATCCAATCAGAGCTCAGCATCTCCATCCATCCCCCACACTCACTAATACCCCACACATTATTTTAGCACATCTCCTGTAGTCTATTAATAGCTATATCATTTTTTTTGCAGATTACGATCCATTTCCTTTATTTCCAGCAGATCTCCTGCAGACTATTTGCATCTATTTCATTTATGAATGGAGGAACGGTTTGAGGAAGAGACAATAAGAGAGACATCATCACCGCTTATGTTTCTATACACTGGGAATTGGCTGCTAATAGTTTGCAGGAGACCTGCAAAAAAAATATGAAATAGATGCTTATAGTCTGCAGATCTGATGAGAAAATGAACTAGATACTAATAGTCTGCAGGAGATCTGCAAAAAAATGTATATAAATGCTAATAGTCTGCAGGAGATCTGATGGAAATAAATAGTAATCTGTAAAAAAAAAATGAAATAGATGCTAATAGTCTGCGGGAGATCTGCTGAAATAAAGGAAATGGCTGCTCTAATGCAAAAAAAAGAAAAATGAAATAGATGCTAATAGTCTGCAGGAGATCTGCAAAAAATTGAAATAGATGTTAATATACTGCAGGAGATCCGATGGAAATAAATAGTAATCTGCAAAAAAAATAAAAATGAAATAGATGCTAATAATCTGTAGGAGATCTTATGGAACCAAATGGTAATCTGCAAAAAAAAATTAAAAATGAAATAGTATCTATATTCTATTCTGTTCTATTGTTTTTCTAATCTATCTATTTTCTATTTCTATTCTAATCTTTTCTATTCAAATTCATTCTATACAAAATTCGAATGTCGGGGAAAAAAATAAATATATATATATATATATATATATATATATATATATATATATATATATATATATATATATATATATAACCATCTTCCGAAATTCGAATTTAGTATATAATTTCGATTTTATTAGAAATAGAATATAAAAGAATAGAACAGAATAGAATAAAATATAATATATTATATTCTGTTCTATTGTTTTTCTAGTCTATTATCTGTTTTTCTATTTTATTATAATCTTTTCTGTTCGGTTGAAATAATTTGAACTAATTTCGAATCTGGTTGAAATATTATCGAATTAGGTTGAAATATTAACGAATGCGGATGAAATATTATCGAATTTGGTTGAAATATTTTCGAATGCGACCAATTTTTCGAATTTGGTCGAAAACAAAACTAATTCCGAAAACAAATTTAACAAATTCAAATAAACGAAATTAATTAACAAATTAAAACGAAACAAACCAAATCTTTTCCTTTTGCACATGTCTGCCAGCCTCTAATATTACGAAGCCATGCTGTTGTCATAGATACTGATTTCAGCAGGACAATGCTAAACCACGTACTGCATCTAAAACAGAATGGCTTTGTAGTAGAAAACTCAAGGTACTTAACTGGCCTGCCTGTATTCCAGACCTTTCACCAACTGAAAATATTTGGGGCATCTTGAAATGAAAACTGTAATCCTATATCAGGCAAGAATGAACCAACATTCCTTTCCCAAAACTCCAGCAACTGGTCCCCTAAGTTCCTAGACATTTACAGCGTGTTGTCAAAAAAAGAGGGGATGCTACACTGTAGTTAACATAGCCCTGACCATATTTTTTCCTAAAATTGTACATTTTCTCAATTTAAATGTGTGTTTACTAATTTTTTTGTTGTGAATAAAATATGGTGTAATGAGATTTTCAAATCCTTGCATTCTGTTTTTTGTAGATTTTAACCACTTAAGCCCCGGACCATTTCGGGCCATTAGGACCAAGCCTGTTTTTGGGATTCGGCACTGCGCTGCTTTAACTGTAAATTGTGCGGACATGCAATGTTGTACCCAAATGAAATTTGCGTCCTTTTCTTCCCACAAATAGAGCTTTCTTTTAATGGTATTTGCCTCTGCGATTTTTATTTTTTGCGATATAAACAGAAAAAGACCGAAAATTTTGAAAAAAAAAATTATTTTCTACTTTTTGTTATAAGAAAAATCGAATAAACTCAATTTTAGTCATACATTTAGGCCAAAATGTATTCAGCCACATGTCTTTAGTAAAAAAAATGTCAATAAGCGTATATTTATTGGTTTGCGCAAAAGTTATAGCGTTTACAAACTAGGGTACATTTTCTGAAATTTACACAGCTTTAAATTTATGACTGCCTATCTCATTTCTTGAGGTGCTAAAATGGCAGGGCAGTACAAAACCCCCCCAAATGACCCCATTTTGGAAAGTAGACACCCCAAGGAAATTGCTGAGAGGCATGTTGAGCCCATTGAATATTTTTTTTTTTTGTCCCAAGTGATTGAATAATGACAAAAAAAAAAAAAAAAAATTACAAAAAGTTGTCACTAAATGATATATTGCTCACACATGCCATGGTTATATGTGGAATTGCACCCCAAAATACATTCTGCTGCTTCTCCTGAGTACGGGGATACCACATGTGTGGGACTTTTTAGGAGCCTAGCCACGTACGGGACCCCGGAAACCAAGCACCGCCTTCAGGATTTCTAAGGGCGCAAATTTTTGATTTCACTCCTCACTACCTATCACAGTTTCGAAGGCCATAAAATGCCAAAATAGCACAAACCCCCCCCCAAATGACCCCATTTTGGAAAGTAGACACCCCAAGCTATTTACTGAGAGGCATGTTAAGTCCATGGAATATTTTATATTTTGCCACAAGTTGCGGGAATATGACAAACTTTTTTTTTTTTGCACAAAGTTGTCACTAAATGATATATTGCTCACACATGCCATGGGCATATGTGAAATTACACCCCAAAATACATTCTGCTGCTTCTCCTGAGTACGGGGATACCACATGTGTGGGGCTTTTTGGGAGCCTAGCCGCGTACGGGACCCCAAAAACCAAGCACCGCCTTCAAGGTTTCTAAGGGCATAAATTTTTGATTTCACTCCTCACTACCTATCACAGTTTTGAAGGCCATAAAATGTCAAAATAGCCCAAAACCCCCACAAATGACCCCATTTTGGAAAGTAGACACCCCAAGCTATTTGCTGAGAGGCATGGTGAGTATTTTACAGCTCTCATTTGTTTTTGAAAATTAAGAAAGACATTTTTTTTTCTTTTTTTACATTTTCAAAACTTTGTGACAAAAAGCGAGATCTGCAAAATACTCAACATACCTCTCAGCAAATAGCTTGGGGTGTCTACTTTCCAAAATGGGGTCATTTGGGGGGGTTTTGTGCCATCTGGGCATTCCATGGCCTCCGAAACTGTGATAGGCAGTGAGGAGTGAAATCAAAAATTTACACCCATAGAAATCCTGAAGGCGGTGCTTGGTTTTTGGGGTCCCGTACGCGACTAGGCTCCCAAAAAGTCCCACACATGTGGTATCCCCGTACTCAGGAGAAGCAACAGAATGTATTTTGGGGTGTAATTCCACATATGCCCATGGCATGTTTGAGCAATATATAATTTAGTGACAACTTTTTGTACATTTTTTTTTTTTTTTTTGGTCATTATTCAATCACTTGGGACAAAAAAAAAAAAAATATTTAATGGGCTCAACATGCCTCTCAGCAAATAGCTTTAGGTGTCTACTTTACAAAATGGGGTCATTTGGGGGGGTTTTGAACTGTCCTGGCATTTTATGCACAACATTAGGAAGCTTATGTCACACATCATCCACTCTTCTAACCACTTGAAGACAAAGCCCTTTCTGACACTTTTTGTTTACATGAAAAAAAAAAAATTTTTGCAAGAAAATTATGTTGAACCCCCAAACATTATATATTTTTTTAAAGCAAAGGCCCTACAGATTAAAATAGTGGGTGTTGCATTTTTTTTTTCCACACAGTATTTGCGCAGCGATTTTTCAAACGCATTTTTTGGGGGAAAAACACACTTTTTTTATTTTTAATGCACTAAAAAACACTATATTGCCCAAATGTTTGATGAAATAAAAAAGATGATCATAGGCCGAGTACATGGATACCAAACACGACATGCTTTAAAATTGCGCACAAACGCGCAGCGGCGACAAACTACATTCATTTTTAAAAGCATTTAAAAGCCTTTACAGGTTACCACGTTAGATTTACAGAGGAGGTCTACTGCTAAAATGACTGCCCTCGATCTGACCTTCGCGGTGATACCTCACATGCATGATGCAATTGCTGTTTACATATGACGCAAGACCGACGCTTGCGTTCGCCTTTGCGCAATAGCAGGGGGGGACAGCGGTGCTTTTTTTTTTTTTTTTTTTTTTTTTTTTTTTTTTTATTAATTTGGCTTTTTTATTTTATTTTTAAACTGTGCCTTCCATATTTTATTTTTTTACCATTTTTATCGTTATCTCAGGGAATGTAAATATCCCCTATGATAGCAATAGGTAGTGACAGGTACTCTTTTTTTGAAAAAAATTGGGGGGTTAGACCCTAGATCTTTCCTCTGCCCTCAAAGCATCTGACCACACCAAGATCGGTGTGATAAAATGCTTTCCCAATTTCCCAATGGCGCTTTTTATATCCGGGGGGGGGACATTCCCTCCCACTGCTTGTAAAAGCAGTCTAGAGGCTAATTATCTGCTAGAATTGCTTTTACATGAAAGCTGGCTGCTGGCTGAAAAGAATGATACCAAGATGATACCTAAACCCGCAGGCATCATTCTGGTATAAACATTCAAAGTCCAGCAACATACCAGTACGTTGCTGGTCCTTGTTGGACATGTATTGTAATCTTTTTTTTCATACAGCCTATTGGCTGAACGAAAAAAAGAGATTGATTGGTGGGTATGCCCACCATTAGAATACCTCCCTTCATCCACCCACTTCTAATGATGGGCATATATGCCGAAGCATGGGGGCATCCTCCCGCAAAAAAGTTATGCCGCGTACACACGGTCAAGCCTTCGTCGGAATTTCGACCGTATGTACGCGGCATAGAAGGTTATGCCGCATACACACGGTCGGACTTTTCCACGGGCAAGCCTCCGTTGGAATTTCGACCGTATATACGCGGCATTAGGAGCAAAATCGCTCCTCCGCCCCTGCTGCCCCCATGCTTCTGCATATATGCTCTTTTTTTTAACTGTGGTGGTGAAATCACCTCCTACAGCGTTGGAGTCACGGCTTTATGTATCGTGGGAGCAAACGCTGTTGCTGTCAAGATAAATAGATCCGCGCTGCAACTGAATGGCGTACCTGCTAAGCAAATGGTGGTTAACATTAAAACAAAGTAACATTACAGTACAACAGTAAGACCTTACCATGCCATACCTGCAAAGCAAATACCAAAACAAAACCTAGTAAAAAATAAAAAAATGTTTTAACGCAACCTGTGCCTAAAATATATATATGCCGAAGCATGGGGGCATCCTCCCGCAAAAAAGTTATGCCGCGTACACACGGTCGGAATTTTCCACGGGCAGGCCTCCGTCGGAATTTCGACCGTATGTACGCGGCATTAGGAGCAAAATCGCTCCTCCGCCCCTGCTGCCCCGATGCTTCGGCATATATGCTCTTTTTTTTAACTGTGGTGGTGAAATCACCTCCTACAGCACTGGAGTCACGGCTTTATGTATCGTGGGAGCAAACGCTGTTGCTGTCAAGATAAATAATTCCGCGCTGCAGTTGAATGGCGCACCTGAAAACAAAAAATTACATACCTGAAAAGCAAGCATGATAAAACATTGCAGAATAGAATACAGTAAAAAAGAGCAGAACAATAGAGAGAAAATAGAGAGAGAGAGAACAATAAAACGACAACTATTTTTGGTTTTTTTATTTTATATTTTTTTGTGTTTTGTTTTTTACGTTTTTTTTTTCTTTTTTACACTTTTTTTTGTAACTTTACAACTGTAATGGTTCGGGTCTCTCAAAATGTAATGGCATCTTGGGAGACCCTGTGTAAGTGTGTCCTTGTCTGTGAAATGCTGTACCCTACGCTAAAACTTCACTTTTGAGTGGTAGCGTTCAAAACATTCACCTTGGCAAAGACCAGGCTTGTCAGGACAGAGTGGACAAAAACTACGGGTGTCACGCCTAAATCCGCGCTTGCTACAGACACGACATCTTTTTTGGGGGTGGCTTTGGGTAGGGGTACTCGGGAGGACATACGAATAATGCCTCTCATGCAGCCGGCTTACTGCATTTGGTTGGGGATGGTGAGGTGCAGAACCGCCTGGATACAGGAGTTCTGTGACTATCTCATTCTGGAAGTTTAGAAGAGATAACGTCCCGCCTGAAGCTCTGTATAGCACATGAGCGTTCAGCAAAGCCAATTGGAATAATGATAGAGACACTTTTTTGTACCAGCGTCTCGCCTTACGGTCAATTAGATACGGTGCCATCAACTGGTCGTTGAGGTCCACCCCTCCCATATTTTGGTTATATTCGTGGACACAGAGGGGTTTCTCCACAACACCAGTCGCCGTACGAATTTGGACTGTCGTGTCTGCATGAAGGGAGGTAAGAAGGAAAACATTCTTATTGTCCCTCCACTTCATAGCGAGCAAGTTATTACACTTCAAGCAGGCTCTCTCCCCCAGCCTAAGACGGGCATCTACAAGCCGCTGGGGAAAGCCCCGGCGATTAGGTCGCACGGTGCCACATGCTCCAATCTTATGATCAAACAAGTGACTAAACAGTGGCACGCTCGTGTAATAATTGTCCACATACAAGTGGTACCCCTTTCCGAATAAGGGTGACACCAAGTTCCACACTATCTTGCCAGCGCTCCCTATGTAATCCGGGCAGTTGACCGACTCAATCTGACTGTCTTTTCCCTCATAAACCGTAAAGTTCACTACATAGCCTGTTGCCCTGTCACAGAACTTGTAGAGCTTGACCCCGTATCTGGCACGCTTGCTGGGAAGGTACTGCTTGAAAGACAAGCGGCCAGAAAATTTAATCAGGGACTCATCAACGCAGACAACTTGATCGGGAGTAAACAAGGCTGCAAAACGTTCGTTGAAGTGGTTTATGAGGGGCCGAATTTTATAGAGCCGGTCGTATTCAGGGTCCCCACGTGGACGACAAAGTTCATTGTCGTTGAAGTGCATGAACCGCAAAATCTGCTCGTATCGTGCCCTGGACATGGAGGCAGAGAACACGGGCATGTGGTCAATTGGGTGCGTGGACCAATAAGCACGCAATGACGGAAATTTATGTGTGCCCATGTTGAGGGAAAGGCCCAGAAAGGTCTTAAATTCGGAAACCGTAATTGGTTTCCAATTTCTGGCAATTTTAGGCAACTGGGGGTTAGCGGCGATAAATTGACCAGCATATAAATTACTCTGGTCCACAATAGATCTATAGAGATCTTCCGTGAAAAACAGCGAATAAAAATCAATTGGAATAAAATCAGCTGTTTCCACCTGAATACCGGGTTGGGCAGTGAATGGGGGAAGTACGGGTTCTGCAGAAGTGGTGGGGACCCAATCAGGATAGGCGAATTCTGCAGGAAGGGCAGTATGGGCACGACGGGCCTGCCTTTGTCTTCTTGGTGGCAGCGGGACACTACTTGTGCTTGCCACCTCGCCAGCTTGAACTGCACTTATGGGACTCGCCACGTCACCAAGTGTTACTGCAGTGCTGGATGTACGTCCAGGCTGTACTAGGCCGCTGGTGCTTGCCAGTTCACCAGAAGGAATAGCGGCGCTAGTACTACTCTGCTCCATGATACGAGAGACCTGCGGTTCTTGCTCCTCAACAACCTCAGAAGATCGGGATCGGGTACGCCTGACCTTAGCAGGGACCTCAACTTCGTCGTCAGAGCTATCTGATGTGGGGCCGCTGACGTCACTGTCTTCTACGGGAAGATATTCTGAGCCTGAATCTGACAGATACGTGACCTCCTCTTCACTATCTGTCATGCTCAGAATCTCGTAGGCCTCTTTACTAGTGTACCTTCGTCTTGCCATTTTGGGCTCTAAATTTAGGGGTACACTAGTAAGATTCACAGGAAAAAAAGCACCTGACTGTCGTCAGCAAATATATCAAACGCTACAAAAAAACTGTTAGCGATCGCAGGGATCAGGCCTGTCTCTGCGAACGCTGCAGTTATGTGTGTTGTGTTTGGTAAGTGACAGTGATCGATCGATACTGCACTTGGGTGGGCTGGGCTGGGCGGAGGGGCTAAACGCAGGCGCTAGCAGGTATCTGGGCTGATCCCGCTAACACTGCGTTTTTGGGAACCCTAAACCGATGGGGATGCTAGTATAGATCTGATCAGATACTATACCACTAAGGGGGGTGTATGCTTTGCGCGTGGGTGTTAGCGTTACTGGCACTAACCTAACACTGCCTGGGGCGACGCAGACCCTCTCTGGCGCTAAAACCTAATTGATCTCACCCGCTGGGCGATCAGGGGGGTTAAACCTTTATTGGGTTATATACGGCGGGTGCCCTGATGCTATAAAAAGCAAACTAATCAACCAGCGTCACCCGTAACCTTTATATGGTGATCACTGGTGAAAGGGTTAACTAGGGGCAATCAGGGGGTTAAAACCTTTATTAGGTTAAATATGGGGGTACCTGACACTATATAAAAACCTGACGGGTAACCTAAATAACGAAATAACTTACTGGCTAACCAGTGACACCAGTGACGCTTATACGGCGATCACAGGTGAAAGGGTTAACTCTAGGGGCAATCAGGGGGTTAAAATAATATATGGGGGTACCTGACACCAATAAAAACCTGCGGCGAACCTAAAAAAAAAATAACTGCCTATCTAAAACACCAGCGACACGAATACAGCGATCGGAAAAACAATCGCTTAGTGACGCTGAAGTTAGGGGGTGAAAGGGTTACCTGGGGGGTGATCAAGGGGTTAAACCTTTATTAGGGGGGGGTTAGGGGGCTACCCTGGACCTAAAGGGGCCTAATCCTAACTGCCCTGCAACTTTTTACAATCACAGATGACACTAAATGCAGTGATCAGTAAAATAAATGATCACTGCAATCAGTGACACTGTGATTGGGGGCTTTGGGGTGACCTGGGGGGTGATCTGGGGGTGACTGGGGGGTGATTTGTGTACCTACGTGTCAGTGGACTGTTGGAGCACTAACCTCTGTCTTCACTCCTCGGCGCCGGGAACGAAAAGACCACGGCGAGGGAGATGACATCACTTCCTCCAGCCTGTGTTTACATCACATGGCGGAGGAAGCAATTTCATTGGCCGGGAGCGATCGCGAGGGGGGGGCGGAATCGAGCGGCCGCCCCCTCATGCCTGATCGCTCCCGAACACTTAACGGCCGCTCACTGCAGTGAAGGGGGGTCCGGATGGACCCCCCAACTGCACAAAGGCGATCACGTAGATCTACGTGATTCTGCCTGTCCGTGCCATTCTGCCGACGTAAATCGGCGGTGGGCGGTCGTTAAGTGGTTAAACAGCATCCCCACTTTTTTGGAATTGTGGTTGTAGTAGCATCAACACAGCTTTTTTTTTTTTCTTGCTGGGGCTTCCACTATTTGTTGCATGAAATTCATTGTTAATCTGCCCTTCAGGATTGCCACGGCACCCCGGGTGTTCACAAAGGTCCTAGCACCAGTATTGGTTATTTTAAGGGCCCAGGAAATCTTGGTACCTGGGCGACCTCCTACTCAGATCACTCACTACAGGCCTCACTACAGGCTCTAGGGTATTTAGAAAGCTTGGGCTGGGTCATAAATCCTGAAAAGTCAGCCTTGAGACCACCTCAAAGTCTGAAGTATTTAGGTCTGATCCCAGATACGGCCCAAGCAAGGGTATTTTTGCCATCCATAAGGATTTGTGCTCTGAAGGATTAGGTGCGTTGAATAAGGGGCACCAGATAATCCTCCATTCGGCTCTGTATGAGTCTTCTAGGAAGAATGGTCTCCTCCTTTATGGCAGTGCCCTATGGCCAGTTCCATTCTAGGCCTATGCAACAAGACATCTTGTCGGCTTGGAACAGGAGAGGGCAAGCACTGGATTATCCCATGTTCTTATCTCCTCGGGCACGCTTAAGCCTTAGCTGGTTGTTGCAGGATCAGAACCTGCAAAAGGGAAGATCCTTCCTTCCAGTGTCTTGGAGAGTACTGACCACAGATTCCAGTCTCTCAGGCTGGGGAGCAACCCTAGAGGGGCTCACAGCTCAGTGGAGATGGTCAAGGACAGAACAGAATCTGCCCATCAACATCCTGGAGTTGTGGGCAGTATGTCTGGCCCTACGGTCCTGGACGGTGGAGCTTCAGGACTGCCCTATCAGGGTTCAGTCCGAAAATGCCACTGCAGTGGCCTATATAAACCACCAGGGCGGTACCAGGAGTCGTTCAGCTCTCAGAGGTGAACCACATACTAGCCTGGGCAGAGGGCCATGTGACGGTTTTATTGGTGGTTCATTTCCCAGGGGTAGAAAACTGGAGGGCAGATTATCTCAGCCGCCAACATATCTGCTTGGGGGAATGGTCCCTACACCTGAGGGTGTTCCTGAAATTTTGCCAGCGTTGGGGATGGCCAGATGTCAATTTATTGGAATCCGAGTTCAACAACAAGCTACATCAGTTTGTTTCCTGAACAAGGGATCCCCTAGCAATCGGAGCAGATTGCTCTGGTAGTTCCATGGAGCCAGTACTTCCAGGTTTATGCTTTTCCCCTGATTCCTCTCCTTCCACATTTGTTGCGCAGGATTCAGGAAGATGGGGTTCCAGTCATTCTGGTGGCACTAGCCTGTCCTCGAAGGTCCTGGTTCCCAGAGATTGTGAGATTGGCAATGGATGCCACCCCCATCTACTGTCTCAAGGTCCTATATTCCACCCCAATTTACAGTCTCTAAATTTGACAGCATGGCTATTGAAGCCAGGGTACTGAAGGATCGTGGCATCTCTACCCTAGTGAATGCTAGGAAAGCAGTCTCACTAGGAAGATCTATCATAAGGTCTGGAAGACTTGTATTAGTTGTTGTGAAGCTAGAAAATGGCATCCTCCGAAATACGTGATTGGGAGAATTCTCTCTTTTCTGCAGTCGGCTATGGAAATCAGATTGGCTTTGAGTACAATCAGAGGTCACATTTCGACCCCTGTCAGTATTCTTCCAAAGGCCTTTAGCCTCACATTCCCTTGTCCGAACCTTTATGCTGGGGCAACTTGCTTCCTTTCCCCCATTAGGTCACCTATGTGTCCTTGGGACTTAAATTTGGTGCAGTCTGTGTTGCAGAAACAAACATTTGAGCCGATCAAGGAAATTTCATTAGTCTTGCTGTCACGCATGTTAGCCTTCCTGATTGCCATCTCCTCGGCTAGAACAGTGTCGGAATTGGCTGCCCTTTTTATGTAAGGAACCATACCTAATTCTTCACCACGACCCCAGAAGGCGCAGCAAGCAGCTTCCAAAGCTTCCATTGCCAATTGGGTCCGCCAGTTGGTCTGAAATGTAAGGCTCCTCCCTTTAGGGTGAAAGCTCATTCTACCAGGGGTGTAGGAACCTCCTGGGCTTTTTGCCATCAGGTATCTGTGGCTCAGTATTTAAAGGCTGCTACCTGGTCTTCAGTACATATGTTCACAAAATGTTATCAGGTGGATGTTTGAGCAGCCGAGCATTCGGCCGCAGTGTACTGCAAGCTGCCGTATAAGGTCTGATAATTTTTGTTTGGCGGGGTGTCTCCATCCCTCTGGGACGGACTTCCCAGTAGGTAATGAATATTAGCCTAACTCTGTGTCCCGTGATGCATGATAAAGAAAATAGGATTTTTCGTCATACTTAAATTTCCTGTAAAATTATTTTCTTTGAGTACATCACGGGACACAAAGGTCCCTCCCCTCTTTTTGAGGATTCAGTGCTTGCTACAAAACTGAAGTACTGTATTTATCGGCGTATAACACACACCTTTTCCCCCTGAAAATAGGGGGGAAATCGTGGGCGCGTGTTATACGCTGACATAGTCCTGCCTCGAAGGGGAAGGAGGGAATGAGCGCTGCTAGATTAAACAGACGGGATCTCCTGTGTTCTCGGCTCGCAGTGACGCCCAGTCCCGCCTCCTGGACGGCTCCTAGAATGTCATATGTTCTGGATTGTGAGCCCAGTGCCGAGCTGAGCCGAGTACACAGGAGATCTGGCTGTGTCTACATCTGCACTGGCTACATTTAACAGGCACTGAGCAGACTGCAATGATGAGCAATAGCATAGCTGCAGATGAGCACTGAGCCGGCTGCAATGATGGGCAATAGCAAGGCTGCAGATAAGCACTGAGCCGGCTGCAATGATGGGCAATAGCAAGGCTGCCGATAAGCACTGAGCCGGCTGCAATGATGGGCAATAGCAAGGCTGCAGATGGGCACTGAGGAGGCTGCAATGTTGGGCACTGCTGAGGCTGCAAATGGGCATTGATCAGACTACAATGATGGGCAATGGCAAGGTTGTAGATGGGCAATGGTGAGGCTGAAGATGGGCACTGATCAGGCTGTATTAATGGGCACTGACCCTTATTTTGCTTCCAAGTCTGGTATTTAAAATTTAAGTTCTCCTCAAACATCCCTCTTAAAATTAGAGTGCGTGTTATACGCAGATAAAAAGGTAAGACTTTGTCTACCAGTGTCCATTCACCTGGAGATGGCGTATAACCCCGGTAGGTAATGAATATTTGCCTAACTCTGTGTCCCGTGAAGTACTCAAAGAAAAGGATTTTACAGGTAAGTATGATAAAAAAATCCTATTAAATGATAACATATATATCCAAAAACGAGGGGTGGTCTTTAGTTTAAGACCACCCTGTAAAGTTGGGTGGAACTTCGCTTTAAGCAATATACAAGTTTAAAAATGAAATAAAGTCCAGTGTGACCAGGGGAGGGCTAGGGCAGGGTGGCAATTGCCTCCCAGGCCACCCTAACTTATGTTCAAAATGGCCGGCAGCCGCTGCCCGCTACCATTTTCTTTTTTTTTCTGGTCTAGGAAGTCGGGCCGGGGGCATGGCCTTGGCGGCCGACCACTAGCTGTTGCATTCTGGGAGTTTTAGTCCTCACTCAAGCTTCTGGTGGGTGGAAAACACAGCAGTGCAGAGGAAACTACAACTCCCTGGGACCGGATTCTTGGAAGCAGGCAGAGGCAGGGAGTCGGGACGCAGGGCTGGGCGCTGGCTGCAACTTGACCCCAGAATCAGGAGTGTTACCCCCCCCCCCCAGGAAACCATGGCGTGCAAGGACCTGCTGAGGTGAGAGACCCTGACACCCCTAGCTGACCCCCCATCTCCCTCCCATACACCCCATGTAACCTGCCCCAGTGATCAGGCTGCATTAATGGGCACTGGAGTTGGCTGCACTGATGGGCGCTGGTGAGGCTGCATTGAAAAACCAGGTGGGCCATAGATGGTGAGCTGATTCGGCAGTTCAATGGGCCACTTGACTGGACTTGCCCCCCCCCCGGCCTAAGGCAGCCAGCCCTCCCCTGAGTGTGACAGTTCCAACACCAATAATTGCTTCAGTGGTTTGATGCTCTTAAGCTTCACTGCTAGTTCACAAATGGTGGATGTACACTCACCAGAGGTGTTTGACCCCTTTTTACAGGTAGGTCAAAATAGGCTTGTGAAACCAGAAAATGTCTGGGATCCCCCTAAGGAGAAGCTACACTTCATTCCTCCATTAGAGTGGAAAACATATAGAAAAAATAACCCTGCAGGAGGCAAGATTTCAAAAGTAACAGTGTCGTTTTTTATTGGTAAAAACATGACAAAAAGGAATTGCACACATGTATTAGTGCCTATGCACCGGAACTAGTGTGTACAGCTTGTGAAGATATCAAATGGCTTCTCCAGGGCTGGCATGCAGTCCCTGCCTTGTTCTGACTAGCCAGCTCGGAAATTGACATTTGGGACCTGGAAGTGACGCATCACCGCTCGGACGTAGGTTTCACTGTGATGGTGTTTTCAGGATGTGAAGAGCCGCCATTTCTGGTTTCTGTTTATAATGGAAGATATTTTCCAATTGGTTGGTCTCCTCCAAAATGGAGACCATGAGACTAGATTATGCAAATGCCCAAAGTGGATCGAAAACCTAAATCCGCTCAGGCTGTACACACTCTGCAGTCCTAACACAACCAAATTTGACAACGTTTGTGTAATATACACAATAAAAATAAATATAAAAATATGAGCACATTAAGGCTCCATGTACACAGAAGCTGATAAACTGCAGTTTATTGGCGTTTTGGCGTTTTTTTTAAAAAGCCCATTAACTGCACTCTATGTTAGCCTATGTGTTCATGTACACATAACGTTTTTTAGCTTTAATGAGCAGTGGAGTTAATGGGCTTTTTTCTGAACGCAAGAAATTTGCGTTCAAAGTGCCGTTTTTCGGCAGAAAAAAACGCAAAACACTCATAAACGCTCATAAACGCTGGCCGCAAGCGTTTTTTAGCGTTTGTTGGTCCATTGAAAACATTTATTTTTTTTTTTTTTCAAACAAAAAAACGCTACACTGAAAAACGCTAATAAAAGCTAGTAAAAAAAAACGCTGATTAAAGCTAGCTTTTTCTGCTGCTTTAAAAACTACCATTTTTATTTTGAGCTTCTGTGTACATGGAGCCAAAATGGAAAATCGTACATAAAATGTAATAAACACTATGTAAACGAGATTGACTATTAAATAGTATGACAATCACCACTGCCATCTTGTGGTGAAATAATTATGGTACATCCTTCCATTTTAATCATACAATTCGTTTTATCAAATGGGGGATTTGTGGGACCCTCATATAACCGATATGGTAGCATAGCCCAAATTAATACATCTAAAAATGTGTATGAAAAATATAAAAATATGTATAAAACATTTAATGGATGATTCCTGATTCAGGTCCCTTATGGACCTGGAGTCCATAAGGGTCCATAAGTGGAGACTATAGAATTAGACCTATAGAAATTAACATTAATTGTAAAAATGTGTTTACTGTATGATGTGTGAAGAATTTTGCAATACAGTATAGACAAAAAAGTGAAAATAAGACCACTACAGGTTATAAACCTTGTGAACCTTGCCAAGATTTCAGAAAATCAGTATTAGAACTGTAAAAAATGTTAGGGGGACAAATCCTAAATCGGCTAAAAAGCAGTTCAAATCTATAGCAATGTCCAACCACTGGGGCTAGAGGGATTGAAGCCTATAGATCACTGGGTCTCCATCTGGGAGGCTTTTTTGACCATGTCAGTACCCCTCCAGTGTTTGAGAGCCCTATCTATGCCCTAGAACCGCAGGAGGGTAGGGTCCCTGTTATGTGCCGGCCTAAAATGGTTGGCTACACTGCAATTATTTTTTTTTTAATCCATTTTTTATCTTGGTAATATGTTCTCCTATATATTTAGTAATGTAATGAATTGTTTGATTATCATAATTACTCTTTCGTTCATGGACGGACACAACTTCCTCTTGACAAGTGGGTATTGGCCTTCATTTAGGAGTGACTAGGCAGAAAAAGTGTTAACTTCAGAGCTGAACAGCCCCACCCAGGGGGCGGTCCTACTGGCTATATCCCCTCAGCCTGCACTAAGCAGATCAGTTTTTTTTCTGCCTAGTATAGGAGAAGGACATGGCTCCCTTTGGGCCCATTGGTCCGGGGGGTTTGTCTTCTACGTTTCTACGTTTTTTGTTCCTGCGATCTTCGATCAACTGCCGACTGGGTGACGGGCTGGATCCCAGATCCTTGTAGTCTCCCCAGTTTCGGCCATCAAGCGTGTGCCGACCCTAGCTATGCGCTGGGTTTTCCACGACATGCCCGTCGCTCCACGGGTGGCCGGTGAGCTTTATGCTCCAGGGCATGCATATGATCGGTCTCTATAGCTCAATCACAGCATGCCGCGCCGAAAGTCACCACTGTAACTGCGCGGAAGATAATCTGTCCGGAATGCCTTCCAGCATAATCCACGCAGGAAAGGTAAGTGGCTGGACATTCCTGGAGAGATCAAGTGTTTTTTTGCCCTTTCTTTCCTCTCTCCCTGCCTGGGTGCTGGGGGTCACCTGGGGGGGCTCCATCTGGAGCGGGAACTGCGCTGTAGGCTATCATTAAAAATGACAATGTTTGCTGCTTACCTGTGTGTTTTCTCCCTCCATGCTGTTGGCGTCCGTTTTCTTGTGGTCCACGCCTGTTTTGGCCTCTATCGTTCGGCGGCCATTTTCTTTGAGTTCGCGCCTGTATGGATCTACTGCAGCTCGGCGGGCATTTTCTTGTGGTCCGCGTCCGCTTTGGCCTGTCGACTGCTTGGCGGCCATTTTTTGTGGTTCGCGCCTGTATGGATCTACCGCCGCTCGGTGGCCATTTTCTTTGGTACGCGCCCACTTTGGCATCTGTCGACTGCTCGGCGGACATTTTCTTATGGTCCACACTGTTGTTCAGCACGGCCGCTCGGCGGCCATTTTGTGGAAGTCTTCGGCCTCTAGGGTGCATTCTACTGGCGCGGAAGTTGTACAGACACACGCTGACAGAAGATCAGACTGACACAGGCAGCTGTGGGAGAGCATCTCAGGTGGGAGCAGATGGCAGCAGTAACAGTACCGTTCTAAGGGTGGTGAGTCCTCTGGGAGACCCTGCATCTCTGTAGCAGCTAGGAGGGTGGCCTATTGATACCTTGCCTGGAGTTCCTGTGGGTGCCAGGCGCGTGGGTCAGCATGACGTCAGAAGCAGACGTCTTTTCCCCTGAAACACCTGAGTTGGTAGCTGGTGCCCCTGATGTGTCTGTGGACGCAATATCGGCAATCCTGGAGGCTTTTGTTGCCAAGGTAGAAGCGGCGCGTGGGAACACGGGGGATAGGAAACGCCCCCTTCCCCCGCCATCTTCTGGGGATAATTATGATGCAGAACCAGGCCCGGCTGTTGCTCATGGCCCTGATTCTGATGCATCAGAGACTGCGGACCGTGACCGGTCGGACAGTGAGAATGACTCCAGGTCCGGGTCAACACGGGAAAAAGCTTTGGTATCTGACCTTATCACCGCAGTGCGGGATACGCTGAAATTAGAAAATGCAGCAGAGACGGCGGTCCCCTTTGGGTTCCGTAAGCCGGCCCGCACTGCGAAGGTGTTTCCTTGTGTGTCTTATCTCGATAAGCTTTTATACAAGGAGTGGGAAAACCCACTGAAGGTTTTTGCAGCCCCAAAATATGTTGTGGTCCGGTACCCCTTTGAGGAGAGTTCCCTGAAAAAAACTGGTCCTCTCCCCCGATGATGGACCCCCCTGTGTGCAGACTTAAAGTTACCACGATTCCAGTGGAAGGGGCTCCTGTCTTCAAGGACCCTGTGGACAAGAAGGCTGAGGCACTCGCTCGCTACCTATACACAGTGGTGGGCTCAGCGGTGCGTCCAGCATTGGCTGGGGCTTTGGTGTCTCAGAAACTTACGGAGTGGGCAAAGATGCTACTCCAGGGGTTAAAGGCGCGGGAGGCTCCTCCGAATGAGGTAACTTTGGCCGACCAGTTAGTACAGGGCCTTAAGTTTGTCTGCAAGTCAGACATGGATACTATCCTCTTGCTGTCTAGAGCCTCGGTTTATGCGGTGGCATTACGCCGCCTGATCTGGCTAAAGTGCTGGTCTGCGCACCAATCTTCCAAGAAGGCCCTGTTGGATCTGTCCTTTAAAGGCGACAGACTTTTTGGGGCCTCTCTGGATGACATCATTAAAGATGCCACAGGAGGTAAAAGCACGTTGCTTCCGCAATCCAAAAAGGGTAAGGAGCCACGCCATAGGCAAGGGCACTCCTTTACTACACACAAGCATTTTTTTCGTCCGCCCAGGGCGGCAGGTAAAAGATCCCAGGCCGATAAAGCGCCTGCTCAGGGACAAAAGCGGCATTGGTTTTGTAAGCCCAAAAAGCCAAATCATGAAGGTCTGCCTCCACCCATCTCTCAGGTGGGGGAACGTCTTAACGAATTTGCGACTCGGTGGACATCTCTGATCTCCGAACGGTGGGTTTGCGAAGTAATCTTGGGTTACAAATAGTTTCTCTCTTGTCCGCCGAACAGATTCTTTCCCTCCAACGTATGTATAAAAGATACTTGGATAGTTTCCAGAAACAGAAACCGTATAGTCTCCCAGTCCCACGTAGATACTATAAAAGGACAAAGAGAGACAAGGCTCTCGCAAAACGGGATTTTAAGGGGGGACACCGGTTCTGTTGTAGGTGAGTACACTTGAGACAGTAATTTAGAAAAATATAAATTTATTCATAAATCTTTAAAATTGATATTGCAATTGGTACAATTGGTCTTAACCTCCAGCTTCAACCGACCTGTCGGGGGGGCCCTGTATGGGGCGATCCAGGATCTGCTGGTACGCGGGGTGATAATTCCTGTCCCAGGGCAGGAACTGTTTCTGGGGTTTTACTCGAATCTGTTCGTAGTGCCAAAGGAGGATGGGGTTAGTCCAATCCTGCATCTCAAGGCCCTCAATTGCTTTGTGAAGGTACAAAGATTCCGGATGAAGTCGGTTTGGTCTGTAGTCTCTGCTCTCCATCCAGGGGACTTTCTGGCGTCTTTGGACATCAAGGACGCATACCTGCATGTTCCCATATGCTCCAGGCATCAGAAGTTTCTGCGCTTCGCGGTCGGGGAGGACCACTATCAGTTTGTGGCCCTTCCGTTTGGCCTGGCATCGGCACCCAGGGTGTTCACCAAGGTTCTTGCCCCAATTCTGGCCCTTCTAAGACAGCGGTGCATCGCTATCATGGGCTACATGGACGACCTTCTTCTGAGGGCCGCTTCAAGCTCAGAATTAGAGGTAAGCGTGTTTATAACCTGTCACTCTCCAAGACTGTGGTTGGGTGCTAAACACGCAAAAGTATTGGTGCCGACTCAATGCCTAGTGTATCTAGGGTTGATTCTGGATTCCTCAGAGGCAAAGGTTTTCCTTCCTGTGGAAAAGTTGCAGACCCTTCATGCTGTGGTGCGAAAGTTGCATGCAAAAGCGGAGTGACGACCATCTTTTGAATGTCGAGTCTTGGACCTCATGGTAGCCTCCTTCGAGGAGGTTCCGTATGCTCAATATCACGCTCGAGTGTTGCAGAAGGAAGTTCTATCCAGATGGAACAAATGACTCTTATCCCTGGATTGTCAAATCCGGGTAAGCCACCTAGTCAGGACCTCCCTGGGTTGGTGGCTGACATCACCGACACTTTTGTCCGGGAAGTCGTTCCTTCCTGTTCACTGGATGGTCATCACAACGGACACCAGCCTTACCGGTTGGGGGACTCTGGGGTGTTCAGTCGATGCAAGGTCGCTGGACCCCGGAGGAATCCCGCCTGCCAATCAATGTCCTGGAACTCCGGGTGATCAGGCTGTGCCTCTTCAAATGGTCTAAAAGGCTGCAAGGGTGTCCAGTCAGACAACGTCATGGCAGTGGCATATGTCAATCAAGGAGGAACAAGAAGCTCGGTTGCAGCATCGGTGGCCGATTGCATCCTGAGGTGGGCAGAAAGGAGCGTATCGGCCGTATACATTTAGGGTGTGGAGAACTGGCAGGCAGACTACCTGAGTCGCCAGATGCTGGACCAAGGAGAGTGGTCCTTACACCCGGACGTGTTCCAGCTCCTCTGCCAATAATGGGGCACGCCAGACGTAGATCTTCTGGTGTCCCGACTCAATCGGAAGGTATTGAGGTTTGTGGCCCGGTTAAAGGACCCATGGGCAGACGCAACGGATGCGTTGGTAGCATCGTGGGGTCAGTATAGGCTAGTCTATGCCTTCCCTCCCATGAGGCTCCTTCCTCATCTGCTTCGCAGAGTGGAGGCAGAGGGGATTCCAATGATCCTGATCGCTCCAGATTGGCCTCAGCGTCCTTGGTACGCCGATCTAGTACGTCTGGTAGCAGACGTCCCCTGGCGCCTACCACTACGGGAGGACCTGCTGTCGCAAGGTCCCACACTCTATCCTGCTTTACAGTCACTGGCTTTAACGGCATTGCTATTGAGAACCAGGTTCTGAGAGACCGGGCCCTGTCAGATTCGGTGATCTCTACCATGAGAAGTGCTCGGAAGCCGTCCTCTAGGAAGGTTTACCATCGCACTTGGAAGTTTTATATATCCGTGTGTGAGGAAATGAAGTGGCATCCGTGTACTTCTTTGGTCTCCAGAATCCTGCTGTTCCTACAGCGTGGGGTGGACCAAAGTTTCGCCTTAAGTATGATTAAGGGGCAGATATCTGCCCTGGCTGTCTTTTTTTAAGCGACCCCTAGCGGCTCACTCTCTCGTGAGTATGTTTTGTGCAGGGGGTTCGACATGTGGCCCCTCCGGTCTGTCTCCCACTACCTCCGTGGGACTTGAATCTGGTCCTCTCGGTGCTTCAAAGGTCACCGTTTGAGAATATTAGGGAAATTCCCTTGTTGACACTGTCTCATAAAGTGGTCTTTTTGGTGGCTGTTACATCAGACAGGTTTCTGAGCTGGCAGCCTTATCATGCAAGGCTCCCTATCTGGTTTTCCACAAGGATAAGGTGGTGCTGCTTCCGCAGCCTTCCTTTCTTCCTAAGGTCATTTTGGCCTTTCATCTCAATGAAGACATTGTCCTTCCATCCAATTTCTTTACATGGATATCTCACTTGTGGAATTGATGGGAACATTGACAGCACCACATCCTGGAAAAGACTATAATAATAAACATCATATAATACAAAGGGACTTTTGTGGTTTCACTTTAAGCTTGCAACAATTAAAAATACATTGATTAATAAAACTTGTACTTATTCAATAAATGTAAAATTCATTGCATCGTTGCAAAATATATATGTTAAATCATCAAATATATGACACATTTTTCACAAGGCTTCATCAAGAGTTTAAGGGAGCTGTTAAAAAAAAAAAAAAAAATGATTTGGACAAAATCATTTAAGGTGTAAACCCATATTATATATAAAATCATTAGGATAAGAACACATAATTACATTTAGAGTCTCTTCTTTATCACATATAGTAAATCAGTTTATATTGTTGCTATCATACAGAATGATTAACATTACTCTTTCGTTCATGGACGGACACAGCTGCCTATTGACAAGTGGGTATTATCCTTCATTTAGGAGTGACTAGGCAGAAAACTTGTAGAAAGTGTTAAAACACCACACCCTCTACAGCACTGCCCAGGGGACGGACCCTCTGGGTATAATCCCTCTCTCTGCACCTCGCAGATCAGTTTTTTTCTGCCTAGTAAGGAGGACATGACTCCCTTCGGGCCCACTGGTCCGGGGGATTTTTTGCTATGTTTCTACGTTGGTTTTTGTTTCCTGCGATCTTTGATCAACTCCCGACTGGGTGACAGGCTGGATCCCAGATCCTTGTAGTCTCCCCAGTTTCGGCCATGGAGCGTCTGCCGACCCTACCTACGCGCTGGGTTTTCCGCGGGTGGCCAGTGAGCTTTGCGCTCCAGGGCATGCATATGATCGTTCCCTAGGGCTCAGTCACAGCATGCCGGGCCGACAGTCACCTCCGTGCACGGAAGATGATCTGTCGAATGTCTTCCAGCATAATCCATGCAGGAAAGGTAAGTAGCTCCCCTGCTTCGGCAGGGTGACTTGGCTGGACATTCCTGGAGAGATCAAGTAAGTGGTTGTGGCCCTTTCTTTCCTCTCTCCCTGTCTTCCCTCCTCCCTGGGCTCTGGCTAAGTCTGGGTGCTGGGGGTCACCTGGGGGCTCCATCTGGAGCGGACCTGTGCTGTAGCTGTCATTAAAAATGCATTTCACTGGCGCGAAATCATACAAAGAAACACTGATAAGGATCAGACTGACACAGGCAGCAGTGGGAGAGCATCTCAGGCGGGAGCAGACTGCAGCAATAGCGGTACCGTTCTAAGGGTGGCGAGTCCTCTGGGAGACCCTGCCTCTCTGTAGCAGCTAGGAGGGTGGCCTATTGATACCTTGCCTGGAGTCCCTGTGGGTGTCAGGCGCGTGGGTCAGCATGACGTCAGAAGCAGAGGTCTTTTTCCCTGAACACCTGAGTTGGCAGCTGGTGCCCCTGTTGTATCTGTGGGCACTATGTCGGCAATCTTGGAGGCTTTTGTTGCCAAGGTGGAAGCGGCGCATGGGAACACGGGAGGAGGTAAACGCCCCCGTTCCCTGCCATCTTCTGGGGATAATTCTGATGCAGAACCAGGCCCGGCTGTGGCTCAGGGCCCGGATTCCGATGCATCAGAGACTGCAGACCGTGACCGGACGGACAGTGAGAATGACTCCAAGTCCAGGTCAGCACGCGAAAAGGCTTTGGTAGCTGACCTTATCACTGCAAAATTGGAGAATGCTGCAGAAGCAGCAGGGACACCGGTCCCCTTTGGGTTCCGTAAACCAGCCTGCACTACCAAGGTGTTTCCTTGTGTGTCTTATCTTGATAAGCCTTTGTACAAGGAGTGGGTAAACCCACTGAGGGTTTTTGCACCCCCAAAAAATTTGCAGTTTGGTACCCCTTTAGGAGAGTTTCCTGAAAAAATGGACCTCTCCCCCCGATAGTGCACCCCCCCTGTGTCCAGACTTAACAAGTTACCACAATTTCAGTGGAAGGGGCTCCTGTCTTCAGGGACACTCGCTACCTATACACAGTAGGGGGCTCAGCGGTGCGTCCAGCAATAACTGGGGTTTTCTGATGTCTCAGACACTTACTGAGTAGGAAAATATGCTACTACAGGGGTTAAAAGCACGGCAGACTCCACAAAAACGAGGTAGCTCTGGCCGACCAGTTGGTACAGGGCCTTAAGTCTGTCTGCGAGTCGGACATGGATACTATCCCCTTGCTGTCTTGGGCCTCGGTTTATGCGGTGGCGTTACCCCGCCTGATCTGGCTAAGGTGCTGGTCTGCGGACAAATCTTCCAAAAAGGCCCTGTTGGATCTGCCCTTTTAAGGCGACAGACTTTTTGTGGCCTTTCTGGATGACATTAAAGATACCACAGGAGGTAAGAGCACGTTGCTTCCGCAATCCAAAAAAGGGTAAGGAGCCACGCCATAGGCAAGGGCCTCCTTCACCGCGCACAAGCGGTTCTTTCGTCCGCCTAGTGAGGCAGGTAAACGACCCCAGGCCGATAAAGCGCCTGCTGAGGGACAGAAGCGTCCCTGGGCTCACAAGCCCCAACCTTGCTTGCGTACCGAACAGATTTTTTTCCCTCTAAACCACCAGCTTCAGCCGACTTGTCGGGAAGCCCTATAGGGGGCAGTCCAAGACCTGCTGATACGCAGTGTTCTGCTTTGCGTTATTGAACTGTATAACACTAGTCAGACAGCTTAACAATAATTCAGAAGTCAAGAAACGTGAGACATCAGATCTGTATGTATTCTTTTTCCAAATAACTTTGTAAAACTACAAAGTAAGCATAAACAAAACATATGTGTCAGTACATTAAACATTATACAGCAGCCTCACTCTATCAGTGAGAGTACTCACAGACAATTCCATCATTAGTCCAGGAATAGATCAAGAGCTCTTCTGCATGCAGTCTGCTAGATCCAGGAGCAGTCATGAAATCAAGGAAATACAGTTCCAGGTTTAAGGTTAGCAAAATGGCACTTCCTGTCAAGCTCAGGCAAAATAACTAACTCTGGCCACTAGATGGCAGCAACATCAAAATAACATTGCAGTATAATTTGTAACAGCACATTGCATACATTTACTATGAACAATATGGGCAGAACATGCAGGGTGGGCCTTCCTGTCTTGGTACAGGAACGGGTTCAGAGGTTCTCCTCAAATCTGTTCATAGTGCTAAAGGAGGGGGTTCATCCATTCTTGGATCTCAGGACCCTCAATGGCTTTGTGAAGGTACAAAGATTCCGGGAAGGAGTTGGCTCGCTCTGTTGTCACTGCCCTCCATCCGGGGGATTTTCCGGCATCCTTGATCATCAAGGACGCATGCTTGCATGTCTCCATATGCACCAGGCATCAGAGATGTCTTCTTTGACGGCCGGGGAAGACCACTACCATTGGTGGCTCTCCCCTTTGGCCTGGCATCGGCACCAAGCGTGTTCACCAAGGTGCTTGCCCCGATTCTGGCCCTACTAAGACAGCGTGGCATCGCTATCATGGGCAATTTGGACCATCTTCTTCTCAGGGTCACTTCAAACTCAAAATTAGAAGTGAACGTGTCTATAACCTGTCAGACCCGCCGATACTTGGTTGGGTGCTGAACACTCAGAAGTCAGTATTGGTACCGTCCCAACTCCTAGTGTATCTAGGGTTGATTCTGGACTCCTCAGAGGCGAAAGTTTTTTTCTCCCTATAAGGAAAGTTGCAGACCCTTCAGGCTGCGGTGCGGCAGTTGACATCCCAAAGATGGTTGTCACGCCACATTTGCAGGCGAGTCCTGGGCCTCATGGTAGCCCCCTTCGAGGCGGTACCATAGGCACTATTTCACACGCGAGTGTTACAGAAGGTAACTCTGTCCTGAAGGGTCAAGTGCCCTTCATCCCCAGGTTATCAAAATCTGGGTGAGCCACCTCCTAATCAGGACCACCCTAGTTGGTGGCCGACATCACCGGTATTTCTGTCTGGGAAGTCGTTCCTTCCCTTTTACTGGATGGGGACCACGGCGGATGCCTGTCTTCCCGGTTGCAGAGCAGTCTGAAGAGCTAAGTCTACCTGGGTCGCTGGACTCTGGAGGAATCCCACTTGCAGATCATTGGCCTGAAATCCGGGCGATCTGGCTTTGCCTCTCCACATGGTCTCAGAGGCTACAAGGGCATCCAGTCAGAATCCAGTCGGACAAACACCACAGTGGTGGCGTATGTCAATCTTCTAGGAGGAACAAGCAGCTCTGCTGCAGCATCGGAGGTCGCTCACATCCTAAGGGGGGCAGAAAGGAGCATACCAGGCCTGTCGGCCGTATACATTCCTGGTGTGGGAAACTGGCAGGCGAACTACCTGAGTTGCCAGATGCTGGACCAAGGAGAATGTTCTTTACACCCGGAGGCGTTTCTGCTCCTTTACCAGAGGGGAAGCACGCCAGTCGTAGATCTTCTGGCTTCTCGACTCAATCGGAAGGTATTGAGGTTTGTGGCCAGGTCAAGAGACCCATGGGCAAACACGAGAGATGCGTTGATGGCACTGTGGAGTCAGTACCGGCTAATCTATGCCTTTCCTCCTCGGAAGCTCCTTCCTCATCTGCTTTGCAGACTGGAGGCAGAGAGGATTACAATGGCCCCAATTGCTCTGAATTGGCCTTGACGTTCTTGGTATGCCGATCTAGTGCGTCTGGTAGCAGACGCCTTTTGACATCTACCGCTAAGAAGGACCTGCTGTCGCAAGGTCCCATACGCCATCCTGTTTTTTTTACAGCCACTGGCTTAACGACATGGCTTGAGAGCCAGGTGCTAAGAGACCAGGGCCTGTCAGACTCTGTGATCTCTACCATGAGGAGTGCTCGGAAATCATCCCCTAGGAAGATAACCATCGCACTTGGAAGACCTACATATCCATTTATGAGGAAATGAGGTGGCATCCGCATACTTATTTGGTTCCAGAGTCCTGCTGTTCTCAGCAGGGAACGGGCCAAAAATGTTACTTTAAGTACAATTAAGGGGCAGGTATCTGCCCTGGCTGTCTTTTTCAACGACCCCTGGTGGCTCTCTAGTGAGAACGTTTGTACAGTGGGTTCGGCAGGCGGCCCCTCGGGTCCACCCACCACTATCTCTGTGGGGCTTGTGTAGCATACGTCCTTTTGGCGTCTACCACTACGAGAGGACCTGCTGTCGCAGGGTCCCATGTGCCATCCTGCTTGAAGTCAATGGCTTTAACGGCATGGCCTCTAGGTGCCTCAGAAACCACCGTTTGAGAACATCAGGGAGATTCCCTTGTTGACGCTTTCTCAGAAAGTGGTCCATTTGGTGGCTGTGATGCCAGTAAGACTGGTTTCTGAGCGGGCAGCCTTGTCATGCAAACCTCCCTATCTGATCTTCCACGAGGATAAGGTGGTGCTGCGTCCGCAGCCTTCTTTTCTTCCAAGGTCGTGTTTCGACCTTCCATCTCAAGGAAGACATTGTACTGCCATCCTTGTGTCCTCATCCGTTGAATCCTAAGGAGACGACGGTGCATTTCTTGGACGTTGTCTAAACTCTGAGAGTATGCTTGTCTGGTACTTCTCCGTTCCGAAGTCCAGACTCACTGTTTGTTTCGGTGGCTGGTCCCAAGTAGGGCCCAGCGGTCTCGCCGGCCACCATGTCTAGGTGGATGCGACAGATCATGATCAGGCTTACGCCATGAAGGGTCCGGCGCATTCGACCAGGGCAAGAGGTGCCTCTTGGTTTACGTCAGTTAAGACGGTTTTCTGAGCCGGCAGCCTTGTCTTGCAAGGCTCCTTATCTGATCTTCCACAAGGATAGGTGCTGCTGCGTCCGCAGCCTTCTTTTCTTCCTAAGGTCGTTTCAACCTTCCATCTCAAGGAAGACATTGTACTGCCATCCTCGTGTCCTCATCCTTCGAATCCTAGGAGACGACGTTGTATTTTTGGACACTGTCCGAGCTCTGAGAGCATCAAGCGTCTGTTTCACCAGGTGTGTAAGGCGGCGACCTGCTCGTCCGTTCACACTTTCACTAAACGTTACAAGTTGATGTGTGTGAATCTTCGGATGCTTCTTTCGGCCGCAAGGTATTGCAGGCGGCTGTTTAGAGTTGCAACGCCTCCGTTGAGGAGCTCTGTTTTGTTTTGGGGTGAAGTTGTTTTAATGCTGTTCCCACCCCTCGTTTTTGACACTGCTTTGGGACGTCCCACTTGTCAATAGGAAGCTATTCATGTCCATGAACGAAAGAGTAAATATGAATTTTTTTACTCACCGTAAAATCCTTTTCTCTGAGTTCATGGACCGGACACAGCACCCACCCCTCGTTTTAAGTTTGTACTGCTTTTTGACGAACTGATCTGCAAGGTGCAGAGAGAGGGATTATACCCAGAGGGTCTGCCCCCTGGGTGGTGCTGTAGAGGGTGTGGTGTGTTGACACTTTCTACAAGTTTTCTGCCTAGTCACTCCTAAATGAAGGATAGTACCCACTTATCAATAGGAAGCTGTGTCCGTCCATGAACTCAGAGAAAAGGATTTTACGGTGAGTAAAAAATCCTATTTTTCTACAAATATAGAATATTATGCATGTGGTGAATGCTGTGGCCCCTGTGCTACAGGAGCCGACCCCTCTGGCAGGAAAAAAAAAACGCCAGCCAACTGTAAAAAAAATAAACAATTGATGTGATCTTTCATTCATATTTTGAAATTGGTAGCATATAAGATTACATGACATTTAATCTGAGGTAATCATTGCCTGCAAAAAAATTGTTTAGTATACTAGGGGGTGACAGACAATCTCGCAAAGTAGGTACAGAATCTCCTATTGTGAAAAGAGGAATAGAGATGGCAGATATAGTAACCACTTTGGAGAGATCACCACATGCACAATATAATGTATTTGTCCTAAGTGTTGCTATCATACATAATAATAAGCAATAATATACACTGATTTAACTATATGTTGTAAGGAATTGAGATCATATGTATATATGATATTGTCCAAATCATTGTTTTTTTAACCGCACCCCTGATCTCCTGATTAAACGTGTTGAGTAACAACTCAGCCCCTCTCATCACATGAAAAGGTGTTGCTTAAAAATATATGGGCGATGTTAAATATTTTTTTTTCAAGTGGTACTGTTAACTTTTTTTAATCATAAATTTTAGGGCTATGGAAATTAACTATTAATTACTCGATTACTCGATTAATTGTTTTGATCGATCAAAATTCTTTTGGCTTGCCGTGTCCATCTGAAGGGCTCCTTTGCTGTGCATTCATATCTGCATGCCGGCGGGACCTTACTATCTGCCACACGCAAGGGCTGTTACACTTTCCTCTATCAACCTGGGATTCTACAGCCATCCACTGGGAGTTGTGATAGTTCCCTTCACGGGACATCTACATGCCGACGGACTGATGTTAGCCCCTTCTCATCTGGATTCAGCAGTGGTATCGTTGTACACATTTTTATACCAGTATCATACTTGGCTACATGGTTTTTATGACTGCTTTTGCTACCGTTTGGTATTACTCGCACCATTTTTACAGTTTATGTAGCTACATCGATTTTATCTCCAGTGCAATATTTATTTTGTTACCTACTTGAAGACTATAAAAGTTTCAATGCTATTCCCATCGAGCGCTGCCTTTGTGTGTTTTTTGTATCCTGCTATCGATTTTTCCAGTGGTTGGTAGCTGCACTGGGAATCGGCCTGCAAGGAGATAAGCTAAAAGTAGTTGGATCTGTATGTGCGTTATAATTAATTGAAATTAGTCGATTAATCAATTAAAATTCTCGTGCTCGATTAATCGATTTTTTTTTAAATCCGTAACAGCCCTAATAAATTTTAATCCATAATTATACCAATTTAGTGGTAGGGGCTAGTTATCAGTGGTACTGTATATTTGGTGTTAAAGCATACCATGTTAGTGGTGATTGAACACGTGGTATAGAAATAAATTAGCAATATCTATTACATTTTTATTTTCACAATTTTATTAATTTTAAATGTTACTAATCTGGGGATGTTTAACAACGTCTTGCCCTGCCTATAGCAGAATAACGGCCGGGCGGTGGTTCAGTTATTCTGACTGGGCATCATGACGTCCAGCAGGATAACAGTCGCCTCGTGCCCGTGAGGGCGCGCATCGCGGCATTCCATGGTGCGGCGTGTCAGTCTGACGAACCGCTACACCGATCTCGGTAAAGAGCCTCTGACGGAGTATATATATCCAATCACAGCTGATCACGATGTTAACAGGAAGAGCCGTTGATCGGCTTTTCCTCACCCTCATCTGACTGACGCGAGTAGAGGAGAGCCGATTGGCTGCTCTCCTGACAGGGGGGTTCTGTGCTAATTGTTTATCAGCGCAGCCCCCCCACCCTGGATGCCTGCCCAGGACCACCAGGATGCCGCCAGGACCACTAGGGATGGCCACCACACTGGACCACCAGGTATGCCACCCTACTAGACCACCAGGGAAATGCCAATCAGCTGCCAATCAGTGCCTATCCCCAATACCTGCCAGTGCCATCAGTGATGCCTATCAGTGCCGCCTATCGGTGCCACCCATGAGTGCCCATCAGTAATGCCCATCAGTGCCGCCTTATTAGTGCCCATCAGTGAAGGAGAAAACCTACTTATTTACAAAATGTTATAATAGAAACAAAAACTTTTTTATTTTTTTTCTAAATTTTCTGGCTTTTTTTATTTAGCAAAAAATAACCGCAGAGGTGATCAAATACCACCAAAAGAATGCTCTATTTGTGGGAACAAAATGATAAAAATTCTGTTTTGGTACACTGTAGCATGACCGTGCAAATGTAATTTAAACAGCGACAGCACTGAAAGCTGAAAATTGGCTTGGGCAGGAAGGGGGTTTAAGTCCCCAGTATTGAAGTGGTTAAATTTAAGGTAGCAACTGGTTCGCAAATCTCAATCTATACTATAAAGCCTCTCTGCCCAAATCTCCAACTGACGTTACCACCAAATAAAAACAAAATGATGGGTGAGAAGCAAGAGGCCACACTTACTCTCCTGGGCTATCCCTGATTCCATCTGCCATCAATGAGGAAACCTCCTAATATTAATTTAACTATCTGTGTCCCCAGTATGACATTTCTCCCTTAAACTTACCTTACTTCACGAGGGACTCTGATTTTGCATAACAAAGTGAAATTCCGAGTCCTAGACTTTCTATCCTCATCTAGATGGTTCATGCAAGAGGAAAATGGAACCCCAACAGACTAGGGATATGCTCAGGCTATTCTGCTGGGTTGCTATCAAAGCCAACAGTCAGTCATAGGTGGTAGAAATGGGCCAAACACCCCCTGTTCGGTTTGCACTAGAACTCCCGAACAGAGAAATAGTTATGATCCAAACGGTGAACCCTATTGAAGTCTGTGGGAGCCAAACTTAATAAAGCAATAAATTGGCAATAGAAAAATATAAAAATAATGGTTTGGGGTCCCCCCAGTCTAGATTTTAAGGGGAAACTCACGCCAAAGTAAAAAAAAAAAAAAGGTGTGTCCCCCCCGCAAAACCCATTCAGGGCATTTATCGAAGCACGTAGCCTGGCAGGTCAGGAAAGATGGAGGGACGGGTCTCTTCCCCACAACCCTGGGCTGTGGTTTTGGGGATCTGCGGGCTTATCGGAATCTGGAAGGGGGCCCTCAGATCCCACCCCACCCAATGTGAAGAAATACCCCTACCCATTTACTAAAAAGTATTAACAGACAGTTTTTGACAATCCCTTTATTAAAAAATCAATGCCCCTCTATGTAGATCCATCGTCAATCACGATGCCCGCCGACCCGAAAAAGAAAAAATGATCCACTGTCAAGGCACGGCTGGCCCCAAAAAAAAAAAAAAAAACACGCTCTGCCCACCGTGAAGGCAAACCGTCGAATAGCTGACTTTCTGTTTGACAGTTCTTATATAGGTAAGGGCGAAGCCATCCGGCAATATCACCTGGTGGCACTGCCCTCTTGTGACTTCACTGACCCAGCATGCTCGCCACCCCTTACCCCTTTCCTGACCGGACAGGCTGCATGCTCGGGTAAGGGTCTGGTGTAGATTTTTTTATTTTGGCATGGGGGTTTCCCTTAAAATCCATACCAAACCCAAAGGTCTGGTATGGATTGGGTCTGGTATGGATTGGGGGATACCCCTGTGCCATATTTTTTTTTTTTTTACCGGCAAATGTTTTTGTTTGTTTTGTTAAGCTGTCAGCGGGGAAGCCCATTGAACGAACGGGGCGAACAGCCAATGTTCGTCCCGAACCGTTCGCCCAACACTAATGGGAGGTTTTCCCCACAGCTGCACATATGCAGTAGATGTATATACATGGAGCAGGGATTGCCTCCACCTCCTATGGTTTGCTGTCTGCTTTGACAGCTTACCAGCAGGATGTCCGAACATGCCTGCTCATCATTGTAAGAGACCCACCACTACAGTTGATACCAACTTTGCTCTTTTTTTTGTCTTACATTCCATAAAAGACCTAAACTAAACTCTCTACACCCTTTGTAGAACCTGCTCATTATTTAATATACAAAAACTAAGCAGTCTCCCAGAAGGATTTTACCCCGCTGTACATCATGGGGAAAAGATTTTACCAACAAAAGTCAGACCAGGACAACAATGTTTTTTTCTTTGCAAACAAATACTCAATAATAAATTTAATGAATGGTAGTACAAAATCTTTTCCCACTGGTACAGAGAATCCCCAATACGCTGTAAACATTTTACCAACTGATGCTAGAGGCTTTTTTGGGGATGTAAGAATAGTTAATGTTATTAAGGGAGAAGTCCAGCCTGAGCTTTTTAGGCTGGGCTTCTCCTATGGCTCACAGGAGTGCAATTAGTTTTGCACTCCTGCGACCCGTTTTCAGCGGAGAGCGGTCTGAAGTCCGCTGTCCGCTGACGTCACTGCTATTAGTCGGGGCAGCGGGTCATCACAACTTCGAAGTCGGGATCCGCCAGCTGCCTTAATTGATGGCAGTCTCAGCGAGCCGCTGAGACAGCCTCTCCCCGCCCCTCCACAGCTCATTGCTCCAATGAGCGTGGAGAAGCAGAGAGGAGAGACGCTGACTAACAGTCAGCAGCTTTCCTCTCGGGGATCTGTAAGAACCGAGCTATTGGCGATGTTTGGTGGCTCGGTTCTCTGTGCAGAGACGGCAGGGGACAGCTGCAGCATCGGTCTGATGCTCCATCCACCGAGGTATTTATGAATCAAAAATAAAAATAAAACCCATGCTTCTCTTTTTAACTAATCTATTCTTTTTGGAACTTCCCAAAAGTAAATATTCACTGCACTACGGCCATTAATGTGGAAGAGATTTGCTGGTTTGCTAAAGTGCAGGATAGCATGCTTAAAAACACAAAAGACAAATTCAGTTCCACATCAGGTCCCAGGTGATCCATATGTAACAGACCATGACAGTTGCTGAATGGAAATTGATTTGGTATTGTAAGTAATGTACTTTATTTTTACTTTTGCTGCTATACAATATTGTGATGATTTTATTTTTTATCATACATTTGTGCGTGTCTCACTATGTCAATGTATACTCTAATAAAATTATGCACAGGTACAAAATCTATGCAAGATGGCTGGGGAGAGAGTGAAGCACCAGTGACGGGGACACGTCACAGCAGTTGGGATGAGGAAGAAGAGGGTGGTGTCTGGAACAGTGCAGGATCTCAGGGAAGTGGCTCCTCCCACAACTCAGCAGGGTGGGGCCAAGGAGGAAAGAAACCACAGATTAAGGTAAATCATTGAAATTATAAACAAAAGTTGGAGTCACATATTTTCTCAAGCAGTATTATCCGAACGACTATACATACAAAGTGCTCCTAAACAAGCAAAACCAAGGTACTTTAAATGTACCTTAATTTACACCATTTTTGCCCTAAAATCTGTTCTTTTACTATATCATTAAAAATATTGTTGTACAATCCATAGAGTATACAATAAGAAACATAATGAAGACATCAAGAATTATTTAATTGCTTTTTAGGCTGTATTCACATGTAGGTGTCGTGTGAAAGTAGGTGTTGGCTGAACCCAAAGTACTTACTGATAATTGCCATATGCATAACCATCTTGGTTGCATGTCACTACTTTGTACATATAACTATTATAAGCATATCTAAACCCCAAAACAAATTTATTATCTATTGCAGTGTACCACTTGGTGATCCTGACAGTAATACACTTAATGTCCTAAGGTATTATGCTTACTCATTGTACTGTTTTTATGGGGGAGCAGAATTGTCACCTAAGGACAGGAATATTATTATTATAATACAGGCTTTATATAGCGCCAACAGTTTACGCAGCATTTTGCAATATAAATGGAGACAATACGCCAACAGTACAATTAAGTTCAAGATGGTTTGAAGGGCACTGCTCCTGCAAGTTTACAATCTGAGAGGGAGGGGCTGGTGAAACAAAAGGTAGTGACTGTGAGGGATGAACTGATGAGGGAAGTAGAAGATTTGGTTGTTGGCTGAAGGCACGTTAGGCCTCCCTGAAGAGATGAGTTTTTAGGGATCACCGAAAACTGGACACAGTCGGAGGTGACCAGACAGATTGGGGCAGTGAGTTCCAGAGGATGGGAGAGGCTCTGGATAAGTTCTGGAGATGAGCATGAGAGGAGACAAGGGAGCTAGAGAGCAAAAGGTCTTGGGAGGAGCGGAAAGGACGTTTTGGGTGATGATTGGCGAAAAGATTGGTGATGTAGCTTGAGGCAGAATTGTAAATGGCTTTGTATGTTATTGTTAGTGTTTTGAATTTTATTCTTTGGGCAATGAGAAGCCAGTGGAGCAATTGGCAGAGAGGAGTGGCGGACACTCAACGGTTGGTAAGGTGGATGAGTCTGGCTTGCTTGTGATGAGGTAGGCCAATGAGGAGGGAGTTACAATAGTCAAGGCGAGAGATAACAAGGGAGTGAGTAAGTTGCTTAATGGTGTAAACTGTTCGAAGGGTGTATTTTTGAGATTTAGGAGCTGAAGTCTGCAAGATTTAGACAGTGATTGGATTTGGGGCTGAAAGGACAGGTCAGATTCCAGGATTACACCTAGAAACCTGGCATGAGGGGAGGGACCAATGGTTGTAATATTGATCTTGATGGCGAAGTGAGGAAGGGGGGGGGGGGGACAAGGGCTGGATATATCAGTTAGTAATTGTTCTGGATATTTTATAGATGGGCAACTCCTACCCTCATATTGATTAGTGGTTTCAAATTAATAACTACTACAATAGGGAACAGACACAAAAGATACACTCAGCATCTTCCCAAATAACTGTTCTGTTTTATTATGACGCAATTGAAGGTTTTTATACACATGATTACGTAGGTATCACATTAATATTACAATTGTACTTTTATGGTAACATAGGGCGTAACATAGGGAGGCTAATTCTAATCAGGACTCAAATCAATGTAAAAAAAAACTTTATTAGTGCCGAGTGCACAATGAGTGCAGTGTGCAATATATACAAAATAGAATACAATTATATACAGAACTTACAAATTTCCTTTACAGTAACGTGAGAGGAGCCTGAAGGAGTGAGGTGATTAGTAGAGAGATAGATTTGTTTGTCGTCGGCATAGAGGTGGTACTGGAAGCCCTGGGAGTTTATTACCTGACCAAGGGAGGAGATGTAAATGAAAAAGAGGTCCGAGGACAGAACCTTGAGGTACCCCTACAGAAAGAGGACGTGGCGAGGAGTAAACCGACTTATAGGTCACACTGAAGGAGCGCTGTGATGGGTAGGAGGAGAGCCAGAGTTTTGAAGGCCAAGAGAGCAGAGTTTTCTTTATCGTACATCATGGGACACAGCCTTAAGTAATTACTTAATGGGTTATAGGCCACCTTCAGGTGATGGACACTGCTTAAACCCAATCCAGGAAGTTCACTCCCCATATAACCCCTCCTCCTTCCAGGAGCACATCAGTTTTTTCGCCAGTGCCTAAGGTGTTGGTCACGAGTGAAGATGTGCTCTGAGGAGCTCTAGGAGGGATCCATGCTGGGTTTAAATAGCCTCCATGAAGACCAGATCCATCCAAAGTGCCACTAAGGCCTAAAATGATGGTACATGGGGCCTTGTATCCGAAGCACGGGTTTTGCCTGTAACGCCTCTCTTTAACCACTTAAGCCCCGGTCCATTTCGGGCCATTAGGACCAGGCCTGTTTTTGGGATTCGGCACTGCGCTGCTTTAACTGTAAATTGTGCGGACATGCAATGTTGTACCCAAATGAAATTTGCGTCCTTTTCTTCCCACAAATAGAGCTTCTTTTAATGGTATTTGATTGCCTCTGCGATTTTTATTTTTTGCGATATAAACAGAAAAAGACCGAAAATTTTGAAAAAAAATGATATTTTCTACTTTTTGTTATAAGAAAAATCGAATAAACTCAATTTTAGTCATACATTTAGACCAAAATGTATTCAGCCACATGTCTTTAGTAAAAAAAATGTCAATAAGCGTATATTTATTGGTTTGCGCAAAAGTTATAGCGTTTACAAACTAGGGTACATTTTCTGAAATTTACACAGCTTTAAATTTATGACTGCCTATCTCATTTCTTGAGGTGCTAAAATGGCAGGGCAGTACAAAACCCCCCCAAATGACCCCATTTTGGAAAGTAGACACCCCAAGGAAATTGCTGAGAGGCATGTTGAGCCCATTGAATATTTTTTTTTTTGTCCCAAGTGATTGAATAATGACAAAAAAAAAAAATTACAAAAAGTTGTCACTAAATGATATATTGCTCACACATGCCATGGTTATATGTGGAATTGCACCCCAAAATACATTCTGCTGCTTCTCCTGAGTACGGGGATACCACATGTGTGGGACTTTTTAGGAGCCTAGCCACGTACGGGACCCCGGAAACCAAGCACCGCCTTCAGGATTTCTAAGGGCGCAAATTTTTGATTTCACTCCTCACTACCTATCACAGTTTCGAAGGCCATAAAATGCCAAAATAGCACAAAACCCCCCCAAATGACCCCATTTTGGAAAGTAGACACCCCAAGCTATTTACTGAGAGGCATGTTCAGTCCATTGAATATTTTATATTTTGCGGGAATATGACAAACTTTTTTTTTTTTGCACAAAGTTGTCACTAAATGATATATTGCTCACACATGCCATGGGCATATGTGAAATTACACCCCAAAATACATTCTGCTGCTTCTCCTGAGTACGGGGATACCACATGTGTGGGACTTTTTGGGAGCCTAGCCGCGTACGGGACCCCAAAAACCAAGCAACGCCTTCAAGGTTTCTAAGGGCTTAAATTTTTGATTTCGCTCCTCACTACCTATCACAGTTTTGAAGGCCATAAAATGCCAAGATGGCACAAAACCCCCCCAAATGACCCCATTTTGGAAAGTAGACACCCCAAGCTATTTGCTGAGAGGCATGTTGAGCCCATTGAATATTTTTTTTTTTGTCCCAAATGATTGAATAATGACAAAAAGAAAAAAAAAATGTACAAAAAGTTGTCACTAAATGATATATTGCTCACACATGCCATGGTTATATGTGAAATTACACCCCAAAATACATTCTGCTGCTTCTCCTGAGTACGGGGATACCACATGTGTGGGACTTTTTGGGAGCCTAGCCGCGTACGGGACCCCAAAAACCAAGCACCGCCTTCAAGGTTTCTAAGGGCATAAATTTTTGATTTCACTCCTCACTACCTATCACAGTTTTGAAGGCCATAAAATGTCAAAATAGCCCAAAACCCCCACAAATGACCCCATTTTGGAAAGTAGACACCCCAAGCTATTTGCTGAGAGGCATGGTGAGTATTTTACAGCTCTCATTTGTTTTTGAAAATTAAGAAAGACATTTTTTTTTCTTTTTTTTTTTTTCTTTTTTTACATTTTCAAAACTTTGTGACAAAAAGCGAGATCTGCAAAATACTCAACATACCTCTCAGCAAATAGCTTGGGGTGTCTACTTTCCAAAATGGGGTCATTTGGGGGGGTTTTGTGCCATCTGGGCATTCCATGGCCTCCGAAACTGTGATAGGCAGTGAGGAGTGAAATCAAAAATTTACACCCATAGAAATCCTGAAGGCGGTGCTTGGTTTTTGGGGTCCCGTACGCGACTAGGCTCCCAAAAAGTCCCACACATGTGGTATCCCCGTACTCAGGAGAAGCAACAGAATGTATTTTGGGGTGTAATTCCACATATGCCCATGGCATGTTTGAGCAATATATAATTTAGTGACAACTTTTTGTACATTTTTTTTTTTTTTGGTCATTATTCAATCACTTGGGACAAAAAAAAAAATATTCAATGGGCTCAACATGCCTCTCAGCAAATAGCTTGAGGTGTCTACTTTACAAAATGGGGTCATTTGGGGGGGTTTTGAACTGTCCTGGCATTTTATGCACAACATTAGGAAGCTTATGTCACACATCATCCACTCTTCTAACCACTTGAAGACAAAGCCCTTTCTGACACTTTTTGTTTACATGAAAAAATTTTTTTTTTTTTGCAAGAAAATTATGTTGAACCCCCAAACATTATATATTTTTTTAAAGCAAAGGCCCTACAGATTAAAATAGTGGGTGTTGCATTTTTTTTTTCCACACAGCATTTGCGCAGCGATTTTTCAAACGCATTTTTTGGGGGAAAAACACACTTTTTTTATTTTTAATGCACTAAAAAACACTATATTGCCCAAATGTTTGATGAAATAAAAAAGATGATCATAGGCCGAGTACATGGATACCAAACACGACATGCTTTAAAATTGCGCACAAACGCGCAGCGGCGACAAACTACATTCATATTTAAAAGCCTTTACAGGTTACCACGTTAGATTTACAGAGGAGGTCTACTGTTAAAATGACTGCCGTCGATCTGACCTTCACGGTGATACCTCACATGCATGATGCAATTGCTGTTTACATATGACGCTAGACCGACGCTTGCGTTCGCCTTTGCGCAAGAGCAGGGGGGGACAGCGGTGCTTTTTTTTTTTTTTTTTTTTTTTTTTTTTATTTATTTGGCTTTTTTATTTTATTTTTAAACTGTGCCTTCCATATTTTATTTTTTTACCATTTTTATCGTTATCTCAGGGAATGTAAATATCCCCTATGATAGCAATAGGTAGTGACAGGTACTCTTTTTTTGAAAAAAATTGGGGGGTTAGACCCTAGATCTTTCCTCTGCCCTCAAAGCATCTGACCACACCAAGATCGGTGTGATAAAATGCTTTCCCAATATCCCAATGGCGCTTTTTATATCCGGGGGGGGACATTCCCTCCCACTGCTTGTAAAAGCAGTCTAGAGGCTAATTATCTGCTAGAATTGCTTTTACATGAAAGCCGGCTGCTGGCTGAAAAGAATGATACCAAGATGATACCTAAACCCGCAGGCATCATTCTGGTATAAACATTCAAAGTCCAGCAACATACCAGTACGTTGCTGGTCCTTGTTGGACATGTATTGTAATCTTTTTTTTCATACAGCCTATTGGCTGAACGAAAAAAAGAGATTGATTGGTGGGTATGCCCACCATTAGAATACCTCCCTTCATCCACCCACTTCTAATGATGGGCATATATGCCGAAGCATGGGGGCATCCTCCCGCAAAAAAGTTATGCCGCGTACACACGGTCAAGCCTTCGTCGGAATTTCGACCGTATGTACGCGGCATAAAAGGTTATGCCGCGTACACACGGTCGGACTTTTCCACGGGCAAGCCTCCGTTGGAATTTCGACCGTATATACGCGGCATTAGGAGCAAAATCGCTCCTCCGCCCCTGCTGCCCCCATGCTTCGGCATATATGCTCTTTTTTTTAACTGTGGTGGTGAAATCACCTCCTACAGCGTTGGAGTCACGGCTTTATGTATCGTGGGAGCAAACGCTGTTGCTGTCAAGATAAATAGATCCGCGCTGCAACTGAATGGCGTACCTGCTAAGCAAATGGTGGTTAACATTAAAACAAAGTAACATTACAGTACAACAGTAAGACCTTACCATGCCATACCTGCAAAGCAAATACCAAAACAAAACCTAGTAAAAAATAAAAAAATGTTTTAACGCAACCTGCGCCTAAAATATATATATGCCGAAGCATGGGGGCATCCTCCCGCAAAAAAGTTATGCCGCGTACACACGGTCGGAAGTTTCCACGGGCAGGCCTCCGTCGGAATTTCGACCGTATGTACGCGGCATTAGGAGCAAAATCGCTCCTCCGCCCCTGCTGCCCCCATGCTTCGGCATATATGCTCTTTTTTTTAACTGTGGTGGTGAAATCACCTCCTACAGCACTGGAGTCACGGCTTTATGTATTGTGGGAGCAAACGCTGTTGCTGTCAAGATAAATAATTCCGCGCTGCAGTTGAATGGCGCACCTGAAAACAAAAAATTACATACCTGAAAAGCAAGCATGATAAAACATTGCAGAATAGAATACAGTAAAAAAGAGCAGAACAATAGAGAGAAAATAGAGAGAGAGAGAACAATAAAACGACAACTATTTTTGGTTTTTTTATTTTATATTTTTTTTGTGTTTTGTTTTTTACGTTTTTTTTTTTCTTTTTTACACTTTTTTTTGTAACTTTACAACTGTAATGGTTCGGGTCTCTCAAAATGTAATGGCATCTTGGGAGACCCTGTGTAAGTGTGTCCTTGTCTGTGAAATGCTGTACCCTACGCTAAAACTTCACTTTTGAGTGGTAGCGTTCAAAACATTCACCTTGGCAAAGACCAGGCTTGTCAGGACAGAGTGGACAAAAACTACGGGTGTCACGCCTAAATCCGCGCTTGCTACAGACACGACATCTTTTTTGGGGGTGGCTTTGGGTAGGGGTACTCGGGAGGACATACAAATAATGCCTCTCATGCAGCCGGCTTACTGCATTTGGTTGGGGATGGTGAGGTGCAGAACCGCCTGGATACAGGAGTTCTGTGACTATCTCATTCTGGAATTTTAGAAGAGATAACGTCCCGCCTGAAGCTCTGTATAGCACATGAGCGTTCAGCAAAGCCAATTGGAATAATGATAGAGACACTTTTTTGTACCACCGTCTCGCCTTACGGTCAATTAGATACGGCGCCATCAACTGGTCGTTGAGGTCCACCCCTCCCATATTTTGGTTATATTCGTGGACACAGAGGGGTTTCTCCACAACACCAGTCGCCGTACGAATTTGGACTGTCGTGTCTGCATGAAGGGAGGTAAGAAGGAAAACATTCTTATTGTCCCTCCACTTCATAGCGAGCAAGTTATTACACTTCAAGCAGGCTCTCTCCCCCAGCCTAAGACGGGCATCTACAAGCCGCTGGTGAAAGCCCCGACGATTAGGTCGCACGGTGCCACATGCTCCAATCTGATGATCAAACAAGTGACTAAACAGTGGCACGCTCGTGTAATAATTGTCCACATACAAGTGGTACCCCTTTCCGAATAAGGGTGACACCAAGTTCCACACTATCTTGCCAGCGCTCCCTATGTAATCCGGGCAGTTGACCGACTCAATCTGACTGTCTTTTCCCTCATAAACCGTAAAGTTCACTACATAGCCTGTTGCCCTGTCACAGAACTTGTAGAGCTTGACCCCGTATCTGGCACGCTTGCTGGGAAGGTACTGCTTGAAAGACAAGCGGCCAGAAAATTTAATCAGGGACTCATCAACGCAGACAACTTGATCGGGAGTAAACAAGGCTGCAAAACGTTCGTTGAAGTGGTTTATGAGGGGCCGAATTTTATAGAGCCGGTCGTATTCAGGGTCCCCACGTGGACGACAAAGTTCATTGTCGTTGAAGTGCATGAACCGCAAAATCTGCTCGTATCGTGCCCTGGACATGGAGGCAGAGAACACGGGCATGTGGTCAATTGGGTGCGTGGACCAATAAGCACGCAATGACGGAAATTTATGTGTGCCCATGTTGAGGGAAAGGCCCAGAAAGGTCTTAAATTCGGAAACCGTAATTGGTTTCCAATTTCTGGCAATTTTAGGCAACTGGGGGTTAGCGGCGATAAATTGACCAGCATATAAATTACTCTGGTCCACAATAGATCTATAGAGATCTTCCGTGAAAAACAGCGAATAAAAATCAATTGGAATAAAATCAGCTGTTTCCACCTGAATACCGGGTTGGGCAGTGAATGGGGGAAGTACGGGTTCTGCAGAAGTGGTGGGGACCCAATCAGGATAGGCGAATTCTGCAGGAAGGGCAGTATGGGCACGACGGGCCTGCCTTTGTCTTCTTGGTGGCAGCGGGACACTACTTGTGCTTGCCACCTCGCCAGCTTGAACTGCACTTATGGGACTCGCCACGTCACCAAGTGTTACTGCAGTGCTGGATGTACGTCCAGGCTGTACTAGGCCGCTGGTGCTTGCCAGTTCACCAGAAGGAATAGCGGCGCTAGTACTACTCTGCTCCATGATACGAGAGACCTGCGGTTCTTGCTCCTCAACAACCTCAGAAGATCGGGATCGGGTACACCTGACCTTAGCAGGGACCTCAACTTCGTCGTCAGAGCTATCTGACGTGGGGCCGCTGACGTCACTGTCTTCTACGGGAAGATATTCTGAGCCTGAATCTGACAGATACGTGACCACCTCTTCACTATCTGTCATGCTCAGAATCTCGTAGGCCTCTTTACTAGTGTACCTTCGTCTTGCCATTTTGGGCTCTAAACTTAGGGGTACACTAGTAAGATTCACAGGAAAAAAAGCACCTGACTGTCGTCAGCAAATATATCAAACGCTACAAAAAAACTGTTAGCGATCGCAGGGATCAGGCCTGTCTCTGCGAACGCTGCAGTTATGTGTGTTGTGTTTGGTAAGTGACAGTGATCGATCGATACTGCACTTGGGTGGGCTGGGCTGGGCTGGGCGGAGGGGCTAAACGCAGGCGCTAGCAGGTATCTGGGCTGATCCCGCTAACACTGCGTTTTTGGGAACCCTAAACCGCTGGGGATGCTAGTATAGATCTGATCAGATACTATACCACTAAGGGGGGTGTATGCTTTGCGTGTGGGTGTTAGCGTTACTGGCACTAACCTAACACTGCCTGGGGCGACGCAGACCCTCTCTGGCGCTAAAACCTAATTGATCTCACCCGCCGGGCGATCAGGGGGGTTAAACCTTTATTGGGTTATATACGGCGGGTGCCCTGATGCTATAAAAAGCAAACTAATCAACCAGCGTCACCCGTAACCTTTATATGGTGATCACTGGTGAAAGGGTTAACTAGGGGCAATCAGGGGGTTAAAACCTTTATTAGGTTAAATATGGGGGTACCTGACACTATATAAAAACCTGACGGGTAACCTAAATAACTAAATAACTTACTGGCTAACCAGTGACACCAGTGACGCTTATACGGCGATCACTGGTGAAAGGGTTAACTCTAGGGGCAATCAGGGGGTTAAAATAATATATGGGGGTACCTGACACTAATAAAAACCTGCGGCGAACCTAAAAAAAAATAACTGCCTATCTAAAACACCAGCGACACGAATACAGCGATCGGAAAAACAATCGCTTAGTGACGCTGAAGTTAGGGGGTGAAAGGGTTACCTGGGGGGTGATCAAGGGGTTAAACCTTTATTAGGGGGGTTAGGGGGCTACCCTGGACCTAAAGGGGCCTAATCCTAACTGCCCTGCAACTTTTTACAATCACAGATGACACTAAATGCAGTGATCAGTAAAATAAATGATCACTGCAATCAGTGACACTGTGATTGGGGGCTTTGGGGTGACCTGGGGGGTGATCTGGGGGTGACTGGGGGGTGATTTGTGTGCCTATGTGTACCTACGTGTCAGTGGACTGTTGGAGCACTAACCTCTGTCTTCTCTCCTCGGCGCCGGGAACGAAAAGACCGCGGCGAGGGAGATGACATCACTTCCTCCAGCCTGTGTTTACATCACATGGCGGAGGAAGCATTTTCATTGGCCGGGAGCGATCGCGAGGGGGGGGACGGAATCGAGCGGCCGCCCCCTCATGCCTGATCGCTCCCGAACACTTAACGGCCGCTCACTGCAGTGAAGGGGGGTCCGGATGGACCCCCCAACTGCACAAAGGCGATCACGTAGATCTACGTGATTCTGCCTGTCCGTGCCATTCTGCCGACGTAAATCGGCGGTGGGCGGTCGTTAAAGGGCTGGACCCCAGGAACCCAGGGCTTTGGTCTTGCTACATTACCTAGCTTTCCTGGTTGGGTGCTTTTACAGGTCCAAGGGAGTTGGAACCCCGATACCAAGGGACCCAGTCATTTGAAGGTTTGCTAAACGGAGACCGCCGTGATGAGTGAAGGTTGGATTGTCTGTTAAGCAAATCTTGCGGCGGGGATAAGATAAGGGAAGAAACTTGGGTATTAAAAACACCTATGTATTCTTCCATTAGGGAAAAAATGTCATGCCTTAATTCTCCACTAGAGGGAGTCTATGCACATACTTACTCTGTTGTCTTCACTGTAAAGCTCAGTCTGTGTGTGGCCGCAGCAGCGTATGCAGGAATATTTTACCAGGTAAAAGAAATCTACAAAATGTTTTTTTCTCCCCCCTGAAGGGACCGGAGGGTTAGGGGGACATCAGCGCTGTAACAACCTTACATTACCCCTCCCGCCGCGGGGGGTGCGGAGGTCCCGCTGATGCTGCTAAATTGGCTGTTTTTTCTGTTGTTGGATGCCTGCTGCTGGATGGGTCTCTCTCCCCCTCCCCCCTGTGTTGGGTCTGTGGACCCAAAAACGCCGCGCACAAGCGCGGGAACACTTTAAAAGTGGCAGAATATTTTTCTCTGAGGGGGCGCCCCGCCCCCTCAGAGAAAAAAATTCTGCCACTTTTTACTAAGCACACGGCAGGCAAAACAGATGAGGCTACAGCTGTGAGGGTCTCTCCTCAGCTGACGAGGAGGAAACAAGCAGTCTGCAACACACAGGAGCTGTTGGACACATGAGGGTGTTAAAACTGGCATTTCCTAATACAGGAAGGACACCCTTTTCCCAGCACTAGGCTGAACTTTATAGCAGGCTTTAAATGTCATTAATATTTTCAGCGATTAAGTGCAAATTGTATAGTGCCTCTGTTTTTGTACTTAGGACTATGCCTACTAAAAAAGACACCACAAAAAACAAAAGGTTATACCCCCATGAGTTGGGATCTCGAGTCACATTTCCATGATCTCATCCTCTCCTGAATTACCAGTTATGGCAAGCCAGGGTGAGCCATTGGAACAATTTGGTGCAACTGCTTCTCACATCTCAGCCCCTGTATATGTGACTGAAGATGTCCTTTCTTCCTCCCTGCAGGGTCTGGAAGCAAGATTAGTGGCTTTAATCGCATCCTCAATTCAAATGGATAGGAAGCGTGCTAGATCCCCCTCCCCCACTTCAGAACCTTTGCAAAGGGAACAGCGGGTATAGAATGAGGTGTTGCCCTCAGTCGATCAGGAGGAAAAACAAACCGATGATTCCTCTGCCGAGGAAACAACGGTAGATGAACCTTTTTCAGCTTCTTAATCTGAAAAATTGCTGATGCAATCTCTTATGGAGATGGTTCGTTCCACTTTCATGCTACCCCTAACGGAGTCTCCTGAAAGCTCGGTTTCTTCCCTGGGTTCCTTTAAAACCTTCTCAACCTGTGCATGAGTTTCCTGCATATGCATTACTAGAAAAGCTTATTTTTGCTGAATGGGATCACCCGGATAAGAATTTTCTCCCTCCCAAGAGATTTTCAATTCTCTATTCCCTGGAGGAGAAATTCTCCAAAAGATGGAAAGTATCGGCAGTTGACGCTGCGATTTCCATTGTGAATAAAGGCCTAACTTGTCCTGTAGACAATGCACAAATGCTTAAAGCGGAGCTCCGCCAGAAAAAAAATAAATATAAAAAGCCAGCAGCTACAGCAGCTGCGGGCTTTTAATATTTGGACACTTACCTGTCCTGGAGTCCAGCAACGTCCGCAGCAGAGGACGAGCGACCGCTCGTCGCTCTGCTGCTCCCTCCGCCATCCTCGCTGAGGGAACCAGGAAGTGAAGCCCTGCGGCTTCATGCCCGGTTCCCTACGGCGCATGCGCGAGTCGCGCTGCGCCGTTCTGATTGGTGCTCCTGTGTTCTGGGAGCCGAGTGTCTCCCAGAACACCAAGGGAAGTCTGCGGGAAGTGACGTAACTCCCGCAGATTCCCGGAGAGAGGACTCCCGAGTGTGGGTGAAAATACCTGTCTTAGACAGGTATCTTCACCCCCCTCCCCCCTGAAAGGTGTCAATTGTGACACCGGAGGGGGGGAGGAATCCAAATAGCAAAAGTTGCTATTTAGGGTGGAGCTCCACTTTAAGGATCCAACAGATAAAAAGTTGGAATCCCTGTTAAAATCTACTTTTTCCATGGCAGGTGCTGTTACTCAGCCTGCAGTTGCTGCAACAGGCGTCTGTCAATCCCTAAAAGACCAATTTAAACAGGCCCTTATAGAGCTTCCTGCACAACAAGCTCAGGATTTGGCTGGACTACCAAAAGCATTATGCTTTGCCATAGATGCTATTAAAGATTCTATTCACCAGGCGTCCCGCCTTATGCTTATGCTTGTGCATATGCGTAGAATCCTGTGGTTTAAAAAAATTAGTCAGCTGAAACACCATGTAAAAACCTCCTAACTGGGTTCCCTTTTCATGGAGAGTGACTAGTTGGAGAAGACTTGGACAAATATATCTAAACCATTTCTAGTTTGAAAAGTACTCTCTTGCCATTTAAAAGAGAGTATAAACGCCCTTCATTTAAACAAGCTCTTTCCCCTACGCCAGGGGCTTATGCCTCTAGGCAGTGGCGACGGCCTCCGCCGTCAGACTCCAGAGGAAAATCTCAGTCAGACCCAGGCTCAAAAGAAGTCCTGGGGTCGGAAACCTGCAAAGCAGAATGCTAAAGCCTCATCATGAAGAGGCAACCCCCCTCACTAAGGTAGGGGGAAGACTTCTGCAGTTTTCACAAGTCTGGAAAGAGGAAATCTCCACGGTAACGCTGGGGTACAAGCTGAAATTTCGGGACTTTCCACCGTCTCGTTTCCTGAGGTCAAGTGTTCCCAAAGATCCAGAGAAAAGACCATCTCTGTTTCAGGCACTAGACCGATTAATATCTCAAGGGGTGATCATACAGATCCCCGCAAAAGAACAAGGTTTGAGGTTCTATTCAGACCCTTTTATGGTACCAAAACCAAATGAAGATGTCAGACCCATTCTAGATCTAAAAAATCGAAATCAGTTCCTGAAGATCCGCTCCTTTCGCATGGAGACGATCAGGTCAGTAGTCTCTATCCTTCTAGTAGGAGAACTTCTGGCATCAATCCACATTAGGGATGCATATCTGCATGTCCCTATATTTTCTTTTTTTTTTACCAACAAAAATGTGTTTATTGATTCAAAGGTGGTACAAAGTCATATACATCAAAAACAATAATCAGCACTTCCATGCTCATGACCGATTGATACAAAACAGGGTTAAAGTAGCAACCTCATAATATTTCTCTTCCTACAATATAGCATTCACAGGCAGAGTGTTTCCCCCCCCCCCATAACTAGCCCAATAATCTGCCCGCGACCAGGTCCACCGGGGCAAGCCCCGGTGTATCCAGCCACGGTGCCCAGAGATTTTCATATTTCTGCATACTCCCCCTGTGCTGGTAGATGAGCTTTTCCATACGTAACATATCCCCTATTTTACATATCCATTCCCTCGAAGTTGGGGGCGCCTCCGATTTCCAATACAACATAATCAGCCTCCTGGCTTGGAACATCACCCTCTGAACTGCTTCCCTAGGATGCGCTTCTATCACATGCTCTTCCACCACCCCCAAGAGGCATACCTTGGGATCTACTGGTAAAGATATCTGGAACACAGAATTGACCACAGTTACCACCTCATTCCAATATAAATGCAGTTTGGGGCAGCGCCACAGGAGGGGAATAAGATCCCCATGGTCCCTCCTACATCTGGTACAGGTACCATCCGTCTGCAACCCCATCAGCTGTAGTCTATGCGGCGTGTAGTATACCCTCAGAATAATATACAGTTGCGTGAGCCGCTGGGCCACATTTAAAGAGCATACACTTACCCCCTGAAATATCTCCTCCCACTCCTCCCTGTCCATTTGACCCACATCTCTCTCCCACCGCTCCCTCACCTTCAGGGGATGCTGCCCCAGGAAGTATTGTAAAAGGATATTGTAGCTTTGGGAAATAAATCCCTTCGAGGTCACAGCATCTCTGATGAGGCCGAATACAGGAGTTGGAGACAAGTGCCACTCTGAAGATCTACTCTGTGCTCTAACCGCATGCTGAAGTTGCAGATATTGGAAGAACATTGGGGACGGCAGGCCAAACTCCGCCTGCAGATCCGCAAATGTCCTAAGAATACCGTTCTTAAAGACGTGCTTAACATGGGTAATCCCGTGTGCTATCCATCTAGCCCTTCCCTGCAACTTAGCCAGTTCCGTATAAGTCTCGTTATGCCAGAGAGGGCTATATTCAGTGTACCCCTCGGCCTGTTGTATATACTTGCACTTATTCCACACTTTTTGTATAAGGTTGTACGTAGGATACTTCTTATTTGGCCTGGCAAATGCCAGGGCCTCCAGTGCCAGAGGGATGGGACCTGCATCTATTGTGCGGAGCATGAGTACCCGGGAAGAACCAGCCGGCTCAGTCCCAAAGCACCCCACCAGGTGCTGTAACTGGGCAGCCAGGTAGTACAACCACGGGTTGGGCAGTGCCAGCCCGCCATCGTCCTTAGGCCTTTGAAGATGTTCTAATTTTATCCTCGGGGGTTTATTCTTCCATATTAAAGTACGAAAGATGGAGTTAACCATTCTAAAAAAATTTAAAGGGACCACTACCGGGGCATTGTGAAGACAGTAAAGTAATTGAGGCATAAGGATCATCTTCACCAAATTTACTTTGCTCGCCACCGACATGTGAAGGCCGTTCCACGTCCTAATTCTCTCCCTAAACCTCTGAAGCAGGGGCGAGATATTCAACCGGCTAAAATCCCTCGGGTTAGAAGTGATCTGAATCCCCAAGTATTTAAAGGAAGTAGTGACTGGGATAGGGCACGATGGGGCTATCGCCTGTGTGGCATCCCCATCTAACAGTAACAGGGCAGATTTTGACCAGTTAATTTGTAAGCCTGGGTAGACCCCAAATTTTGTAATGGTTGTCATGGCCTCCCGCAGGGACTCGTCAGTATCTCCCAGCATAAGCAGGGTGTCATCTGCGTATAGCATTATCTTCTCCTGCAGGGGCCCATAGCAAAATCCCACAATGCGCTCATTCGCCCTTATCTCCATGGCCAGGGGTTCAATAGCCAATGCAAAGAGCAGAGGGGACAGCGGGCATCCTTGCCTCATCCCCCTCCTCAATGCAAAATCCTGTGACAGGAAACCGAAGGCCCGAATAGCAGCCTCAGGTCCGCTGTACAGGAGGCGCACCCACGCTATATACGCTTCGCCGAATCCAAAACGCTCCAGCACCGCCCACAAGTATGTCCAATCAATACTGTCAAATGCCTTAGTGGCATCTAAGGACAGCAGGGCCCTGCTTCCCGGATTATCGACGTCCGATTGCATATTCAAAAATAACCGCCGCAGGTTAATGGCCGTGGATTTATTTGGCATAAACCCCGCCTGGTCTTCGTGTATGAGGGAGGCTATAACCTTATTGAGTCGCATTGCTAGCACTTTCGCAAGAATTTTAATATCGCATTGTAACAAGGAGATTGGCCTGTATGACCCAGGTTCAACCGGGTCCTTACCTGGTTTAAGGAGCAATACAATATTGGCCTTTGCCATAGAAGGTGGAAGGACTCCCACCTCCAAGGCAGCGTTAAACACCCTCAATAAGCGTGGTAGCAATACTTCCGCATGCTGCTTGTATACTTCCATGGGAATCCCGTCCTCCCCCGGTGCCTTACAATTAGGGAACAGGCCCACTGCCTCCTGCAATTCCTCCACCGTAAGAGGCACATCTAACTCCACCCTCTGTCCCGCATTAAGCCTAGGGAAGTTCAGCTCAGTTAAGTACCGGTCCAGATCCGCCCGATCATAGGCTGTGCCGGGGCGGTACAACTCCTCATAAAACCCCGCCAACTCCTGCATGATAAGTTCCGGGGATCTGACCAGCGGCCCAGCCTTGGATTTAATAGCCCCTATAGTTGGAGACCTCTGCTGGGCATTTGCTATTTTAGCCAACAAGCGCCCCGTTTTCTCCCCCTCCTCAAAGAAGGCCTGTTTGGTAAAAAAAAACGTTTTTTCTCGGCAGTTGAGGAGAGCACCCGCTCGTAAGCTGACTGAGCAGCTTGCCACTCCTCCCTTGCCGAGTCAGATGGGTCCATGACAAAGCGTTGTTCAAGTTCCTTCACCCTATTCTCCAGCTCCACTACAAAGGCAGAAGAATCTCTTTTCACTTTAGTCATTTCAGTGGTCAAAATCCTCCTCAAAAATGCCTTAAAGGCCTCCCACTGCTGCATACAGGGACCCTCAGGGTCCTGAGCAATGAAAAACCCACACATGCTCTCCTCTATAATTTCAGGTGATTTAAATAGTTTCAGCCAGAACGCATTGAATTTCCACGGTGACCTTGGGAGCGCCACCGGTTGAGAAACCACCAGGTGCACTATCAATGGGGAATGGTCTGACACACTACGGAGCCTGTATTCCATAGCGTCTACATATTGGAGCACGTGTGCGTTTCCCACCACCAAGTCAATCCTAGACAGACTGCCATGCAATTTGGAAAAACATAAATACTGTCTTACCCCCGGGTGACGGTGTCACCAAACATCCACCCAGCCCACCTCTTGCAACAACCGCGCCAGGGGGGTACCCCTGGGGAGGGCAGAGGCTCTTACGGCCGGGTGTCTATCCAGCGAGAGGTCCAAACAACAATTAAAGTCCCCAATTACTAGCAGCGGTACCTCCGGCCTATCATCCAAGTAGGATATCAAGGCCCTCAGCACCACCGCCGTGAAAGGGGGGGGGATATATACTCCAGCAATTACACATGTTAAGGCACCCAATCTGCAATGTAGAAACACAAATCGACCCTCAGGATCGATTAAACTGTCCATCTCTTGGTAGTCCATGGAGCCGTGGATCAAAACACTCACCCCTCTAGAATACGAGGTGTGAGTGGAGTGGTAAGCTTTAGTCACCCAATTATACTGTATACACCCCACTGTCTCCGTCAAATGTGTTTCTTGGAAGCAGATTATCCCAGGCTGAAACTTTTTAAGGCACATACGCACCATAGTTCTCTTGAGGGGGGAATGAAGTCCCCTCACATTCCACGATACTATAGGAATCCCTGCCATTTGACAAAGTTAAACATAGGAACAAACATGGAAAATGTCACCAGGCCCAGAAGTCTGGCAGTTCTGGAATAGATTATCAGGTCATGAAGAAGTGTATATGGATCAGTCATAGTGCCCACCTGAGAAGCATTGCCGTCATGCCGCTCATCAAAAAAGTGAAAAGAAAAAAGAGAAAAAGAAAAGCAGAGGAGGCAACAAGCAATCCCCTCCAGTAACTTATAACCATGTCCTGTCAACAGGGCAGGACAACCGTGTTCCCCCGGAAACGCACTCGGGGGGTCTCTCAAGTACGCAATTTGTAAATCCACGTTGACGATGTCTGAAGCTCTTGTCTTGATATGATGCAAGATAATGTCCCTCAGCCAGGGTTTATCCGGATAAGATCAGAACAAAGTCTCCCCACCAGATCAGATCATCCCAGGAACCGTGCGGACTTCATCATTCCTCCTCTCCATTCTGGTCACGCCGCCTCAGGGCTTGTTCGTTATGGTCCAGCCAGTTAACTGCCTCCTTAGAGGACTCAAAAAACTGCGCCTGGCCCCGGACTATCACTCGTAGCTTAGCCGGGTACAACATGGCTTAAGGGAGCTGCATCTGTCGGAGCCTGCGCTTTATATCAAAAAACTTTGCCCGGCGTTTCTGCACCTCAGCCGAGAAATCAGGATAAAAGGACACTCTGGTTCCATTATGTTGTATGTTGGCCCGTTCCCGTGCGAGTCGGAGCACTGTTTCCCTGTCCCTATAATGCAGCAGTCTTGCTAGTATTGACCTGGAGGGCCCCCCAGGTTGAGTGGAGCGAGATGGCACCCTGTGAGCGCACTCCACCGCAAACAGAGGGGAAAAGGCATTCTTTCCAAAAATGTCCAGTAACCAGCCCTCCACATATGCTGTGGGATCCCTACCCTCCACCTTTTCAGGGAGCCCCACAATGCGAATGTTATTCCTCCTGAGGCGGTTCTCAAAATCTTCTGCTCTGTCAATAGCCTCCCTCGCAAGTTGATAAGCGGCCTTGGCATCTCTCTCAATGGGGGGTAAACAATCCTCAATTTCACTCACCCTACTTTCCACTGCAGTGGTGCGTTCCCGCATTTTTTGCATATCTTGTCGCAGCAGCGACAGTTCCTCTCTCATTGTGGCTACCGAGGCATTGCCAATGTTAACTGCCCTGAGGATGTCTGCCAGTGTAGGCTGAGCAGTCCCAGAAGTGTCCTGTTCACCATTCTCAGAGGCCTCAGATTCAAAGTGATTATTCTCATCTTGCTCACTGTGTGCAGTCAAGATGGCTGCCCCAGCCTGCGTGTCATGTGAAGCATGCTCTATGTGCTGCGAGTGTCCAGCCTCCTCTGTCCCCATCAGCCCATTCATTTTCTGGATGTAATACACCATATCTTTAGGTGCATCCTTACCCTGACTCTTGGGCTGCCTCTGTCCTTTGGGTCCCAGCTCCTTCCCCCTGTCAGCTCCTCGTGGGGTCCCCATCACTGTGGACGCGGCGGCGCCATCTTGAAAATCGGGACCCATGTCAGACAGATTTTTCCGGGTCATTCCTCTGGTGCAGAGGGCTGGTGGAGGTTCCCCTGTGATCCCGGGATCAGCAGCTTGCTGCATATAGTCGCAGGAGACCGGTTATGTGGGAGGATCGGTAACGGATTAAGCTCAGGAGCTGTGAGAGCTATGTCCTCTCACATGCCGGTCCAGGCCACGCCCCCGCATGTCCCTATATTTTCCGCTCACCAAAAGTTTCTGCGGTTCGATTTAGAACAGCAGCATTACCAGTTTGTAGCCCTGCCCTTCGGGATAGCCACAGCAAAAGTGCTGGCCCCATCTCTAGCCTGGTTAAGGGCACAGGGCATAACAGTCGTAGCGTACCTAGACGATCTATTACTAATAGATCAGTCGGTGGCTCGTTTGGAGCAAAACGTACACACTACAACCAACTATCTGGAAAGTTTGGGTTGGATTCTCAACCTAGAGGAATCTTCCTTAATACCGCTAAAATGGCTGGAGTACTTGGGTCTGATCATAGGCACAGCCCATGAAAAGGTTTTCTTGCCTCAGGCAAAGATCAACTCCATAAGAGAGCTGGTTGGGATGGTCAGGTCAAATGGCGATCCCTCCATTCGCCTTTGCACAAGGTTGCTTGGAACCATGGTGGCTTCATTCGAAGCCGTTCCCTATGCCCAGTTCCATTCAAGACTGTTGCAAAACAGTATCTTGTCTGCTTGGAACAAAAAAAATTCAAGCTTTAGACTTGCCAATGCGGCTGTCCCCAAGAGTATCCCAAAGCTTCACTTGGTGGTTACTAACCCAGAATTTTCTGAACGGGAAATCCTTCAGACCAGTCATCTGGAAAGTGGTAACGAAGGATGCCAGCCTTTCAGGCTGGGGAGCAGTACTAGAAAAGACATCTGTCCAGGGACAGTGGTCAAGAACTGAAAGAACCTTGCCCATCAATATCCTAGAGATTCGGTCAGTGTGTCTGGCTCTAAAGGCCTGGACTTTCAGGTGACGGGATTGCCCTGTCAGGATTCAATCCAACAATGCCACAACTGTGGCCTATATCAATCACCAAGGGAGAGAGGTGAACCATATTTTAACTTGGGCAGAAAGGAATGGTCCGTGCCTATCAGCAGTCTTCATTCCGGGAGAGGAAAATTGGCAGGCAAACTACTTGAGTCGCCAGCAGTTATTCCCAGGAGAATGGCCTCTTCACCCCGACATATTTTGGGCTGTTTGCCAAAGATGGGGGACTCCGGACATAGATCTTCTAGCGTCCAGGTTCAATATAAAGTTAGTCAATTTTGTGACCAGAACAAGGGATCCACTCGCATGCAGAATGGATGCGTTGGTGAGCCCATGGGATCAGTTCTCACTGATCTATGCATTCCCCCCTATTCAGTTGCTGCCTGGACGACTTTGCAGGATCAAGCTGGAAAGAAAGCCAATAATTCTGGTGGCACCAGCATGGCCCAGAAGGTCATGGTACGCAGAAATCGTAAAGATGGCAGTGGAGGGCCCATGGTCCCTGCCACTATGACCAGATCTGCTTTCTCAGGGACCGATATTCCATCCATTACGGTCTCTAAATTTAACGGCTTGGCTATTGAAACCCACATTCTTAAGAAACGTGGGCTTTCCGGGTCAGTTTATCTCTACCCTGATTAATGCTAGGAAGCCAACTTCCAGAACTATATATTATAGAGTCTGGAAGGCTTATGTTTCCTGGTGTGAATCCAAGGGATGGCACCCTCTGAGATATATCATAGGCAGAATTCTTCCCTTTCTACAATTAGGGGTAGAAATGAAGGGGTGAAGGTTGGGGTGGCCGGAATGTCGATGGTTGACTGATTGATTGGATGCATGGGCGGGTCTCTGCTACACTTCCAGCGTGAGCCGAGAGATGAGGCTTCCGTAGTGTGTGATGTCTTCGGTGTGAGACGCTGACTTCAGCCCCACGAGACGTCGCAGACGCTGCAGCCAAAGCCGCCAGCTAGAGCCGCCGTACCCTGCACTATTCTCGGCTCCTCCTGCGCAGGACGCGGGATGTACGGGGTGAGATACAGACACATACACAGCTATGGGGAGCAAGCACAAGCACTACCGCTGCCGGAGAGAGAGATTGAAGAATCTGCTGTGTTGTGGAATCCCCTGTCAGACTGCTGCTCGTATGCTCCATAAGCCGGTTCAGTGATTTGGGCAGCTCCGGCGAGGAAGGTGCTGGGCTGCGGCGGTGTTCACTGTTTACATTGTTGGAGGGGAGGAGAGCCAGGGGGGGTCTGGCTCAGTCTAGCTGAGACGGCAGACTACGGACCTACAGGTGGGAGACGCAGCTGGATGAAATCAGTATCTCTGGGCAGAACTTCAACGGAGGTAAAGTAACAGTTATTACTCAGTTATTATTCTGGCTTATTATTTTGGACTGTGCTATAAACTGTACTCCTCCTATTCTGCCAGTTACTTGCCTATTCTCCAACCACTCCTTCACCCTACTTAATTTGAGGAAAGAAGGAGCAAAGGCAAGCGAGTGGGATACCTCCATAATTTTGATTCATACATATATGCGATTCTGCCTCTCCTCCCCTTTCTTGTCTAGCAAACAAATAAATGAACAAATGAACAAACAGCAGGACAATAGGGGTGATACTGATGCAATATGAGGTTGGCAAATGTAAAGACATAAAATTTGAAAAGTTACTGAGCACTGCATTTGAAAGGGAAGGAGGATAAGGAGAGAAAAATATAGACATTATCATCCAGATAAAGACTCCTGATATAATTCCGGGTAAAACCGGAAAATTAACGAGAGCCTGAATGGCCCCCGGTAAAGCCAGAGGTAAAACGCACAACGTCACCCCATGTTCCTCTCCCCTAGCAAAATTTATAAAAGGAACCGTAAAATCAACAGAAAAATCCCCGTTAAGGGCCCTTAAAGTTGCTGAGCTACAAGAAGAGACCCAGGGTACAATGGCAGCAGAGCAACCTACTTTCGCTAAAGACATTATGGAGGCTATAAAAAATAAAAATAGACGCCTTGGCCGTAGATGTCAGTATAATGAGGCATGAGTTTGATAAAGTACAGCAAAGAACTGCGGCAATTGAAGCTCGGGTCCTAAAGGTAGAAGAAAAACAAAAAATGGAAAACAGAGAGTGGCATATAATGAAAAAGCAAATAGCAACACTACAAGAAAGAGCAATCGACACAGAGAGCCGATTAAGGAGGAATAATGTCCGGATCTTGGGGATACCAGAACGAGCAGAGGGAGATAGCCCGTAAAATTTGCAGAGGAGTTATTGACGGGAATTTTAGGCCTGATTGAAAAAACTCCAACATTCATAATAGAGAGAGCGCACAGGATATCCTCTCATATCCCTAAGCCAGGAGAGTTCCCCAGACCCTTTCTACTACGACTGTTAAACTTTCAAGATCGAGATAAAATCCTTTTAACAGCTAGGATGAAAGAGGACATACAATATCAAAATGTGAAACTGATGTTTTTTTCCAGACTACCCCCCGGAAATACAGGAAAGGAGAAAAGCATATAACGAAGTCCGAAAAAGACTCAGGGAGAAGGGTCTAAAGCAGGGATATGCAATTAGCGGACCTCCAGCTGTTGCAAAACTACAATTCCCATGAGGAATAGCAAGACTCTGACAGCCACAAGCATGACACCCAGAGGCAGAGGCATGATGGGACTTGTAGTTTTGAAACAGCTGGAGGTCCGCTAATTGCATATCACTGGTCTAAAGTATAGTCTTCTATATCCCAGTAAACTGAGAGTGAATGATGAAAAGCAAACTCTTTTTTTTTTAAACGCCGGATGCAGCAACGGAGTGGTTGGACATCAGATAGCCTCATATAAGTGGCCTTTTTTTTTTTTTTGCTTTGTTTGTCCTCTTTTTCTTTTCTTTTTTTTTTTTTTGGGGACATATAAGATAGGGTTGGAAGGCACTATTAATTATCCATATGGCTAACTTGGAATACATTGGAAGATGTTGACTGAAGATGATAATATACATAGATATTGACAGATATTGATTGATACTAATAGTAGATGATTAGATGATAAATGATTAGATGTGTTCTCTGGGATTTTTTTATTTTTTTTTTGGGGGGGGGAAGGGGGGTGACGGGGTTAAATTGAGGTGGTCAAATGGTTAGGTTAAAAGAAGTAAACACGATAAGAAATAAGGAAATGAAAGTAAATCTGCACAATCTACACACAATATATACAAAATACACAAGTTTTAGGGGGAATAGACAGTGGCACTAAATAAAGGAAAGAGGAGAAGGAGAGAGAAGAGGAAAGGAAGAAAGTAAATCAGAACACATTTTTGTAGAAGGAAGAGAGAGAAGAAAGGGGAAGATTCCCTTTTTTCTTTTTTTTTATATATACACAACAATGAAAATTCACGCTATATTAAGTATGTTAGATACACTTAAAGGGGTAGAAATGAAATTGGCCTTAAGTACTATTAAAGGCCAAGTCCCGGTTTTATCGGTCTTATTTCAAAGACTACTTGCTACTCATTCTTTAGTCCGGGGCTGTATACAAGGGGTGACCCCGCTTAATCCGCCTGTCAAACCCCCCTTGAACCCTTGGGACTTAAACTTAGTTTTGTCTGTGTTACAAAAACAGCCATTTGAACCGATACAACATATTCCCCTAGTCCTACTGACAAGGAAGTTGGTATTTTTGGTTGCTATATCCTCAGCAAGGAGGGTTTTGGAATTGGCTGCTCTTTCTTGTAAAGAGCCATATTTGATTTTTCATGAGGACAGAGTGGCATTACGCCCTCGTCCAGAAGTAATTTCAGGTTTTCACCTGAACCAAGATATTGTCCTGCCATAGTTTTTTCCAAAACCATGTTCCTAGGAAGAAAAGTCACTACATTGTCTTGATGTGGTGAGAGCAGTGAAAATCTATTTAAAGAAAACTGCTCAGATTCGTAAGACTGATGTCTTATTTTAGCCTAGATTAAGGCTTACCTGTAGGTACAAGAAATATCTCCTTAACCTACACGGTTTAGGAGATATTTTCCAAAGTTTTACAACGGTGCATTCACCTTGCCGGATTTTACGTCTACCGTGTGCATGCGCGGAGTGACGTCTTCGCCGCTCCGGCCAATCACAGCGCCGCAGCGGCGCTGTGATTGCCCGGAGCGGCGATACCCGGAAGTAACCTTCCGGGTATTTGTGGAGAGATGGCTGGAGGGGGAGACGAGGACGGCTTCGGGGGCTTCGATCTAAGGTAAGTAATGTATAATGAGCTAGTATGCTAGTCATACTAGCTCATTATGGCTTTGTCTTGCAGGTGTTATTTAAAAAAAAAAAAAACGGGGTTTACAACCACTTTAACTAATTACTTAAGGCTCTGTGTCCCATGATGTACGATAAAGAAAATAGGGGTTTTATTACAGCTTACCGGTAAAATCCTTTTCTTGGAGTACATCATGGGACACAGAGGTCCCTCCCCTCCTTTTTTGGGATTTAAGTACCGTATATACTCGAGTATAAGCCGAGTTTTTCAGCCCTTTTTTTTAGGGCTGAAAGTATACCCCTCGGCTTATACTCGAGTCAGTACCTGAAAATCTTATTCCGCGGCCGGCGTTGTTTAAATCTCGCGGCTTTCTTTTGGTCCCTTCCGCGATAGGCGTTTCCAGCAAACACTGTGTTGAGTGTTGCCCCTATCATGGACGTTCTTTTGTCTGACGTCCGTGATTGGCAGAACACTGAACACAGTGCCTGCTGGGAAACGGAGTCCGAGAATGAGAGGATCTCCGTGATAGGCGCAACACTCAACACAGTGTTTGCTGGAAACGCCTATCACGGAAGGGACCAGAAGAAAGCCGCGAGACTTAAACAATGGACGCCGGCCGCGGAATAAGAAGATTTTCAGGTACACTGACTGACTCGGGCACAGGGAGGCTGCAATGGGCACAGGGAGGCGGCAATGGGCACAGTGAGGTGGCAATGGGCACAGTGAGGTGGCAATGGGCACAGTGAGGTGGCAATGGGCACAGTGAGGTGGCAATGGGCACAGTGAGATGGCAATGGGCACAGTGAGATGGCAATGGGCACAGTGAGATGGCAATGGGCACAGTAAGGTTGGGCAATTGGCACAGTGAGGTGGCAATGGGCACATTTCCCCCCTTAGGCTTATACTCAAGTCAATAAGTTTTCCTATTTTTTGTGGTAAAAGTAGGTACCTCGGCTTATACTCGGTGTGACAGGAGGGTCTCTTTGGACACAGGGTGAGCCAGGAAATAATGGGCATTAAGAAATATATCTTGGGCTACCTAAAATGGGTCTGTAATATTTATCCACCATATTCCCCAGAATATCTGCAAAGAACTGTTTACTGTTTAATTATGACCTCAACAGGGTAATTGAAAAGTGATGCCTTCATGATGTTGGGACACATACTGTCAGATGCTAATGTCATCACCCCCAGCCCCTGCCTTTTGTGTAATCATTGCTGTGAGGAATTAAGGTGTTTTGTATTCTATTGTTCATTGTGACTGGGGAAGGTCTGGTGTGAATAGAAGTAATTAACGCTATACTTGTGTGTATTGTAAAGGCAGACTGGGATTTACAATATAAAGGGATTTAAGATGTAAAGGGGTTAGAACCTGTTGTCTCCTGACAGACCGTCTGCCAAACACTTTGTGAGAAGATGTGTATTGGGAATCGTTATATTCTATTGTGTGGGATCTTTTGAAGCCTAGCAGACGTCAGGATGATGTGTTGAGTCTTGTGATGTGTGGGTGGAGCTGGACCCTTGTTCATGTTAACTAATGTGTATTTGAATTGTGTATAAAGTTACAATGTTTCTCAATAATAAAGTCATTCTACCCCAGAAAGATACAGAGCATGTTGTCTCGTTCTTTCAAAAGGATTAACTCCTATGGGAAAGGGTCGTTTGGCTGTGGAAGATTGGTAGCGAGTGGATGTGTGTCCAGGAGAGGGGACATCGTAAACGGCGTTAATCCCCTTGATATTTGGGGACCCGTTACACTCGGGTCAGCTTATACTCAAGTATATATGGTATATTGCTCTGCTCCAAAAACTGATGTGCTCCTGGAAGGAGGAGGGGTTATTTAGGGAATTAACTTCCTGGATTGGGTTTAACCAGTGTCCATCACCTGAAGGTGGCCTATAACCCATTAAGTAATTACTTAAGGCTCTGTGTCCCATACTTCAAGAAAAGGATTTTACAGGTAAGCTGTAATAAAATCCTATTTTTTTTTTTTTTAGAGGAGGGAATGGTCAACAGTATCAAAGGCTGCAGAGAGGTCGAGTAGTATGAGTATGGAGTATTGGCTATTGGGTTTAGCAGTTAGTAGGTCATTAGTGAGTTTTAGTAATGCAGTTTCAGTGGAGTGTAGTAAGCAAAAGCCGGACTGTAAGGGGTCAAGAAGGTTGTGGTTAGTGAGGTAGGTGCTCAGACGGTTGTAGACAAAAGTTCTAAAAGTTTTGATGCAAACGGAAGCAAGGAGATGGGCCTTAAGTTGTTCAAGCTGGTGGGGTCCAATGAAGTTTTCTTAAGTATGGGGGTGATCAGGGCATGTTTTAGAGGGGTGGGGAAGGTGCCAGTAAAGATGGAGAGATTGAAGATGTGAGTAAGGGAGCATAAGATAGAAGAGGGTGACCGTAGTAGATGTGAGGGAACAGAATCCAGGAGACAGGTGGTAAGGCGGGCTTTTGAGAAAACTTTAGAGACCTCTTCGGTAGTAGCGAGGTCAAAAGAGGAGAATATTGAGAGCGGATTTGTACAGGGTATGTTAAGTGGGTTAGATGTCTTTGCAGTGAAGCTGTCCCCACGAGTTGCATCAATCTTATTTTTGAAGTGATTGCCTATCTCGTGAGCAGTGAGCGCATTGCTGGGTGGAGATGGTGGTGGAGAAAGTAGAGAGTTAATAGTAGAGAAGAGACAAGGACAAGGACTGGAGGACAGAGTATTAATTAGGGTGACAAAGTAGGCTTGTTTGGCAGCATGGAGGGAGAAATTGTATTTTAACCACTTCACCCCCGGTCCATTTGGCTGGTCAAAGACCAGGCCACTTTTTGCGATTCAGCACTGCGTCTCTTTAACTGACAATTGCGCGGTCGTGCGATGTGACTCCCAAAAAAAAATTGACATCCTTTTTTTTTCTCAGAAATAGAGCTTTCTTTTGGTGGTATTTGGTTACCTCTGCATTTTTTTTTTCTTGCGTTATAAACAAAAATAGAGCGACAATTTTGAAAAAAAATTAAATATTTTTAACTTTTTGCTATAATATCCCCATAAAATAGAAAAAATTCTTTTTTTTTCCCTCAGTTTAGGCCGATACGTATTCTTCTACATATTTTTGGTAAAAAAAATCGCAATAAGCGTTTGATTGGTTTGCGCAAAAGTTATAGCGTCTACAAAATAGGGGTTCGTTTTATGGCATTTTTATTATTTTTTTTTTTTTTTAACTAGTAATGGTGGCGATCAGGGATTTATATCGTGACTGTGACATTATGGTGGACACATCGGACACTTTTGACACCATTTTGGGACCATTGTAATTTTTACAGCGAACAGTGCTATAAAAATGCACGGATTACTGTAAAAATGACACTGGCAGTGAAGGGGTTAACCTGTAGGGGGGGCGCTGAAGGGGTTAAGTGTGACGTAGGGAGTGACTCTGTTAGGGGGTGTGGCTTGGCGTGACACATCACTGATCACTGTTCCCGATGACAGGCAGCGCCCATTTGCGCAGCCGTGCCATTCTGTCAATGTAAATACTCGTGCGGCGGTCGGCAGGTGGTTAAGAAGGCAGATTTATATTGGGTAAAACTACAGAGTACCTCCCTCCCCTGTCTCCATAATGTTCGGGGGGGGGGGGGTGTTTCTTAGCACAGAACTGGGAACAATGCAACTGGTGAGAATGCAGCACAGGAAGGTGTCGGTGCACAAGATTTCTGGCAGGATCAACTGGTAATTTTTAGAACTTCTCTATCAGATACAGCAAAAAAATTCACATGGGGAGGATTGCAGGTGGATTATGGGGGCCCCCTGTTGTTAAAGGGGGCTTCTAGATTCTTATAAGCCACCTGCCCACAGACCCCCACAACCACTGGACCAGGGTTGTGGAAGAGAGGCTATTGCCTTCATCAACAAGGGGACAAGGTAACCACCCGCCCTCCTATGTTAAGGGCATGTTGTTGGGGATGGGGGGGAGCACACTCGTCCCCGCCATTTCCTGGCCTTCCAAGCTGTATGTTCGGAGGTAAGGGTCTGATATGGATTTGGGGGGGGTGGATTTATCAAGTGGGGTCCGCCTTATTCACACCAAACTCGAAGGGCCTGGTATGGATTTTTTTTGCGGGGGGGGGGGCCTTTGGTTCGTTTTTTGTTTTTATATTTACACTGACAGGTTCCTTTGTTTACAAAAGAGTACTTGGGTGCCAGTTTCTTAACAACCTGCAAAAATGCATCAAAAACGCTTTGTACATGCTTTTTTTGGTGTGTTTCCTTTAAAATCCACTGGGCTAAAATCGTGCTGCAGGCACATGAAGGTAGCACAGGACTAGAGGTCGACCGATATGTGTTTTTCTCTGGCCGATGCCGTTATTTAGAAATCGCGGCGGCCGATGGCCGATATATGATGCCGATTATTATTTTTTTGGGCCGATATGTTAGGCCAATTTTTTTTCGTTTTTTTTCCCCTTCATCTCATAAAATCTACCAGTTGGACCCCTTTCACACTGGGGTGTTTTTCAGGCACTTTTGGGCTAAAAATAGCACCTGTAAAAGTGGCTGCAAAACAGCTCCCCTGCAGTCTGACTGAGGCGGTGCGCTGCCAGGACGTTAAAAAAAAAAGTCCTGCAAGCAGCATCTTTGGAGCGGTGTATACCGCTCCTCCACCACTCCTACCCATTGAAATGAATGGGCACTGCTGCCGAAGCGCCTGCAAAGCGCTTCTGCAGCAGTGCTACACAGGTGCATTTAACCTCTTCATCGGCCGCTAGCTAGGTTATAAGCGCCCCGCTAGCAGCCGAATAGCGCCGCTAAAATGATGGTAAAGCGCCGCTAGAACTAGTGGCGTTTTACTGTCAACGCCTACCCGCTCCACTGTAAAAGCAGAGTTCCGCCGAAAAAAAAATAAATATTAAAAGTCAGCAGCTACAAATACTGCAGCTGCTGACTTTTAATTATATGGACACTTACCTGTCCTGGGCACCCGTGACGTCGGCACACAAAGCCGATCTCTCCCTCGGCTCTCGGGTGCTGCCACCGCCATCTTCGGGAATCAGGAAGCAGGCACAAAAACAGGTAATTGTTTGAAAGACCGCTGCGCAAATACCGTGTGACATAAAATATTGCAACAACCGCCATTTTATTCCCTAGGGTCTCTGCTAAAAAAAAAAGATATAATGTTTGGGGGTTCCAAGTGATTTTTCTAGCAGAAAATACAGGATTTTTACTTGTAAGCTACAAGTGTCAGAAAAGATTTTGTCTTTAAATGGTTAAACTGAGAACTTCTACACAGGAGTTCAGTTCATTGATAAGAAGAAACATTGTATCTTTTCTCTCACTTGGCAGGCTGCCCAAAGACATTGCTCCACCTCCACGGGAAACTTCAGGCAACTTGCATTGACTTCTATGAAAGAACTTATTTGCAAGTTGCGCTGAAGTTTTTTAAATTGGCTTTTTTTTTTCAGCACTATCGGCTGATGCCGATTAATTAAAAAGTGCCAAAAATCGGCCGATATATCGGTCGACCTCTACACAGGACCACAGATTTTACAAAAACACGCCATGCTGTGCTGCATTGATGTGAACAGGCACAATAGACAATAATGTGATTTCCAATGTCATATGATTTTGTGCAAATCAAGTCGCATCTGAAATTGTACTAGTGTTAACCAGGCCACACTTTCTAATTGGATTCGATTGAAAGTTGTACAATTCTTGTGTCAAAATATTTATAAATCAACAGATTTTATGGTCACGTTTTTCCACACATTTTGGTTAGGTAAATATATTATATTGCACACTTATTGTATTTATGCTTTCTAACCTGCATGGGGAACATTCTAACTTTTCATATTATCAGTTTTTCCCTTTTTTGCTTGGATGTGCCACTCGCCAAGGGTCTACTAATTGATGATTATGTATTTTTCTTTTTAACCAGTTTTAATTGTTTGCTGTCTCGTATCGGTGCATCAGACGTATTGTCTAGCCTGTGATCCATTGAGAAATTGAAATCTCCAGCGAGAATTACATATCCTTGCTTAAAATCCATGAAAGTATTTAAGATTCCATCCAAGTATTTTTTAGGGTGACTATTTGGACAATATACATTTGCTAGCGTATATTTTTTCCCCTGTAGATTTCCTTTTAGGAATAGGTACCGGCCCTCTGGGTTGACTCTTCTATCTTCTACTGTAAAGTTTATATTCTTCCCTATACCTATAGCTACTCCCTTTGCTCTTTTATTTGGGGAGTCTCCCTAATAGCAGATAGGAATCGCACGCGAATACATTTTTGTATTAGTGTCTAGTGCTAAATGTGTCTCCTGAAGAAACACAATTTCTGCGGAATATCCCCTACTACTTGGGAGATGGTGCCAGAACAGTCAATGAGTCCAGGTCTCCTTTTCCCTCCCCATGACTCTTTTTTTCACTTTAATTCACCCCACCCTTCCTCTCCCCTCCTCCACACCACCCAACCAAAAAACAGAAAAAAGACAACAGGACAAGGCTAAAAAAAGAAAAAAAAAAACGAGAAAAGCAAGAGAAACTAGAAAACAGAGGGAGAGGAGGGGGAGAAGGGTAAGAGAGGGAGCGAGAAAACCAAGGATTTCCTCTGTTGCCACCTTCCGCCCCGCCCCCCATCTCCCCTCCCACACCTCCCCCATCTAAATAACTGGTGTTGGGATTTCCAGCTTTTTACAGAATTCCGGTATCTCATCTATGAATCTCAGTCTCGCAGAAATGCAGTTTTTTCTTCCAATCAGGCATGCTGGAAAACCCCAATTGTACTGGATCTCGTGTTCCTCTAGTACCTTCAGTAAAGGTTTTAAGTTCCTTCTTCTGTTCATAGTTTCTTGAGACAGATCCTGGAAAATTTGGATCTGGTTTTCTTCCATTTTTAATGGTGATTTTCCCCTTAGGTTTCTCCATAATAGTTTTTTTTCCTCCCAACTTTCAAATCGCACAATGATGTCTTTCGGTTTTTCCTGCGATATTTCCTTTGTTCTTCTTATTCTGTGAGCTCTCTCAATTCTTATTGGAGATGTTGTTTCTCTATCTAACAATGGATTACAGATTTTCATTATTATTTCTGATTAAAAAATAACAAAAAAACAACAAGATAGAGAAATACATCAAAAAATAATTAAGAGGGGTCAACTCAGAGACGTGATGGAACAAGAAACCAGAAAAGTATTTAAGAACGTAGCAAAGGAAAGGTATAAATGGGGGAACAAGCCCAGGAAGTACCTCGCAAGAGTAGTAAAAGAGAAAAAAAACCTAAATTATATATACAAAATAAAGAACCAGAGAGGAGAGATGAAATTCAAAACATCTGAAATTGCAGAAGTGTTTAAGACATACTATAGTGCACTATATGACAGAGTAAAAGAGACACGTCAGGAAGAGGAAGCCAGGAAAATAAGAATACAGGAATACCTCGAGCAAACTAATCTACCAAAGAGAACAGCGGAAAAAATGTAGCGCTCTTCGAAGACCCAATTACACAAGATGAAATAAATAAAGCTCTCCAAGAAACGGGGGAAAAGCCCAGGACCAGATGGGTTTCAGATTAAATACTATAAAAAATTTAAAGATCAGCTAGTCCCAGAATTGTGTAACTACTTTAACAGAATGGGGGAAGATCTAGAAATAAGGAAATACTCTCTCCTTGCCAATATCACTGTCATACCAAAAGCAGGAAAGGATGGAACAATATGTTCCAACTATCGGCCTATATCCCTATTTAATACAGATACCAAGTTATACGCAAAAGTATTGGCAACGAGATTAAAAAACTTAATGCCAGAATTAATCAATGCAGATCAGGCGGGCTTTGTAGCAGGGAGAGAAGGTAGAGATAACAGCATAAGAACCCTATTACTAATCTGGAAAAAGGAGAGGAAACCCCCAGTCATACTTGTAACGGCACCCCACGTATGAAAGGGGTTAACGCTGTTTAGGATATTCCCTCTCCGAACACACATCCGCTACCGACACTCCACAGTCAGGCGACCGAGACCCATAGCAATATTTCTTCCAGAAATACGAGACAAACGCTCTGTATGAGGTTTTCAACTGGTCTGACACTTTATTGAGAAAAGAACAGGCTTTTATATACACTAAATGAATACTGTAGTCCAAATGAAAAACTCCACCCACAACATCACAAAATGGTCACATAATGAGCCCCCAATACACATTCTGACATCTCTTAGCAGACAACAGGTGAGTTCATTAGCTAATCCCTTTTCAGCTTAAATGACTATGCATAATAACCTTTATGTTCCCCAGACTGTCTGTCTGCTAATTTACAATACCCACAATTACAGAGTTAATTATCACACCCCACAATGAAAAGATCTTTAGAATAGTTGGGATTCATTAACATTACACAGGCAGACAGGTGATTGAAGTTGAACACATCAGCCCTTTCAATTAACCTGTTGAGTTCAGGATCAACAAACAGTAAATCGTTATTTACAGATATCCTGGGGAATATGGTGGATTAATATTACAGACCCATTTTAAAGCAATCCAAGACATATTCTCAATGTCCATTATTTTCTGGCTCATACTTTCTAAGAACTTCTGGGTTCCACGGGCCCACCCGGTACAGTACTCATGTCGATAGATGCTTAAAAAGCATTTGACCGAGTCGACTGGGGGTTTATGATGGATACACTTCGGTATGTTGGTGGGACCAAAGTACATGAAATGGGTTAAAAACCTGTATACCCACCGACAGCCAATGTAAAGGTCAATGGGAGTGTGTCGTCGGTGAGATGCATAATGGAACGAGACAGAGGTGCCCGCTCTCACCCCTCCGATATGTGTTAGCGTTGGAGCCGTTGTTGATAAACATACGGAATAATCGAAATATAGGGGGGGCGAGAGTATGCGATGAAGAACACAAAGTGGCTGCATATGCAGACGACATACTCCTATACCTAAAAAAAAACAAGATTGTCTTTGCCCAATGTAGTAAAGGAAATAAAAAAAAATATGGGGACCTCTCAAACTTCAAGATTAACCCAATAAAAACTGTAATCTTGAACTTAGGAATAGACAAAAGGGAAGAAAGATTACTACAGAAAGAATTTCCGTTCACTTGGGAGACAAAAAAATTAACATATCTAGGAATCAAAATAACAACAACGTTAGAAGAACTGTATCCAGCCAATTTTATCCCCTTATTAAATGAAATCAAAGTAGAATTAAAAAACATCTCCAAGAGACCCATTTCATGGACAGGAAGAATTAACATATTAAAAATGTTGATCCTCCCGAAAGTGACATATAGGCTGCAGATGCTCCCAATAGATATTCCCCAACCGTTCTTTAAGGCAATGAAAACAATGATTTTGAAATCTATATGGCAGGGTAAAAGGGCCAGAATAAAGTATACACTATTAACCCGAGGGAAAAAAAAAACACGGGGGCATGTCCTTACCAGACATAAAAAGATACCATAAGGCGATGATCTTAGCTAGACTAGCGGAATGGGCAAACCCACATACAAAAAAGACATGGGCACAAATGGAAGATATATTAAGCACGACGCATTTACAAAAAAGTATATGGGTACCACCAAAATTCAGAACACTGGGTACAGATACACACAATATAACTAGGAAGGTATTTAAAATATGGGACACATTGCACCGGCACAAAAAATGGAAATATAACTCTCCATTAATTCCGTTAGCAGGTACAGCATTTTTTACACCAGGAAACGGGACACGATTGGGAAAGCTACTGGGAACTGCACAATTAAGACATACCGTATTTATCGGCGTATAACACGCGCCGGCGTATAACACGCACACCAAGTTTAGGAGGGAATTTTAAGGAAAAAAACTTTTAGGAGGGAAATTCAAGGAAAAAAAACTTACATTTAAATGCAGCATGCAGCCTTGCCCAGTGTCCATCTGTCCATCTGCAGCCTTGCCCAGTGTCTATCTGCAGCCTTGCCCAGTGCCTTTGCAATCTTGTCAGTCTTGGCGGTTTTTTAAATTTGGCGCAGATTTCTGTGGAGAGGAGCGAGCAGGGCCGAGTGTACTTCGGCTAGACTCGGCTCCTCTCGCAGTCCCGCCCATCTCCACTGACTGTGCCGCTGACAGAGAAAGCCGAGTGTACTTCGGCTAGACTCGGCTCTGCTCACAGTCAGGGGCAGGACTGCGAGAGGAGCCGAGACTAGCCGAAGTACACTCGGCTTTCTCTATGTCAGCGGCGCAGTCAGAGATGGGCGGGACTGCGAGAGGAGCCGAGTAAAGCCGAGTGTACTTCAGCTTCGGCTCCTCTCGCTCGTTTCAGCAGGGGAATTCAACGGAGTATCGGCGTATAACACGCACCCACGATTTTCCCCTGATTTTAAGGGGAAAAAAGTGCGTGTTATACGCCGATAAATACGGTAATCACATTAGGTAAAATGAGAACAAAACAAGATTTAATCATGAAGTATGGGTGGAGCCAGCTTAGTGACTGGGAATATTTTCAATTAAAGCATTTAGTGAGCACTATCCCACAACCAATAAGAAACGAAAATGCACTAACCTCAATGGAAAAAAATATGTCAGAAAGGAAAGCCCCTGAGACATGGTATAGCACAGGTGTATAAAATAACAGAATTAGTAACAAAAGAACCGTTATCTTTCATAGAAACATGGGGGCAAGACCTGGGCAAAGAAATTGAGGAAAAGCAAATGATAGAAGCAATATACAGTTTTGCCTCTGACTCAACCACAATAGAAGCAAATTATAAGAACATGGTACGCTGGCACCTGACGCCAGAGAGAATGTATAAAATTCATCCTAAAAATTCCCCATTATGTGGGAGGGGATGTAAGCAACTGGGAACAACAATGCATATGTGGGTGGGATTGCCCAATAATAAAGGAGTACTGGGCAGAGATTCTGGACTATCTTGAAGCAGTAACTGGGGAAAAAAATCTTACAAAATGCCTGGACATGTTTATTTCATGGCACAAACAAAACAAAAAAGCAATATCGGAAAACATTAGTCCCACCCCTGCTTAATGCGGCAAAGGGGCTAATCCCAAAAAACTGGATATCAACAAAAAAACGTCCATAAAAGAATGGATACAGCGGGTTGATTACATCTGAGATGGAATATCTGAGCCAGGGCGAGCAGGGAAAGGGGGAAAACTATAGAGCAATATGGGAAAAATGGAGAATTTTTAAAATGTCAGATCAATATGTTCAGGGAATGACAGAAAAAAGATTAGGAATAAAGTAAAATGAGAAAGGAAAGGGACAGATTGGGGAGAGGAAGGTTGGAAGTGTGGGGGGGGGGGGGGTAAGAGAGAAGGGAGGGGGGATGGGGAAGGGGTAAAAGGGAATGTAAAGAAATATGTGAAAGTACTTATTTTTTGTAACAAATCTTTTACACCATTGTGGGTGTGTGTTGTAAGATGATAAATAATTTCCCAATAAAGAATAAATGGAAAAGGAAAAAAAAAAAAAATATAGTATTTTTTATTCATCTGTTATTTCAAAGGGATAATTTAATATGTTGCACCAGGCCCTTCGCTATGATTTTACATTGTTATTCTTTTAGCAGACACATTTTTTGCATATTTAAGTAGTGGTCTTGTAATTTTCTAGTGTTCTCTAGTTACGCTAGTGGCGAGTGGGTGGAAAAAATGTGTGACCATGGTAAAACCCATCCTTGATGAAAAGAATATGCAGACCTTGGTGAGAACCAGTCCCAGGTTCCTAATTCTGAAGGCCAACATGTTGACTTTTGATCGCCTTCAAAGCAGATGGTACTGCTAAAGGATTAGGGGGCGTACAGTGCCTTGAAAAGTTTATTCATAGCCCTGGAAATGTTCCACATTTTGTCATGTTACAACCAAATACGTAAATTAATTTTATTGGGATTTTATGTGATAGACCAAAACCAAGGTGGCACATACTGTATTTATCGGCGTATAACACACACTATTTCACCCTGAAAATAGTGTGAAAATCGCGTGTGCGTGTTATATGCCAATTATATTTAAAAAAAGCATGGTACATACTAAAATGAGATCCCATGACGAGTGGACACCATTGGAGACAGCCTGGGGGATGTGGGAGTCTCAGATCCAGCATCGCAGACCCCCGGTAGCCATCCCCCCCTGCAGTACACAAACAGAAAGCATGTCTCTCTCACGGCTGTCTCTTGCGGCCGTCAGAGCGTAACCATGGTAACTCTCTGCACGGCTCGCGAGAGTTGAGCTGACAGGAATCTGAGGTGACAGGTACAAATGCTTTCAAACGGCAGAGAGGGAAAAAGAGTGGGGGGTGGGGGGGGGTTGAGCAAAGATACACACTGTCTGACACCCCTTGTTCCTGCCCTGAATACAGCCCAGAATTTTGGAAATCAAAATTCCATCTAAATTATGTAAAAGGGAATTGTTAGTTCCCAATAATGGATAGGAGATATGAAATCTGTCATTAATGAAATGAGAAAGAATGTTAAAAAATCTATCTCTGTGCCGGTTCACATTTGTGCGCTCTGCGATATCGCATGTGATTCGCCACGCACTGCAGTGTAAATCACATGCACTGTTGGTGCGATGTAATTTCAGCCAAACAGATTGTATGGCTGATATCGCATCGCATTCGGTCCAAACTCGCACAGGACCCTTTTTGTGGTCCACACCAGAATCGGATCACACCCATGCGATCCGATTCATGTCCAAACTGTCCGTTCGCAGTGCGATATGCGAGCTGAAATGGGGGTGTCACTAACTTTATATTGACACTCCCCACAGATCGCATAGGACAGTGTAAACTGCTGTGTGAGTTGGGTGCAATGTGGGAAACCGCAGTGGATTCGCAGGGTTCCCGCATCATACAAGTTTGACCCGAGAGTGAATCAAATACCAGTGTGTGTGTATATATACGGTAACTGCTGAGTGACAGAAATATTACACAGTCTCAAGCACTATTATATAAAGGGCGAGTGCCGGTTCACACTTTTGCGATGCAGGAACCCTGCAAATCCACTCCCAAATCCCCTCCCATACAGGGAGTATCTCAGTTTTTTCACCAGTGTCTAAGGTGTTGGTCACGGGTAAGGAAGAGCTCCGCTGGGAGGATCCTGACAGAATCAAACGGCTATGCAACCGGATCCATTCAAAGTGCCAAAAGGCCAAAGTGGATGGTACCCGGGCCTCGTGGAGGAAGAACAAGGTTTTGCCTGTAATGCTTCTCTTGGAGGGCTGGATCCTGAGGATCCAGCACTTTGGTCATACGGCTGAACCAAAGATTTTCTGGCAGGGTGCTGTACAGGTCCAAGGGAGTGGAACTCATATAAAAGGGAAGATTCCTAAGGAACTTTAAAGGGGTTGTAAAGCTTCCCGTTTTTTCACCTATGCATTAAGGTGAAAAAACATCCGATGCTTACAAGCCCCCCAGCCCCCCCCCCCCCGTTTACTTACCCGAGCCCTCGAAAGTCCCGCGTCGTTAACGCGCTGGCTTCTCGGCCCGGTCGTCTTGGCTGTTCTCAGCTCTTCATTGGATGATTGATAGCTGATTGATAGCAGCGCAACAATTGACTCCCGCTGCTGTCAATCAAATCAATGATGCGGGGGGTGGGGCCGAGTGATACACTTGCCGGCTATAGCCGCCACTGTATCACACGGGAGTGTGCCCGCAAGCTAACCCCCTTGGGAGAGCGCTTCCCAGAAGGGGGTTAGCTCTTGCAGGGATTAGCCGAGACAGCCGCCAAGGGACCCCAGAAGACGATCGGGGCCACTCTGTGCAAAACAAACTGCACAGTGGAGGTAAGTATGACATGTTTGTTTTTTTTTTAAAAAACGAACCTTTACTAACCCTTTAAGTTCACTTATGGTTGTCTTACCTTTTCAGTAAAATGTTGTCATGCCTAAATTTCGCCACTAGAGGGTGTGAATGCACATACCTGAACCATGCTCCTCAGTATTGCACTCAATGTCAGCAGGCTTGTGTGAGAACAGCTGGCTTCCTCCATGATGCAGACCCAGCCACCAGGAGGATGTTAGTAGGGGGATTGGTTTTGCAGGCCCGGCGGTCGGAGGTCCCCTCGTGGCCCTCCCATGGCAGGGCAGTTGGCGCCCACCCCCGGTAAGGGCAAAGAGTTCTGGCATGCGGTTTCTCCTCCTTCCGGAGTCACGGCCCCGCGGCATGCGGCCTCTCCCCCCCTTTTGGGGTGTGTGGTGGCTCCCCCTTCCTCCGTCCTCTTTCCTCGCCCCCTCATGCCGTTCCAGAGCCGCGCACGAGAATTTGTTTTTTAACTAGTTGGGCGTTCCTGGAAGGGAAAGAGGGGCGTGGCTCAGCATCCACATTTCTCGTGCAGGCACAGGGCTGCCCAGTCTTTAAAGAATCTTGGTTCTAAGAGCATTTGGCTGATGGAGGGACACGGGACGATTGGGGGCATGTAAGCTAGTGGTGAATACAGGCATCCCCAAGGCATCAGGCTAGGCAGTATTAGCAGCATATAAATTAAAATTTCTGGACTATAGCTCGGCAGTGGATGCATTTGTGTTAGTACCTCTGCTTTTGTGCTTGGGACTATGCCTTCCCGGGGGGGGGGGGGGTTCAAGCAGCTCAAAGAAGGGTGCGTGGGCTTCACCATCGGGCTCTGAGGATCCTAGTTATGCCTCCACAGTGCCATCCTCCCCGGGGAGAGCAGATGCGGGTGGCCAAGGTGAGCCATTGGGACTGTCAGTTGTAGTAGCGGTTTCCAACATCTCAGCCCCTCAGATGTTTTTTTTTTTCAGCCCAGATGGGGTTAAAAGAAAGGTTTGCTGCTTTAATCGCAACTTTTTCCCAGAGTGGCAGAAAGCGTGGTAGATCCCCCTCTCCCACTCCGGGCCCTCAAGCAAGGGAACAACAGTGGGCAGATGGGGATGAGTCACCCTCAGGGGACCGGGTAGAGGGACAAACTGAGGATTCCTCTTCTGAGGAATCAACTCCAGAAGAACCTTTTTTAACCTCGCAATCTCAGAAGTTGCTGGGGCCATCCATTACAGAGTTGGTACGCTCTGCGTTATAAGTTACCCTTAACCGAGGCGGCCGAAAGCCCTATTTCTTCTTTGGATTCTCTAAAACCCCTGCAGGCTCTGCATGCCTTTCCTGTCCATCCGTTGCTGGAACAGCTTATTTATGCTGATTGGAATCACCCAGATAAGCATTTCTCTACAGTTTGCGTTACTGTATCCCATGGAGGAAAAATTCACCAAAAAGTGGAGTGTGCCAACAGTTGACACTGCTATCTCTTGTGTGAATAAAAGCTTCGCTTGCCCGTTGGACAACGTTCAGGTGTTTAGGGATCCAACAGATAAAAGATTTGAATCCTTACTGCACTGCTACAGCAAAGGAGGTTTTCAGTAACTCAACCTGCAGTAGCAGCAATGGGCATTTGTCAATCCCTGAAAGATCAAGTGAAGCACATTCTCAAGGTTGTTCCTGCTCGGCAGGCCCGGGACTTAGCCGAGCTACCAAGGGCTTTGTTTTGCGGTTGACGCCATTACGGATTCTATTCATCAGGTGTCGCGACTTGCTCTCCTTTTGGTCCATATGCACAGAATTCTCTGGTTGAAGAACTGGTCAGCCGAATTGCCCTGCAAAAAGCTTTTGGCTGGATTTCCATTTAATGGGGAACGGCTGTTCGGGGATGATTTGGATAAATACATCCAAAAGATTTTGAGTGGTAAAAGTACTCTTTTACCAGTTAAAAGGAGTGGACGTCCTTCATTTAAACGTGCTACTTCTCCAGGGTCAGGGGCAACAGCCTCTAGGTAGTCGCGACAGCCTCCGCCATCAGGTACAAGAGGTAAACCCTCAAGGTCAAGCCCAAGGACAGAAAAAGTCTTGGGGGGCGGAAACCTACAACACAGAGTCCCAAGGCTTCCTTATGAAGGGGCGCCCCCCGCTTGTTTGGGTGGGGATGGAAGGCTTCTACAGTTTTCATAGACTTGGCGGGAAGAGATCCAGGACGGGTGGGTCATCTCCACAGTATCTCTAGGCTACAAACTAGTGTTTCGCGAGTTTCCACCATCTCGTTTTCTGAGATCAAGCGTTTCCTAAGATCCAGGGAAAAGAAAATCTTTGTTTCTGGTGCTAGACTGGTTGATATTTCAAGGGGTGATCTCGGAAATCCCCACAAAAGAGCAGGGATTGGGGTTTTATTCAAATCTCTTCACGGTGCCAAAACCAAATGGAGATTTCAGACCCATTCTATATCTCAAATATCTAAATCGATTCCTTAATATCCGCTCCTTTTGCATGGAGTCAATGTGGTCAGTAGTTTCCACCCTGTGGGGAGGAGAGCTTCTAGCGTCAATCGACATCAAAGATGCTTACCTGCATGTGCCTATTTTCCCCACTCACCAGAAGTTTCTGCGATTCGAAGTAGAGTGGCGCCATTTTTAGTTCGTAGACCTGCCCTTCGGTTTGGCTACTGCACCCCAAGTTTTCACAAAGGTGCTGGCCCCGCTTCTTAGGGACCAGGGTATAACAGTAATGGCATACCTGAACTGCTGCTGGTAGATCAGTCGGTAGGCCGCTTGGACTAAAGTGTGTTCAGCACGGTCAGGTATCTGGAACACCTGGTGTGACAAACCCTCTGTCCTCAAACCGATCTAGGTCCGCCGTCAATGCTTCCTCTGTCCAGATCCAGCATCATCCAAGATTCTTTAGCCCCCCATTCAACAGGCAACACCTCAGTGTAGGGTAAAAACCAACACTCTTTATTCCAGCACATGTTAACTGATAACTCACTTCAAAACACTCCCCCCACCCTTGGAAAACAGGGCGGGTTAAACTGTCCAATGACAATGGACACACAGGTCCACAGGTGTGTTCAACCTTTTCGTCAGCAAACAGTCTTAGCAGGTGGGCTACTGGAGGAATCCCCCCTCCCTCTTTCCTCCCAGCAAGACTTGCACATTCCATAATAGTTGACACAGCCACAATAGACAATAGAATAGTCACACCCCACCCCATCACAGCAAATATTACACAACAGCCAACACACAATATATACAATGTATACAGCATTGAATCTGACTAGCACAGATCATAGTGGGGTTCTCATTCACCCTGTGCCCCTATTAGAGACACAGGGTGATCTACACATAAGAGGGTCCGGGGAAGCAGGACGAGGAGCCTCCAGAACTCTCCAGGGCAATCTGAGCCGCACAAACCCCCGACCCAAAGTCACTCCTGTCACACCTGGGTTGGATTCTCAACCTAGAGATATCATCCTTGCGGCCAGTAAAAAGGCTGAAATACTTAGGTCTGGTCATAGATACAGCCCAAAAAAGGGTAATTTTGCCCCAGACAAAAGTCAGCGCCATTAGGGAACTGGTCCAGGTGGTCATGGCGAAGAAAAATTCTTCCATTCGCCTTTGCATGAGGTTGTTAAGGAAGATAGTGGCTTCATTCGAAGCAGTTCCCTATGCCCAATTTCATTCAAGACTGTTGAAAAACAGTATCCTATCCGCTTGGAACAAAAAGGTCCAAGCTCTGGACTTCCCAAAGGTGTGCCAGAACCTCAGTTGGTGGTTGGTGGCCAAAAATCTACAGAAGGGGAAATCCTTCATACCGGTTACCTGGAAGGTGGTAACAGATGCCAGCCTTTTGGGTTGGGGAGCGGTCCTGGAAGAGGCTACTGTTCAAGGGAAGTGGTTAACCTGGATTCAATCCGACAATGCCACAGCAGTGACCTATATCGATCACCAAGGGGGCACCAGGAGTCACGCAGCCCAAAGGGAGATGAGCCATATTCTGCCCTGGGCAGAGAGGCATGTACCTTGCCTATCTGCAGTCTTCATCCTGGGACTAGAAAACTGGCAAACGGTCTTATTAAGTCACCAGCAGTTGTTCCCGGGGAAATGGTCTCTTCACCCCGACATCTTTCTGGTACCCCGGACGTAGCTCTGTTGGTGTCCAGGTTCAACAAGAAACTGGTCAACTTTGTGTCGAGGACAAAAGACCCGCTTGCATACAGGACAGATGCATTAGTGACCCCGTGGGATCAGTTTTCACAGATTTATGCATCCCCCCCCCCCCCCTAGTTCAGCTCCTTCCACGGCTTTTTCGCAGGATAAAGGAGGAAGGGAAGCCGATGCTTCTTGTAACCCCGGAATGGCCTAGAAGATCCTGGTATGCAAAGATCTTAGGATGGCAGTGGGGGACCCGTGGACCCTTCCGCCACGTCCAGACCTGCTCTCGTAGGTACCAGTGTTCCATCCTGCCTTTCAAACTTTAAAATTTAACGGCTTGGCTATTAAAACCCACATTCTAAAGAATTGGGGGCTTTCAGGTTCAGTGGTGTCTACCCTGATTAATGCTAGGAAACCGGCCTCCAGAGTAATTTATTATAGAATCTGGAGGGCATATGTTTCTTGGTGCGAATCTAAGGGTTGGCATCCTCAGATGTATGTCATAGGTAGAATTCTTGCCTTTCTACAGTTGGCGGTCGAAATGAAGCTGGCCTTAAGTACCATCAAAAGTCAGGTCTCAGCCTTATAGGTATTGTTTCAAAGACCTCTTGCCTCTCATTCCTTGATCCGGGCCTTTATACAAGGCGTAAAGCGTATTAACCCGCCACTTAGGTCACCCTTGTGCCCATGGGACTTGAATTTAGTTCTGTCGGTTTTGCAAAGACAGCCCTTTGAGCCGATACAACATTTTTCCTTAGTCCTTTTGACAAGGAAATTGGTTTTTCTAAATTGCTATATCCTCTGCAAGAAGGGTATCAGAATTAGTTGCTTTTTCGTGTAAAGAGCCATATTTAATTGTTCACAAGGATAAGGTGGTGTTACACCCTCATCCAACTTTTCTACCTAAGGTAGTGTCGGGGTTTCATCTGAACCAGGATGTTGCCCTGCCTTCCCTTTATCCAGAACCTTGTCCTGCGTAAAAAAAAGTAATTGCATTCTCTTGATGTAGTGAGATTTTGGACGAATCACATTGTTGGTCCAGTCTAAATTTTGCAGTATCGGATTCAGTTAATTTTATTTTTTTTACTATATCTGGTTCCTGATCCCCTTCTGGATCACCTTAATTACAGGATCCACTGCTAAAGAGACAATCCTATATTAGTAGAGGTATTATCCCACGTGGCCTAAGGGAGAGAGTGGTCCCCGCCGCCTATCTACACTGAAAGCTTCTTGGATAAATGGAAGAAGGAATGTATTAAACATGGCTTGGAGGTAATGAGACTAATAGTTGAGGAAAAACAACAACTCGCCCTCCTACAAGAACAAATCAGTGAAAGTGGTGTAAAATTAGAACCGTTTAAAGAGAGCCCCAATTTTGAGAAACTTAATGACCTGCTCAAAAAAGAAATAGACAAAACTAAAAAAAATATGAAATATACAAAACAAAATAAATTTAGACGGGATTTAGACGATTGGGCCAAAGGTGAGATATTTGATCTGTCATCAATGGGCCATAGAGGTAGATCAAGACAGCGGAAAAAACGTTCCCAATCCGGGGCTGGCACCGATGCATCATCAGGAAGTAGTTTGGAGGATCCTGCCTACTCTGTGTCTTTTTCGGACAGGGATCACCTGGAGCTAGAGGACCCCCCACCCGCAAAGAGCATCCTGAAACAGGACAACAAAGGGGCAACATGAGGAGGAAGGAATTTTAGGAAGAGGAAAGCCATCCACCCAAAATTACAACCAAAGGGACACTCGTACAGTGACGAGAAGTCAGAGACCGGGTCATTAGAGAATCTTTCGATGTCCAATCTGGCCACTGACGATATGAAAATAATAAATCTTTCCGAGTTTAATCTACAAAAACGACACATTGATCTATTGAGCCGGGGTCTCTCTTTCTCTCCATCGAGAGATATGGATGAGTTTGAGATATTTAAGGATTTAAACCTTTTTCTCAGAAAGATTTATTATAAGACTTTTTTTCCCAGTACAATCTCCCAGGGTAACCAACCAAATGCTAGAAGTCCCGAAGAAGTAGATGCACTTCATCAGTTAGAATCTCTATTGGAAGAGGGTGGTTTATCCTCAAGTGATGATGAAACTGATGAATGCAACAACTGAAAAAGAAATGCTAATTTAACAAGATCTACTAACCTGCCCCAGTTCCGAAAAAATAAAAGGCTAAGCGTCTTCCTGGACCTGGTCCAGGAAGACCTAAGCAAGATTAAGTGGCAAACAGAAACAATAGGTTAGCTCCCCAAATCTGAACGTAAAGTTATTCAGGAATTACGGGAAGCAGAAAATGTGATTATCAAATCAAGTGATAAGGGAGGCAACATCGTCCTTCTCTCAGCAGAGCTATATGAGAAAGAAGTAAAAAGATTACTATCAGATCCAACTACCTATCAAAAATTAGAAACAAATCCCTTTCCCAAGCTCTTTGTGAAGATCAATGACAAACTAGGATGGGCCTTTGAGGCACTTCTATTGTCCAAAAAAGAAGTTGAATATTTGAAAGTGGAAGATTTTAATACCCCCACTTTCTACATTATTCCAAAAATCCATAAAGACAGTAAGAGCCCCCCAGGAAGACCAATAGTCTCTGCAATTAAAGGACCCATTGAGAGGGTAGGTAAATATATAGACGGTTTAATCAAAGATCTAGTCAAGAAACTCCCCTCATATGTAAGAGATACCACGGATGTCCTCAATCAAATACAAGACTTGGTCATACCTCAGGGGGCTCTTCTAGTGGGTATTGATGTAAATTCGCTCTACACTTCGATCCCACATGAATGGGGTATTCTGGCAGTCCATCATTTTCTGGACCAGAGCTTTCCACAAATGGCGGCCCAAAACGAGTTTGTGATTGATCTCCTCGAGCTAGCTCTAAAAAACAACTTTTTTCAATTTGCAGGTAAATTTTTGCAACAATTGAGGCACCTCTATGGGAGCGCCCTGGGCTCCAGCCTATGCATGTTTGCATCTGGGTTGGTGGGAAGAAGACACCGTCTTTGCCTCGCCGTTGTACCTCAGCCACGCTAAGTCCTGGCTGAGGTACATCGACGATGTCTTGATGGTGTGGACCGGTACCTTACAGGAGCTTGTCAGATTCATAGAGGAACTGAATATGAATACTCGCAATATACGTCTAACGTACACAGTGGATAGTTATCAAATTCCCTTTCTGGACCTCCTTATTGGGATTGATAACGGTAGACTTTCCACTAAAACATTCCGTAAACCGACGGCGGCAAACACGTTTCTGATGGCTGACAGCCGAAAATTGATTAGTTACTCAAGAAAGAGTAAAACAAGGTAGGACTTTGCAGGCAACACACAAAAATGGAATACAAAAAAAGTTTTATCGCAAAAATATTAAACAAAGGTTAAAAAGACCATACAAAGTATATAGCAGTAAAAGGTCCCTTGAATGTTGACGCGTTTCGCCGTGAGGCTTCTTCAGGATGGACAAGAAGGGGGGGATGGTTTTTATACACACTTGGGACAAATCTCACTATCTCAGGACATCCGGATAGTAAAATGTTGTTCAAATACTACTGATTCATATGTGTAGTATGGTAATGAATATACGTGTGGTCTGCTGGTCAAAGTAATCAAGCAATGATATTCTCACAGGAATATAGTCCATAGATGGAGGGGCCTGACGCTCACAGCTAATATAAATAGCTGAGCAGATCAGTTACATCCAATAGGGTATGCCCAGAAACGGGGGTGGGGGGCGTTCTAGTATGGAAGGGGAGAAGACTTTCTGTTCACCACAGAGTCCTATCGTAAGCACTTTCAATGAGAGTGCAAAAAGCCCAGCCAATGCAGTGGTACATATGTCACTGTACAAGGTCTGGCTGTTGAACGTCGCACCATGACACCCCCGGGAGTCAGCCATCATCCTGAATCTCTCAAAAGGGGTATTCCGGTTGGACAGTTTCTCCGTATACGGAGGAACTGCTCGTCTATAATATAGACTATCGACAGGAGTCTAAGGCCCTATATCGTCGGTTTTGCGAACGGGGTTATTCTCCCCAAACTCTACGATGGGCAAGACAGATTGCCGGTCGACGCCTTAGAGAAGATTTACTTCAACCTAAAATGCGTTCACCAACCACATCTAAGGAGCCAATTAGATTCACTACTCCATTTGGCAATCGGTGGCAACAAGTTAAAAATTCCCTCTCTCAACATTGGCATATCCTTACCAGATGTAACACACTTAGAAATATCGTCGGAGATCGTCCAATGGTGACGGCGAAAGGAGCTAGGAGTCTACGTGACGATCTAGTTCAGAGCGAATTTAGGCGCCCTATAGAGAGAAACCGGCTCACCAACATGCCAAGAGTTAAAGGCATGTCCCCATGTGGACACTGCAATTCGTGCACGTTCGTAGATGCATCCAAAACTTTTAGGGACTCAGCATCAAAAGAAAGATGAGACATCAAAACCTTCATTAACTGTGGTACTTCGAGACTGCTGTACATACTGAAATGCCCCTGTCATCTCCTTTATGTGGGGAAAACTGAACGGCAGTTGCGTGTACGTTTCTCGGAACACCTTAAGAGCATTCGACTTGAGAACACCCCAGTGGCACAGCATTTTCTCAAGTATCATCAAGGCAAAAGCAGAGGCCTAACGGTAAAGGGGTTCTATGTCCTTGATCTCCCTGAACGTAGGGGTGATTATGATACGGTACTCATCCAGAGGAAAAATCCTGGATATTTAGGTTACAAACTCTACAGCCCAAGGGGTTGAACACTGAAATGAGTTTAAAAATCTTTCTACAACCCTGACTTTACCAATCCAATCAGTTCCCTCTGGATGTCTGCCCCTCGTATTAACCCCAACATAATTTTTCTTATAACCACCCCCTCTTTAAGTTTAAAATATAACATTTAGATGAGGGTTAAATGAATGTGGAAATATAAATGAGGAAATATATTTTCCTTCTTTCTGAAACTATTGGCTCTCTATTGCTTACCATAATGTAACTACTCCATGTTTGAACATTCCCATTTATGTACTAAACGAGTGTACATCTTTTATTTTAGTCTCTATTCTCCCTACATATACCAGTTGTTTTTCCTTTGATTAATAGAGACTGCTTCAGTGGAATTAACTATATCCATTTGTACAGCCTCATGGACGACTGGATAGACTACTTAACACCTGCCTGGAATTAGTTAAATTCCTGGGAGCATAGTTTAGTTAGAACTCCTCAGGATATAAAGGATCAGAGCCACAGCTCTCTATAGCCTTGTTCTTCCCTTTTTTAATGGGTGTAATTAGTGTTGTTGCCACAAGATGGCGCTCTATATACAAAAGGTAGCTAAATTACGATTGGTCAATTGACCCTATTTAATCCAGTATCTCTATAGTTTCCTTTCATCATGTTGAAGTGACTGGTCCAGGTCACAAAACATGTAGATGTTTGTTGCTGCAGGTATTTAAAGACATTTTTGCTGTGACCTGAAGTGCTTCCTGAACAGATTTATGTGATGCTGGACTCCTAGGAAGCTGCCTCACCTGCAATACCTTCCTCCTACCACTACGTCTCCACTGCATACCATCATGTCATTACGCTCTCCGCTCTCTGCTGCTGTGAACTTTGTTTGACCCAGACGGATGTGATAACGTGACCAGGCATGCCAAACAGCTAACAAGATGTGCAGGCACGGGTCCCTGCTAGATCCAAGGCAGCTCATCCATCCAGTGTCTCCTCCTGCTCTTCCAAATCGAAGCTATCCTGCAAGCATGATCTGAATTTTACAGTCTCCCTCTACGTGTGAGTACACACCCTCTACTTATAAGTACACATCTTAGTGTCTATGAGGTAAGAGACATATTTTCTAAAACAGATCAATACTGTAGAGGATGAAGGTACAGCGGTATTATGGTATGGCATAGTTGCCAACAGTCACGGATTGGCCGGAACGTTCCCGGGATTCAAACCCTTTTCCCGGATTTATTTTGTCCCGGCCAATCCAATTTTTCCCGTTTTCCCCGAATTTGGACGCCGCAGGCCGCCGCCGCTAGAGGTCCACGGCTGGCGGAGACAATGTCTCGGCCGGCCGCCATGTTCAAGAAGACCAAAACACGGATGTAGTACAATAGAAAATAAAGCCGCTGTGGCGCCGCCCACACCCCGCACCTCCCCGGGGGTGGGCGGCGCCGCAGCAGCTTTATCTTCTATTGTACTACATCTGTGTTTTGGCTGGCCGGCAGGCCACCCCCCCCGCCCCGCCCCGCTGCAGGTCTGTCTGTAATAGAAAGGGGCGGGGTCGGCAGCGCCACAGCTTAATTTTTTTTTTTTTCAGCCACACTGTCGGCTCCGCCTCTATTTTGTTCCCCTTCGGGGAAGGGGAAACAATAATGGCGGCCGAGACAGGAGACGCCTGTGGTTAAGGGGGGACTCCGCTGGGGATGCCTGTGGTAAGGGGGGACTCCGCTGGGAACGCCTGTGGTAAGGGAGGACTCCGCTGGGGACGGCTGAGGTAAGGGGGGACTCGGCTGGGGACGCCTGATGTAAGGGGGGACTCCGCTGGGGACGCCTGATGTAAGGGGGGACTCCGCTGGGGACGCCTGAGGTAAGGGGGGACTCCGCTGGGGACGCCTGATGTAAGGGGGGACTCCGCTGGGGACGCCTGATGTAAGGGGGGACACCGCTGGGGACGCCTGATGTAAGGGGGGACTCTGCTGGGGACGCCTGATGTAAGGGGGACTCCTCTGGGTACACCTGATGTAAGGAAGGACTCCGCTGGGTACGCCTGAGGTAAGGAGGGACTCCGCTGGGGACGCCTGATGTAAGGAGGGACTCCGCTGGGGACGCCTGATGTAAGGAGGGACTCCGCTGGGGACGCCTGATGTAAGGAGGGACTCCGCTGGGGACGCCTGATGTAAGGAGGGACTCCTCTGGGGACACTTGATGTAAGGGGGGACTCCTGGGGACGCCTGATGTAAGGGGGGACTCCACTGGGGACGCCTGCATAGTTACCAACAGTCCCGAATTTCCCGGGACAAGCACGATTTTTGGACCCTTGTCCACAAGTGTGGAGGGGGCTCTGCTGGGGAGGCACCTGATGCAAGGACGGACTGCTGGGGAGGCACCTGATGCAAGGACGGACTGCTGGGGAGGCACCTGATGCAAGGACGGACTGCTGGGGAGGCACCTGATGCAAGGACGGACTGCTGGGGAGGCCATCTGGTGGCAGGCGACGTGGCAGGTAACACGCTCAGGGCTTCCACTGATTCGGCATTATGGTGAGTTGAATGATTTCATTTTATATTACAATGTAAAAATAGAAATAATGCACTTCAATCATCCTGACACCGTAACAACCATGGTGCCGGGATGATTGAAGCGCCAACAGGTGTTTTGGAGTATCCTTATCTGCCAATTTTGTTACACATTACTATTGTGGTGTAGGATCTGGCTTCTTTCTTTCTATTTCTTTCTCTCTCTTTCTCTCACCTCGGACTCTAGCCACACCCCTTTGAACCACGCCCATTTAAACCACACCCACTATCGTGCATAAACCACACCCATTTTTGTCGCATTACACGCCTACAAACGAATGCCCCGCCCCCTGATTATAGCAAGGCTCCGCCTCAATACAAAAAAAGTGTCCCAGGTGTTTTTTTTGCAATGTTGCCAACTATGGTATGGTAAACAGAACTTTCGCTTGACTAAGCAAAGCGGCTTTACATTCTCATACATTGAATGAACTATATGCTGAATAAATGATCGATGACAATCTATAACCACAAGCTACTTTAGTTGAAGTGAAGTGCTTTCCTCAACTTATGTGACAGAATCCAATCAAGAAAGCTTACTGCGCTGATAAGCTACCTGTGTTGAATCATTGGTTTCAAATTGCAGGACTGCCTATGTGATTCGTTACAACAGGTGTTTCTGTCAAGTCATCTGTTTGCAGTTGTACTAGTTGATGTCTCTATTCTATTTTTTGAACTTTCTGTTTACATTTTTTGTTGGATTCAAATATCCATGAACTTTCATGCTCTCAATACCTAATAGGTTTCCTTGGGCTCAAGTGAACTATTTTTGCTCCAACTCACCGTGACAGGATTTCTATTGATAGGAAGCTCTTGTAGCGCTATTCTAAAGCCACCTGTACTGGGTCACAATTCTAAAATTGCTGGATTGCCTGTGTGATCCATTGCACACAGATCCCTGTGCTTGTTCATATGACTGAAGCTGTTGCCATCATTAGCGTTTTTTCTATTATTATTTGAATCCTTCAATCCCATTGGTCTGTTGGACTCAGTTATGCATGAATTCCTATATTTCCCGCTTCATTAAGGGATATATTTTTTCCAGATTACACCAGTAATATACTGTAAATGTCAGGATACATTAGCAATAATTTTCAAGGTAGTTGCAGCGGCATGTCTTTTATACCTGTTTTTTTACCACAACGTTGTACTTTTTACTGTATTTAATTTGATTCAGATTACCTGGAGGCCCAGCCCCCTGCCAGGAGCTGTTTTGAACTTTTTCACCTTGTATTGATTTCACCAATAAAGTCTCTCCTTTTGAAATTATCCAACAGGTGTAGCTTATTCACTTCATTGACCTTCGATTGGAGCATTCGTTTGCTCCAATATTTTCTGTTTTTTTCTAGTGCTACTTTTGGTCACACGAAGCGGAACCCGTCCATTTGGACGAATCACATTGTTGGTCCAGTTTAAATTTTGCAGTATCGGATTTAGTTAATTTTATTTTTTTACTATATCAAGTTCTATTTAAAGGCGGAAAACTGATACTTTGTTTACTCTGCCAGGAGGTCCCAGGAAGGGGCAGGCAGCATCGAAATCTACTATTTCTAAGTGGATTCGACAAGTTATTCAGGTTTATGGTTTGAGGAGAGTTCCACCTTTTCAAGTTAGAGCACACTCTACCAGAGCAGTTAGTGTTTCATGGGCAGTGCATCGCCAAGCCCCCATGACTCAGATTTGCAAGGCCGCATCTTGGTCGTCAGTCCATACATTTACAAAATGTTATCACTTGGACGGAAGAGATGCGGCTTTTGGACACAGTGTACTGCAAGCAGCAGTATAGGTCCTCATGTCTGATGGCAGCCTGCTGTTATTTGTGTCTCCCTCCCTTTAGAAGGCATTGGTTTGGGACATCCCACATCGTAATTACCATGATGCTCGGTGTCCCGTGATGTACGATAAAGAAAATAGGATTTTTATAACTGCTTACCTGTAAAATCCTTTTCTTGGAGTACATCACGGGACACAGAGGTCCCTCCCCTCTTATTGGGATATATGTATATTGCTTTGCTACAAAAACTGAGGTACTCCCTGTATGGGAGGAGTTATATAGGGGGGGACTTCCTGTCTTGGGTGTGCCAGTGTCCATCACCTGAAGGTGGCCTATAACCCACATAATTACTATGATGCTCTGTGTCCCGTGATGTACTCCAAGGAAAGAATTTTTACAGGTAAGCTGTTATAAAAAAAAAAAAAATTTGGCCTGAAAGCAAAACGCAATCTGTAGCAGAAAACTAATACTGCACATCATCCTAAAAAAAAACACCAACCCTACCGTGAACCATGGTGGTGGCAGCATCATGTTGTGGGGATGCTTTTCTTTTGCAGGGACAGGGAAGCTGGTCAGAGTTGATGAAAAGATGGATGGAGCCAAATACAGGGCAATCTTAGAAGAAAACCTGCAAGTCTGCAAAAGATTTGAGACGGGTTGAGGTTCACCTTTCAGCAGGACAACAACCCTAAACATAGAGCTACAATGGAATGGTTTAGATCAAAGCATATTCATGAGTTAGACTGGCCCAGTCAAAGTCCAGACCTATGTCCAATTGAGAATCTGTGGCAAGACCTGAAAATTGCTGTTTGCAGATGCTCTCCGTCCAATCTGACAGAGCTTGAGCTATTTTGCAAAAGAATTGACAAAAATGTCACTCTCTAGATGTGCAAAGCTGGAAGAGACATACCCAAAAAGATGTGCAGCTGTAATTGCAGCGAAAGGTGGTTCTACAAAATATTGATGCGGAGGCTGAATACAAATGCACGCCACACTTTTCAGATATTTATTTGTAAAAAAAATTGAAAAACCATTTATCATTTTTCTTCCAATTCACAATTATGTGCCACTTTGTGTTGGTCCATCTCATAAAATCCCAATAAAATACATTTAACTTTTTGGTTGTAACATTACAAAATGTGGAAAATTTCAAGGGGTATGAATACTTTTTCAAGGCACTGTAGATGGACTGATTTTTTTTAAGGAAACTGGCAGGTGGTGAAAGATCTGTCAAACCTTTTTACCACCAACACTCACCACTCTCTTGTAGGACTGTTGCAAATAGGAGAGGTTTGTTCACATTCTCCATAGGAAAGTACGATGCATCACACAGAAGCTTACTAAGGCCCGTTTCACATGAGTGTCATCCATTCAGTCACGTTTTTGCAGACTTGCTCAGTTTAAAAAAAAACTGATCTTAAGGCCTTTCTCACACCATACATACATACTGCACAGATTTCACTTGCAGCGACACACGTTTACATCAGTTTTCATACACGTTTTAGAAGTTTTTATGCACATTAACATCCATTTTTCATTTGCTTCCTTTATGTGCCCGGTTCACACCACAATGTTAAAGCGGAGGTTCAGCGGAATTTTTTTTTTTAAAAGCCAGCAGCTACAAATACTGCAGCTGCTGACTTTTAAAAAATTTACTTATTTGTCCAGGTCGGCAGCGCTCGGCTCTCGGCTTCCCCCGCCGCCATCCTCGGTGAGTGAATCGGGAAGTGAAGCGCTGTGGCTTCACTGCCCGGTTCCCTACTGCGCATGCGCGAGTCGCGCTACACCGTCCCCACTGGTCTCTCTGAACACAACGGGGGGTGACGCGGGAGTCTATACCCGGAAGTGGTGCAAATACCTGTTTTATACAGGTATCTGCACCCCTCCCCCCCTGAAGGTGGCAAATGTGACACCGGAGGGGGGTAGGGTTCCGAAAAGCAGAGGTTCACTTTTGGGTGAACCTCCACTTTAATGTCACATTTGTTTTTTTTCTCCGCACAGAAAACTGCATACACTTGGTAGATTCCTGCTAAAAAAAAATAATAATTGCACGCGGTATCAGTGTTGGTGTGAAAACAGGCACATGGAAAACATTTTTTTTCTTTAAGCCCTTGTAAAACGCATGCAGAAAAACTGACGTCTCTGCACATGGTGTGAAAAAGGCCTTACGGAAGCGGATGAAAAACTGATGAAGTTTGTTTCCATCTGTTTGCCCATAGGCGTGCAAAAGACAGATGAAAAAACTGACAAACGAAATGCCTGTGTGAAAGGGACCAAACATGACAGAAAATAATATTGTTCAAGAAGTGCCTGTTCAAAGCTCTAGTTATTCATCCTTTATTAAGCCTTGCATCTCCTGACTGTTGCACTTTTTGCTTTTATCTGGTTGTGTTTGGCAACACCGACTTTAGACAACCATTTAAACCCAAGCTAAAAAGACTTTGTTAGTTTTACTAAACATGGATAAAAGTTTAACTTGCACTTTGTAAAAAAAAGTTCTGTATGCATATTATATTAGAACGATTTTGTTCTTACAAGCGTAAATGTCATCTCACTTGCAGGGTTCCCTTAAAGGAGGAAACAGTGATTCCTGGATAAATCCCTTGTCCAAGCAGTTCTCAAACATGGGATTACTGGTAAGATTTATAGTTGTGTTTTGTGTAGTGGGATTTTAGTTTAAAGCATAAGTAAATATTATGACCACCCCCACCAAAATACAGTATACACTTTTAAAATATATGCTAGATCACTGTGTGACTATTTTTAAAATGCACAATCTTAATCATATAGGACATACAGATCTTTGGTTATGCTCCTCTACCTTCAGGTAAGACGCTGGCAAAGCTTTTGGACACTCACCCCTTGGGCATACCCCTATAACCCTACTTCCACAGCCCACCAAGTTTTCCTCCAAAGCCCCTCTTCCCAATGAAGGGAATTAAAATTCCTCAACAAATATCTCCAAATTTCAGAATTTTGTGGTGAATTTGCAAGGTCGATAATTGCCTCTGAGATACCTACCCACCAGTGCCAATTCTGCCTTGTCTGGTCAAAATGATAGCGCAGGAGGAAAGTGGTGACTCCTAATTGCACCAAATTGGCCCAGAAGGACCTGGTACACAGACATGCAGCTTCCAGGAGATAATCCCTTACCTCTTCCCAACAGGCAAGAACTTATATCTTGAGAAGTTTGTTATTCCTACCTTGCCAAAACCTAGAAAAGCCACCTCTAGAAAGATCTATTATTGTACCTGAAAATCCTCCTTTGCCTGGTATTAAAGAGGTAGTAAACCCTGATGGGTTTTACTTCCTCTTGATTTCCTTGCAAAGGTAAAGCATAATGGGCTACTATGCATCGTAAAAGTGGTTGTACAAGGTTTACAACCACTTTAACACAGGCACTTCAATACCAGAGATTGTGCATCGCATTCTGGCCTTCCTACAATTAGTCTGAACAGAACTAGGCCTTTAACGCTCTCAAAGGACAGGCCTTGTTCATTCTCTTTAAAATACCTTTGGCTTCACTCTCCCCTTAAAGCTACAGCTTCAATCAACAGGTCCCCTATTTGTCCTGTTCTCAAGACCTCAGAAGGGACACCTTGCTTTCCAGAGCAGTCCATCAATGAGTCTGTTTTTTTTTTTCGTTCAACCAGCTAGTTGAATAAAAAAAAATAATATTCCATTTACAATCCACACATTAATTGTGGGTGGGAATATCCTCCCACTTCCCCGCCTTCAGAATACACTGGTTAGCATTGCCAGCTATAGCCAGCGTTGTGGATTCTTCTGCAGATGATTCTTCTGCAGATGAACCTTTTGGCTGCAAGATTCTTGTAGCAGAACTCGTCGGGTCTGTTGACCTTTGTTGTTGGACTTGTTTGCACAGTATATTTGCCTAGTTGCTGGCCACCTTTCTCATTCAGTGCTTGGAATGCCCCAGGGTCTATGAATACTTTGCCTGTGTCCTGTACTGTCCTGTACGATTAGGATTAGATGAGTTTTGACTTGCCTGTAAGTTTCATATCTTGAGCTACAGTACAGGACACAGACCTCCATGCCTTTCATTCCTTTGGTTACTCTGCATTGCTTGCTACAAACCTGAGGACTCAGAGTGGGGCAGGGTTATAGGGAAGGCAAACAATGGTTATGTCTTTCAAAAGCTTTTCCAGTGTTAGGTCACCTGAAGGTATGACCTATAACCCAGGGTCTTAGCCTGTGTCCTGTACTGTATTCCAAGATATGGAATTTACTGGTTAGTGAAAAATCACTTTTCTCTTACCGTCCATGGACTGACACAGCATCTTCAATCTTGACAAAGTGGGTTATGTTCCTGCTCATAGGAGAAGACTAATAGAATGTTAGATGTTTTAACATACATTCCATTACCAGAGCTGAACAGCCACGCCCAGGGGATGGTCCCTCTGGACATAACCCTCCTACCTGCAGCCAGCTACCTCAGTTTTTTTCTGCCTAGCAGAGGAGAGGACGTGGCTCTCTTTGGAGCCAGTCTCCTGAGGATTTTTTTTTTATTCCTTTTGTATTTTATTATTTTATTTTTGAGATTCTTCTTTCAACAGTCGGCTGGGCAACAGGTTGGGTAGTTCGCTATCCTTGTAGTCTTCCCAGTCCGACCATCGAGCGTGCTGATCCTCGCTCAGTGTGAGATCAGTCCACGACATACCCCACGGCTCCAGGGGTGGCCGGTGAGCTTTTGCTCCGAGGTCAAAATATGACTGAACAGTTCTGCTGTATCTTTCACAGTGGACCGGGCCAACAGCTACTCAGTACCGCACTGTGATAGGTCTGTCAGGAACACACCAGTGGGTCCTTCAGGGACGGGTAAGTAGTTTCTCCTGCCTCCGCAGGTGAGTACATGCTTGTGTGTTCCTGTGTTATGGGGGGGTTTCCCTGTCTCCCCCTTGTTTTTTTGCTACTCTCTGTCACCTACTCTGGCGATGCGCTGACTGGAGGTTCCTAGGGGCTACGCTGTCCCGGTGGGGGTCCACGGGGGTCTGCATGGACATGTGGGATGTATTTTGGGCCTTGTGCGCCAGGTTTTTATCATGTTTTTATTTACATTGAGAACCGCAGTGGCGGCCATCTTGCCGTAGCCACGCTATGGCGCACTTGTATTGCGGTGGCCATTTTCTTGAAGTCGCGCGCGCTTTTGTGCTAGTTTGGCTTCTATCGCTGCCTGGAATGGCACAATTCTCCTCTGTCCCCTCACTGTTCACTCGCGCTGGGAGCACAGCGCAGGCAGCGGAACCGAGCGGTCCTGACTGGGTTGGTGAGTCCCCTGGGTAACCCCCCACAGTCAGTGCAGCAGGTGGGTGGACTTTTTCTCTGACATGACAAAGTCTCAGAGGGTGGTGGTATTATGGAGTCAGTGTCACCTGCTTCCCCATTCATGTCAGTGGCAACAGGCAGTGCTACGGGCACCTGCAGTCCCTATGGGCCAGTTGTCGGCAGTCCTGGAATAATTTTGTTACCAGGATGTAAGCGGTGTACGAGCGCAGGGGAGCTAAAAAGCGACCTCTCTCCTTGCCATCTCCAGGGGAGTGCTCAGATTCGGATATGGGCAATTCTGCGGCACAGGACCCTAGCTCTGGATTTTTGCATTTTTTTGACCAAGGACATTCCTTGTGAGGAAGACTCCTTATCTGGGTCAGTAAATGACAGGTTGCTTGTTTGTGAACTCATTGATGCTGTGAGGTACACTCTCAAGCTGGATGCTGCGGTTGAAGAACCTCTGGTGGAGGCAATCTCCTTTTGGTTCATTTAAAGCTAATCCTTCTAAAAAGGTTTTTCCCTATACACCTTTCTTTGACAAAATCATAGACCAGGTATGGGACAAACGCAGATGACACTTGCGGTCTCGCAGCGTCTGGCGGTTAGGTACCCCCTTTGAGGAGAACCTGATTAAACAATGGGCCTCTCCTCCGGTTGTCGACCCTCCGGTCGCCCGGCTGAATAAAGCCACGACTCTCCCGGTTGAGGGGACTTCTACCTTTAAGGACCCTACTGATAGGAGGTCGGATGTGGTGGGCTGAGCCATGTTCACCATGCTGGGATCCGCGCTACGTCCTATTGTAGCGGCAACCCTGGTGTCTAGGATAATCACGGAATGGGCAAGAAATTTGCACCAGACTGTGCAGGAGCATCATCTTCCTCTGGATTGCGTTACACTAGCCAACCAAATGGTGCAGGACCTGGTGTATGTGTGTGATACCACTATGTACGCCGTCCCCTTAATTTCTAGGACCTCAGTGTCTGCGGTGGTATGGCGTTCCCTTATCCGGTTGAAATGCTGGTCTGCTGACCTGGCCTCTAGGAAGCTCCTGGCGGATTACGTTTTAAGGGCAGAAGAATATTTGGTGCTTCCCTAGATGACATCATTGAAAATGTCACAGGTGGTTAGAGCACCCTTCTTCCTCAGCCTACTAATGCGAAGGAGCCGCGCCGTAAACCGAGCCCTTTTCTCACACAGAAGTTGTTTTTTCGTCAGTCAGAGCCCACGGGAAATTTCTCCCAGACTGACAAGAGTGCGGGTGGAGGACAGAAGCGTCCCTGGGTACGTATGCCGAACACGACGGCTGACAAGCCCGCCACCGCATGAGGTCTTGCCCCCGCCCGACTCTGGGGTAGGGGGATGACTTTGCTGTTTCCCGGATCGGTGGACCTCCCGGATCTCCGACCGGTGGGTATGCGAGGTGGTTACCTCGGGTACAGGACAGGGTTTCTTTCCTGGCCACCAGACAGGTTCTTTCCCTCAAATCTCTCTCTCCTTCCAGCGCATCGGGCTGCCCTATTGAGGGCAGTGCAGGACTTGCTGCGGTGCGGGTTGATTTTGTCGGTACCGTCAAAGGTGAGGTTTCAGGGATTTTATTCAAATCTTTTTGTGGTCGCAAAGAAGGACGGAGTCCGTCCAATTCTGGACCTCAAGTCCTTAATGCCTTTGTTAAGGTTTTAAAATTCCGCATGGAATCCATTCGCTCGGTGATTGATGCGCTCCACCTGGGGGATGTTCTGGCGTCCTTGGACTCAAGGACGCCTACTTGCATGTCCCAATCTGCGCGGGTCACTGGAAGTTTCTACGCTTTGCAATAGGCGTAGGCCACTATCGATTGTGGCTCTTCCCTTCGGTTTGGCGTCGGCACCGCAGGTTTTCACCAAGGTGCTTGCCCCGATTCTAGCTTTGCTGGGACAGCGAGGCATTGCTATTGTGGGCTATCTGGCCATTCTTCTTCTGAGAGCAGACTCTGGCTCAGAATTGGAGGATTTTGTGTTTTATAGCCAGTCAGGCCCTCCGTGACTCGGTTGGCTGCTGAACATTCAGTAGTTGGTCCTGGCTCTGACTCGGCGTCTGGAGTACCTAGGCTTGAACCTGGACTCCTCGGAGGCGAGGGTCTTCCTACCCTTAGACAAATTAGACTCTTCAGTCTGCGGTATGGGTGCTGACGTCCCGCAAAATGGTCGTCACTCCGTTTTTGCTACTCAGGTTGGCTTCCTTCGAGGCTGTACTGTATGCCCATTTCTACACTCGAGCCTTACTAAAGGAGATCCTGTCCTCCTGGGGCAAGTCTCCATTATCTCTGGATCGTCGGATCCAGGTGAGTCACCTGGTCAGGGCATTCCTGACATGGTGGCTGAGATCACCGGCCCTTCGGTCAGGGAAGTCGTTCCTTCCTGTCCAGTGGACTGTGATCACGACGGATGCCAGTCTTTCGGACTGGGATGGAGTCTAGGGAGTTCTATCAGCCCAAGGGCTTTGGACGAAATCCCGTCCTCAGATCACTGTCCTGGAACAATCAGACCGTGTCTCTTCTCGTGGTCGAAGAGACTACAAGGGCGCTCTGTCAGGATTCAGTCGGACAACACCACGGCGGTGGCTTTTGTCACCCATCAGGGGGCACCGCGGAGCTCGGCTGTAGCGTATGAGACCGCTCACATTCTGAGGACTATCTGAAACGCCAGATGTTGGACTAGGGGGAATGGTCCTTGCGTCCGGGGGTGTTTCAACTTCTTTGCCGGAGGTGGGGCACGCCGGATGTGGACCTACTGGCCTCTCGACTCAATCGCAAGGTGTCGAGATTCGTGGCCAGGTCCAGAGATCCCTGGGCAGACGCTTCAGACGCGTTGCTGGCCCCGTGGGGTCAGTATCGGCTGATTTATGCCTTTTCTCCACTGAAGTTGCTTCCTCGACTACTTTGCAGGGTGGAGGCCGAGGGGATTCAGGTGATCCTCATCGCTCCAGATTGGCCTCGGCGCCCTTGGTACAACGGTCTTGTGCGCCTAGTGGCGGACGTTCCATGGTGACTACCGCTGCAGGAGGACTTTCTGTGTCAAGGTCCCATTCTTCATCCAGCTTTACAGTCACTGGGTTTGACGGCATGGCTATTGAAGGCCAGGTGCTGAGGGACCGAGGTCTCTCGGATTCGGTCATCTCGACCATGCTTAGGGCACGGAAATCTTCCTCCAGGAAGATATTGCACCATACCTGGAGGGCCTACATCGCTATGTGCGAGGAGCTGGATTGGCGTCCACGGACGTATTCTGTTCCCAGGATTCTGCGGTTCTTACAGCGTGGTGTGTCCCAAAAGCTTGCTTTAAGCACCATTAAGGGTCAGATTTCGGCTTTGGCCATTCTTTCAGCGGCCGCTAGCGGGCCTTTCCTTGATTAGTACCTTCGTACAGGGGGTCCGCCATGTGCTCCCCCTATTAAACCACCTCTTCCTCCTTGGGATTTGGATTTGGTGCTCTCGGTTCTTCAAGAACCTCCCTTTGAATACATTAGAGAGATTCCTCTCATCTTTATCTCAGAAGGTGGCTTTTCTAGTAGCCTTAACTTCTGTCAGCTAGGTTTTCTGAATTGGCGGCCTTGTCTTGCAAACCGCCATACTTGGTCCTCCATAAGGATGAGGCGGTGCTACGCCCGCAGCCTTCTTTTCTCTAAAAGGTGGTCTCGGTCTTCCACCTTACTGAGGACATTGTGTTTCCGTCTTTATGTCCTCGTCAATCGCATCCCAGAGGGTTTGCGCTTCACACGTTAGACGTGGTACGTGCTTTACGGGTATACCTGTCTGCTACGGCTTCGTTTTGGAAGTCTGACTCGTTGTTTGTGTCTGTGTCTGGTCCAAAACAGGGCCAAGCGGTTTTGTCTGCCACCATTTCTCGGTGGATCAGGCAGACCGTCATACAAGCCTATGCCCTTAAGGGGCGGGCGCCTCCCTTTCCGGTTACGGCGCATTCAATCAGGGGAATTGGTGCTTCCTGGGCTTTCCGACATCAAGCGTCTGTTGCACAAGTGTGCAAGGCGGCTACCTGGTTATCCGCACATACCTTTTCAAGGTTCTATAATGTTGATGTGGCTGCATCTTTTGATGCTCCTTCGGCCGCAAGGTTTTGCGAGCGGCTGTTTAATGTTGCAACTCCTCCCTTGAGGAGCTCTGCTTGTTGGGGGTGAAGTTTGTTTTTTTCCTTGATACTGTTCCCACCCCTCGTTCTTTGACACTGCTTTGGGACGTCCCACTTTGTCAATATTGAAGATGCTGTGTCAGTCCATGGACGGTAAGTGAAAATAAGATTTTTTTTGTACTCACCGTAAAATCCTTTTCTCTGATGTCCATGGACTGACACAGCACCCACCCCTCCTTTCTTTAAGTTTGTACTGCTTTACTACGAACTGAGGCAGCTGGCTGCAGGTAGGAGGGTTATGTCCGGAGGGACCGCCCCCCTGGGCGGGGCTGTTCAGCTCTGGTAATGGAATGTATGTTAAAACATCTAACATTCTGCCTAGTCTTCTCCTATGAGCAGGAACAGAACCCACTTTGTCAAGATTGAAGATGCTGTGTATTTTTGTAGTTATACTCCCACTCCCTTCTATAATGTCTGCTCTATGATTAATTGTACTCTTGTCCATATTTATATGACAGAGTTGTAAAAACATGACTTGAGATAAATTGTCTCCAGTTTTAAATTCATGGACAATTACGTAATCATTTCTTCTCAAATGTTGTACAGAGCCAAGTGGATGACCCATCTCCCAGTAAGATGGACCAACCTGTTGGTAAGTTTTTCTGCCTTTTGTTTGTGTGGTACTTGAAAGTACTAGAGTTGCTGTAGTCCATATACTGTACTTGAAAAATATAAGAAATTAACAATTTTATTGTTTGAGGGACGCAGTATTTGTAGATACTCTTATGCGGCTTACACACGATCGTTTTTCATGCCATTTTTTAAACCGACTTTTTTCTCATCGTTTTTTTTCATGTTTCCTCTCAAGCCTGTCTTGCGTACACACGATCATTTTAAAAAACGTTCAAGCAAAGCGCAGTGACGTACAACACGTACGACGGCACTATAAAGGGGAAGTTCCGTTTGGATGGCGCCACCCTTCATGTTAGTAAAGTTTGTTGAGCGACGATTCGCGCTTTTCAGTCCATTACAGCGTGACGAATGTGCTATCTCCATTACGATCGCTAGTTTTACCAAACGAGCGCTCCCGTCTCATACTTGATTCTGAGCATGCGCGTTTTTTTTCACCTCGTAAAAGCATACACACTATTGTTTTTCACATCGTTAAAAAAAAATACATGAAAAACGACGTGAAAAAATAGAGCATGTTCGAAATTTTTAATGGCCGTTTTTCACGTCGTTAAAAATGCTCTGGAGCATACACACGATCGGTTTTAATGCCCATTTTTAAAAATGGCATTTTTAACGGCATGAAAAACGATTGTGTTTATGGGGCATTAGAGTGTATAGAGTTATACTGCTGCCTTTTGATGTTGGAAAACACAAATTTTAAGCTAACACCCTGTATGAGCCCGCCTTCAACCGTCATGCCTCAGACTTTTGCTAGTGTCTTAGGCGCTTGGATACTTAATCCTTGGCTCTGCAGAGAACAGATTTCTCCATTTTTTTTTTTTTTCCTGTCTTTTTTTTCTTCTTCAAAACTACACAGATGTTGTTTTACTTCAAATAGAAGGTCAAGTATTCATCAGAAATAACTCTTTGCGCTGCTATTTCAACACAAAAATATTAGAAGATACTACAACTGCCCACACCTTGCGTCACTCCCAAAAGTACTTAACCACTTCAGCTTCAGAAGGTTCTCCCCCTGACTAGGCCATTTTTTGCGAAAGGGCACTGTGTTGCTTTAACTGAAAATTGCTCGTGCGACACAGTACCCAAATAAATGTTCTTTTTTTTTCCCACAAAGAGCTTTCTTTTGGTGGTATTTGATCACCTCTGCATTTTGTTTGTTTTTTTGCGCTATAAACAAAGCCCCGACAATTTTGAAAAAAAATAAAAAAATTTACTTTCTGCTATAAAACACATCCGATTAAAAAAAAACGAATTTCTTCATCAATTTAGGCCAATGTGTATTCTGCTACATGTTTTTGGTAAATAAAATCCTAATAAGCATATATTGGTTTGCACAAAAGTTATAGCGTCTACAAACTTCCACTTTTAGTGGAACTGCGACATTGCGGCGGACGAATCTGGCACTAAGTGACAGTTTTTGGGAACCAGTGATGCCAATACAGTGATCAGTGCTTAAAAAATGCACTGTCACTGTACTAATGACACTGGCAGGGAAGAGGTTAACATCAGGGGTGATCAAAGGCTAAATGTGTTCCCTGGGAATGCTTTCTTACTGTGTGGGGGGTGGTTTAACTGTAGGAAGACAGAGATCTGTGTTCCTGCTTAGCAGAAACACAAGATCTCTGTCTTCCTTACTAGCAGAACGGCGATCTGCCTTGTTTAGACTGCCATTCTGCCTCTCTCGGAATGATCGCCGATCCAATCACAGCGGGAGCCGGTCTCCGGCGGTGCACACGTACGTGATTTTGCGCTTTAAGGGCCGCCTTGCCGCAGTATATATACGTGGGGCGCTCCTTAACCACTTCAATACCAGGCACTTATGCACCTTCTTGCCCAAGCCAATTTTCAGCTTTCAGTGCTGTCGCAATTTGAATGACAATTTCACGGTCATGCAACACTGTACCCAAACAATTTTTTTTTCATTTTGTTCCCACAAATGGAGCTTTCTTTTGGTGGTATCTGATCACCTCTGCGATTTTTATTTTTTGCGCAACAAATAAAAAAATGACCGAAAATTTTGAAAAAAAAATACCTTATTTGTTTCTGTTAATTTTTTTTTGTAAATAAATACGTTTTCGTCTTCAATGACGGGCACTGATATGGCTGCACTGACGGGCACTGATAAGGCGGCACTGACAGGCACCGATAGGTGGCACTTATGGACACTGATAGGTGGCACTTATGGACACTGATAGGTGGGCACGTATGGACACTGATAGGTGGCACTGATTACTGGTGGGTGGCATTGCTGGGCATCACTGTTT